>JAQNCA010000013.1:6057429-6075673 GCA_029783725.1 Acanthurus tractus
ATGTGCTCACCCTCTACTTTCCCACCCCTTCGCCACTGCCGGCATCCAAACTAAACTGCAGAGAGAAGAAAGGATTCGTGTTTCAATTATGAACACAGCAAGAGTGTGTTTTTCTTCTAAATTACAGCAAACTGCCATTAAGTGTAGACCTGTGCTTTATTTTCTTTATGGAATATCTCCGCCGCTCAGTGTAAGTTGCTCTCTCCTCTGCAGCCCACATTTGTTTATGTTCTAAACATAGTGCGAATCAGAAACCGCTGGAAGGCTTTTTGATGCACAAATCGTGGAATGACTCACAGGCTTGTTAATTATTTGTGTAAGGAGCTCTTCGCTCGCAGGAGGTCTTTATTGATAACGGCTGCACTGAACTTTGCACCTCAAACCTTGACCTTTGCTCCTCATATTCTCGATCATTTCAGGAATTTGCCTTTGGGGTTCAATCTGTCTTTTAAAGTTTTTAAAGACAGTAGCTTGTTGTTTTGTCTTTTTTTGTTGTCTTTTTTCTTTCTTTTTCCCTTTTCTGTGTTCTCTCAATGCTTTTAAATCCATAATTTATAGATGCTGGTGCTGCAACTGTCTGTTCTTCAGAGTTGTAAGAAATGCCCGCTAGTTACTGATGATAATGTCTTCAGGCTGCTCGATAATTTGATCTCAAAATCTCAAGATATGAACAGAAGTGCAGCAAAGCGTCACATTTTTGAAAAAGAAAAAAAAAGAACCAAAGATTGTTTGGCCTCTTTCGCTCGATAGATGCCTTTTAAATGGTAATCAACAAGTCTTTCAAGCAAATGTCTGAATGGCTCTTCTGCAGGCCAGCAATATTCACAGTGCGTTCAGCCGCTCTTTTGAAGTGGAAACATAGTCTCTTTGGGGAATTGACCAGATCACACTCATAATTCGCATTAAGAGGAAGGTCGGTTTGCCCTACTCCAGCCAAATCCCTCTTCTTTGTGCTCTCTATGCATCGCTGCACAACGTGGAGAGAGGCAGCGAAACACGGTCGACATGGACCGAAATGAAACGCGAGTCAGAAGGAACTGGAAGCAACACAGCATACTGTTGTGAAATTAAAACCCTCTCAGACGCTAACCACCCCATCCACTCCTCCCCAGTCCTCGTTGGCATGTTTTCAATAATAAAAACAACTGTCGACTCTTCTCTGTGATGGTGGTAATGCACGAAAATATCTCGGCTGTTTGGCGGTTATGATGTGTTTTGTAATTAAGTTATGAGCACACAGGCTTTGATGGGTATTCGCTGGAGAGGGATGACGAATCGAGTGGATCCTAGATATGCTATGCTCCTTCATGTCATTATATTCCTTATGCCTGCATTTTTTTTCCCCCAAACTAATTATAATTGGCCCCAATGAGAACAAGAGATAAAAAAAAAAACAGTGTTGGTTTATTTCTAAATTAGTCAAGTAGAACAATGCAGCATGAATGAATAGAGTTTTATTTTCCATATCCACTCGATAGGTCACAGAAGTAAGATTAAACCACAGTGGCTCGTTGCTTCACATGTTGTAATAATATGTATCTGTTACACTGGTTGCGATATCATCAGTGTGTAACATGATCAAAAGCTGGAATGATGTGTTTGATGTTGCTGCACTCCACAGAGAAGGAAAAAGAATAAGACTGGAGACTCCAACTGTGAGGCTGTTTTTGTAAAACTGTATATTCAGGTGTATACACAATACTCTCCCTGTCTTTTTCCCCACACATACTCAAAACACCCCGTGTGTGTCTGTGTGTATGTACATGTAAACACTCGCCGCCGCCGCAGAAGAAACAGAGCAAGGTAATTAAGGGTGTCTGTCTCGCTGCTCCATCAGTTTCTTTTTGAGGTCACAGGGAACGAGAGGAGGTGTCCCAGTGTGCCTCACACCTTCCTCCCCTCTCACCACCACCACCAGCCACCGCCGCCGTTATGTTTGTCTGTCACCTTGCCAGATGCCAGGGGGGTGGGGCTTGCACGCACTGCTGGGCACAGGGCCACGGAAATCCCACAGCATGCAAAACACCTCAGTTATGTTCTGTATGTGCATGTGTGTGACCGTGTGCGAGCTGGCGGGTGTAGAGGTGGAAGCAGAAGGCAGCAGTTTTGAGAGCAAAGGGTGCAGGTTATGTGCTTTTAATGCTGCACGCCATCAAAAGCATATAATAACTGTGATCCTTAAGCATCAGTGTATGTATTGACTCGTATCAAAAAAGCTGCTAGCTACCGTTTTCATTTTATAGAATTTGTAGGTTTTAAAGAGAGCAATTTGGAGAGAGTAGGATAACAAGTGTTTCTACTAAATGCTGTGACTTGCGTTCTTTTTAATCATTGGAAGATTTGTCATAATCATCATGGTAAATGATAAGTCAATTTAAAATGTTTTTACATTTATATAAGGAGGAAGATTTCAAAAGCAAAGCAGTTTGCCAAGGTACACTCAAAACTGGCTAAGGATATACCCTATTTTTCTTTCCCCAGTCAGGTAGAGGTTTGTACTGGCATGGAAATGAGATCTTACCCCGGTGAGCCCGCCTCATGCTGCCAAGTTTGAGACCAATCTAAAGTTGAAATTTAGTTATTTCTTCATCAGAGAGAAAGCCATACGCTTGCTTTTGAACACACAGAAAGGCTTTCATACCTAGAAAAATAACTTATTTGGGAACAGCCGTAATTTAGATTCGACTAGACAGAATAGGGTATAGTTTCCCATGGCACCAAAACACAAGCAGCACACAAATGCCAATGATTCAGTTCTCTAAGGTTATGTTTTTACACTGCGTACATTTAAAAGTGACCAGTAGATGTGATAAAATATTTGTTACTATCAGAAAACTAGCTCATTTACCATAACCCAGTATGTGCCAGATAGACCAGGCATGAACACCAGTCCAATGCTCTCAGAAAGAACATAGATATGTTGGAGTTGTGCTATATTTTAGCCTTTTTATCCTTTAGCTTGACACACCCATGTAAAGCAAGGTGAGTGAGATATGATATGATGATGATATGATCATGCGGAAATATGAAGAAGCAGAGGCTGAAAAATAGTATGACAGACCTGTTGATTTTATAGATGAGCAGTTCAGTGGTGAGATTATGGCCAGCTACACATAAAATCAATTTCGAACTTACTCTTCATCGTTTGTAAAACCCCCTTCATTGACCGCCATTGATGTTATGAAGACTTAGGGAGAAGCGGTTTACAGATACTGGGCTGATATTGTGACAGGACACTAGGTATTTTTTTAAATTTTGGATATTGTTATATTGAGATATGGCATATTTTTTTTGTGGTTTCAGTGGTTGTGTTACAGAAAAGTGATGTAATTTTCCGATCTTTTTTTTTTTAGAGCTATAGCTGTTCTTATATTTGTTTTTCCAGATCAGTCATTACATCCACATTTCCAATGATTTTTTTAATCAAAAATCTCATTATCTTTAACATTCTGTGAAAGTACCAATCCTTATAATCCCCCCTAAAATACTGTTGCAGTATATATATCCAGGTATTCAGGCAAAAAGCAGTGTTTTAACTTTCCCTTATGTATTTGCTTTTGCCAATTTAAATGTGAAAGTGAGCGTTCTTGGTGGAAAGCAGTCCAGTCTGGTCTTAACATGCCAGTTGTGTCGGTGCAAGTGTGTCAGTCTACCTGACAGATGTAACATTGCATGTTATGATGGCTGCCTTTTCTGGGGCTTGGAGCTGTCAGTGGAAATGAGGAATACCGTCATAGAAGGACATTCTTCATTATCTCTAATGATATGCTCGCCATATATAGGAACCATAGCCGCAGAAAATTATTACATTGCCAGTAATAACACTTGTGCAGTAACTACCTTTTGTCATGTTTCTTTTTTATAGTCACTGTTGCATTCAGCACATGATTGCACAGCTTTAAAAGCCCCATTTCACTGACACCAGCTTCCCGTATTTGCTCTAGACTGTGTCCTGTTGTTGAGTATCTCAGAATATCTGATCTCAGTGTAAATATTACAGAGTAAAAAAGCACAATTTTCTGTTATCTTGCAAGTTCCCCTTAGAGTTGTTGGTTTGTCTTATCGTAGAGTTTCTTTCCCTGTCAGTTCTCCCTTCCTTTGAGTAAGGTCTGTAGGGATTGAGTACAGTTGGAGTTGTTTTTCTCATATCAACTAATATAACCAGATTTTACAGCAAAAAAGTGAATTAAAAAGTTTTCTTTGACTTTTATGTCCTTGTCATAATAAAGCAACAGGAACCGGGTTTGACTTTGGCTCTTTTAACAAATCTGTAAGATTAAAGGCCGGGACCGCAATTATGATAAACAGAAGATTTATTACAGGAGCTACCAAACAGCCTGGATTACTGATGAGATGGAGGTTACTAGGGACACTAGCAGACACTAGAGTATTGACGTGTGTCATCCCAGAAATGAATACAAAGCATAAGTGCATGGTTTGTGCTTTACGAGTTGTATCGTTAGCATTATTTTTACAAATTACAATGCAGACGCTGGAGAGAAACGAGGATATGTGAGATAACAGGGTTCCTCACTGGGTTTTTCCTCTGCCTGCAGTAGGGAAAGAGTGATTAACTCTTTGTTGACGCCTGCAGGCCTAGCATGTTCGTACATCCGCCCAGACTGTGGTCCCTTGGCCTCAACACACAAACACACACACACCTGTATGCATGTGCACCCACCCACACACACACACACACACCCAAACAAGACAAGAACACATAAAGAAGTCTGGAGGGTTTTGTCGCCTATGGTTAAACACCTTGCTGCGGCCGTCTGGTTTCAGGAATGTTCTCAACGGCAGGAAGGTGGAAGGGTGTGAAGGACAGAGGAGGAGGAGGGGCCGTCTATCTGGAAAAACCACCCGGGAACTCTTAATCTTGATATTGATGAACGAACACGCTGTACTGATCACTTCAGTTTGAAGAGCACTGCAAATAGTTAAAATGAAAAAGGATGAGTTTCTACTCCTGCCACTTGTAACTGAGTGCGATTAAGCTGAAGGCGCTTCGATGGCTGTTCCCTCCCTTCCTCTGCCCACAGCATTCAGTCTATTCGAGTTCAACGCTTTATGGTCCCAAAAGGGAAATTTTGCTTTGCAGACAGGGTTTTGCAGTAAAATCACACAGAAGAGTCTTGAAATTAAATTGAGGCCACATTTAATTAAATAACAATGAAAAACATAATGAACTGCTCCCATGCAAACCCACTGTACACCAAAACACAGGAAAGTGAATCCAGTGGTAAGGAGTTCAGTGCTCTTCATATTTTCCATAGAATATATAAACCTAGCTAGACTGTGTAAATCTTTGCATTGTGCCATGACAAAATGTTCTTCTAAAAATGCAAATGATTGCGTGCACAGCTGTGTATTACCAAGCATTATTTTCTGAATCACTGGCAAAAAAAATTGGAAATTCAGTGCATATAACTCTACCTTCCATATAAGTCTGTAGTTGCACTATTTAGGAGAAGGAAGTTGAGCAACCAGGTTTACTTGACAGACAGAGACAGGCAGGCGCTGGCCATGTCTTTGTCATCAGCATTCTGCATACCACAATGCTGACAGTTGCCTGCACAAACGGCTCTGACAAGTTCAAGTGTCATATTAAGGATGCTTTCTTCTGTTTCAGCCCAGAATGAGGAAACAGGAGAAGGCTGCAGATTAAACGGGACAGATCTGGGCGTTAAGTTGTTTGACGGGAACAGAATCATGTGCAGCTGCATCGATTTATGCATTTGCATGGCTGTGTGGGCGTACAGTAGGGTGACACCAACTGTTTTTCTTTTTTTGTAAATTAATCGTTTACTCTTTCAAAATTTCAGATGATATTAAGAAATTCAAAAAATTATGTCGAAGCCCAAAGTCATTAGATTGGTCAAGTAAAATAGACAACAGAAAAAAAAAGCACACGGGTGGCTTCGAGCAGACTGTGTTGATATTTTTGCTTGATAAATGACTTAAAGAACTTTTCGATTATCCAAAAAAATGTTGTTGAATATTCTTTTTTGTCATCTACATGATTTATCCTCTAATTATTTCAGCACTAGCTGGCACATTTGTGGGGATCGGTATCGGAGGAGGGTATGCGTATATGCTCGGGCATGCGTTTGTGTCGGCGTATGTGCAGGCCTGCACATGTACGCTTTTATGTGCCATGTGCATGATCAGCCTATGCTACGACATGCACTTTCTCAACTGGTGGTGGTGGTAGGGAGTCCCAGACACTCTGATTCATGAACTGGTGTATCTGGAGCTGTGTAGAGTCGAGCAGCTGAGAATCAGTGTGCTGTCTGGGAGAGGGAGGGTCAGGGGGTTGTGGCTGGGTCACGCTCTGTGGGAGAGGAGCAGCCTCAGCAGACATGACAGCGGTTGTATGGAGGGGAAGACAAGGGGAGAAGTGATAGGGGGGAAAAAAAAAAGGAGAAAAACAAAACCGGATCACTTCAGAGGCTTGCGAGAGGAGGCAGGATGCATGTTGTTTCTATTTAGGTCTTGCTTCACTCAGCGCATGGCTCTTTTTTTTCTCTCTCTCTCTGTCATCGCACCAGTGCAGCTATTGTTAGTAACAGAGTTAATTGTTAATTGATCCAAAGAGCGATAAAACAAGGCACCTAATCTCCCTGTCTCTGGCACAAACACACACACACACACACACACACAAACACATTCACATGTGCTGTAGAGAATGAGAGTGAATGTTTTTATTACAGGATCCAAGTGGATGCTAAGGTGCCCTGGGGGCTATTAAAGCCCTCACTTAAAAGGCACTATCAGGGAACACTGATGTGGACTGCTTGAAGGAAGGAGGGGTAGAGGGGCTGCAGAAAGAGAAAGAGAGGGTGAAAGAGAAGAAAGGGATGAAAGAGAAGTGCTTAGAACAGCGAGCAGAAGGAGGGAATAAACAGTGAGCACATCTGGATTGCCTCAGCAGAATATTTGTGCAACATCTGGAAAAATTCCCTGGAATTTAAGGGTCCCCTCCTTTCATTTCAGTTATTTTTTTTTCCTCCGTCTTTTCACTTCTTCTTCTACGTCCTGTTTTCTGCATCTTCAAAGTCTCTTACCGCGGTGCGGCAGGCACGTAAATACTCCCGTAGTAATGCATGTTGAACCCTTGCAGACTTTATAGCGGGCCAAATTGGGCCCATGTGACCAACTCCCCTTTGTGCGGGGCCGGGCTAATTAAGTGGCACAGAAGTGAGAGGGCACCTGGCTGTGGAGCCAGACCATGGCCAGTCCCGGGCCAATCACAGCCCCTCATAAAACAGAAAAAAAAAAGAAAAAGAAAGAGAAAGAATTCCTCTACAGACAGTAAACTTTAAACCATGGCATGAAAAATAACCTCTTTGTTTTGTCTTCTCCAGAACTGAAACAAAACATGAAACACCCGCTGCATATTATGGTTAAAACGCAAACAGGCTGCCTTTGTGTTATCTCAAAAACAAACTTAGCGTCTTATGTATTAGTTTGTTGTCACAGAAAAGGACTTCCATTGAGTGTGTTCATGAGCCACCCTTTGAGGTACGGAGTCCCAGGAGGGATACGAAAAGCCTCAGAATTGAATCAGCAGCTTCAGTCGATTTGTATCGCTCAGCTTTCACAGAGTGTGCGGCGTTGCTTTCAGCTATGGGGCCCTCGCAGTACATAAGAGATGCATGGCGAGGCTTTTTGTCTGTCTCTGTGGTGAGATCACAAGCACTGGTTCCCTCTCCTCTCATCAGTTCTGCGGAGAGCCCTCGCTCATTAGCTATTAAGATTCAGACGAGCTCTGAGCGCCTCCTGTCTTACCTGGGCGAGGCTCAGTGCAGGTCAGCAGCGTTGACAGGCAGGTAGCTTAGCTCAGAGCCGAGGGGAGAGCAGGGATACATGCTAATGCAGCGACTGGGCTGATCAAAAGAGATGCATCAGGGTCTTGTTCAGATGCCCCCCCCCCATGAGAGCTACAGTAGATGGGGCAGTGATCAGAGGGAAAAAGTGAGGGGATTGAGGGAAAGACAGGATGACTGGTTGAAGGAGACAGGAGGAAGGGGAAAAAGACATACTTAAGGTTTAGATGGTAGTGAACAAGTACAACATGGAAGGATAAGGACAGAAATTCCTTAGTAGTTAAACAATCAAGAAATTAAATGAAATTGACTGAATAGTGTATATATATATATAATAGTATATAATATCATAGAATAATTTTGATTATTTTTTTAAACAAAAGTGCCTATAATTCACAAATGTCCTATCGGCTTTCCTTCTTTGTCTGGTTCCTGAGTAAGGAGGCAAACATATTGTTTTAGTTGTTCAATCATTTTTCTTTCTATGAATACACTGAGCTGATTTTCCCCCCCGTGTTGCTCCGCAGTTGGCCTACATCTTTCTGCCTCGCTGAACTGACAAGTTGCTCTCCTTTCTAGGAATGCTGATGTTGATGATACAGTCAACTGTGGAGTGTGTGTGTGTGTGATGTTAGATTTTGTGTATACAGAACAGCATTGACCTCTTTGTGTGTATTATGATGTGTTTTCGAATTTGTGCAAGGTAGTCGAGTGTGTATGTGACGGCACGTAAAAAGGGTTCTTTTTTTCCTGATAATATCATTAATAGTATTACAAAAAAAAATAAAGCCAACAGATTAATTAAGAAATATAATTTTTCAGCAGAGCAGCTGCAGTCAAACCATGCCTTTTTAAAATGACCATCATTCGTGTACAATTTGCAATTTACTTGTATTTTCTCCATGTTTTCTTTTCTCTTGCACTATGTTGAGGTTTCTTCCTGAAGATTATGGTCTCAAGTGTCTTCTCTCAAGAATTAAGACAAAAAGCAGAAAAAAAAACATTCCAAACCAAATCAAGTCATTTTTAAAAAGCATTTTGAATTTTCAAGGAATAGTAAACACAGATTACCAAAAAATAAATCAGAAATGCTGAATAAATTATTTAAAACAAATATTTGGTGATTAAAATAGTTGATTTATTTTCTGTCTGTCAGCTAAATGGTTAAGTGTTTGAGAACTCTATGGACTGAAAGATGAATCTCGCTGCCAAACGTTGTCCTGACTTCAGGACCTTATGACCATATGGGTCTCGCTTCCTTTAAAATGTGAATCTGAGAGCCTGGGGACAGTGTGATATACAAAATCTGCACAGCAGGCTGCGCCGGGATTTTCCCCGTGCCTTTAGGTTTGTGTGTGTGTTTGGACGTCTCTACGCAGCCTGAAGAATGACCTTGCTCTGGTTTGTCCACTGCCTGTCCCTTGATCCAAATTAATTTTGCTGTTTTGGACCCTACTTTCTGAGAGAATGCACCATTGCTCAACTCTAAGCGAATCTGTCAGTCTGTCTCTCTTGGTCAGTAATTGTTATTTGAGATAAAAGTTTTTACCCTGGAAGGCAGATTAAATTATTTTTGGATCAGCGTTACGCCTCGTTGGCTCATCACATCCTGCGGCGTTTGTAGGTAGACGTGCGGTGATGTCACCGATGACATTTTAGTAGCAGGAGTTTGCTGCAAGCCCTCAGAAAGTGCCTCACCTCTTGACCTGGACCTTGCTAAAGTATCAAAATAAGCCTGAAATTAATATGATTTTAATGTGCCCAAAGGCTGGTGGCTTCGCTCCTGGTCTACGCAGTCAAAGTTACACGAACCCTTTTAAGGTTAACCAAAGAATCTCATATTTGATGTCAGAAATGTTACCAAGTCAAGCGATTGTTTAAATTCAAGGTAAAAAAATGGTAAAAAATTCTTAACTTGGGGACTACAGAGGCAGCAAAACTCAGTCAACCAACTTAAGTCAATGTTACATAGTGATATTTGTATATTTATTATGTAAATCAGACCTACAACATGGTAAATGTAGCTACAGAAGATGAAGAGGACAGAGGAAAGTTTTTTAACACATCTTCATAACTTATTCAATACCTTTAAAGTCCGTCAGAGATTCATAAGACTTTGACATATGGTGTTTAATAATTACCTGCAGTTTTCACCTGTCCACTCATGTAAGAGCACTGTAGCGTGAGGGATAGTTATGTCATATCTGCTCATCTGTACATCATTTCCTCAGTGTTAAACAGCACTGCAGATCTGATCTACACTGCAGCAGCTTCCTGGCTCATCTGCACTCTAACACGCAGTGGTCTAAATGCACTGTGCTGGGCCCTGTGACCCTGAAAGCGTGAGGGTCAAACTGATTGGAGAGAGGAGCCACGTGTTGGTCTGGGTTGTCAGTGTCATTACATCACATTTATTGGCTCACTTGGGTTCACTTATTGAAATTATAAGTAGCTAGTGACAGATTTCAGTCCAGTGAACAGCTCTCTCTCTCTCTCTCTCTCTATCACACACACACACAGACTCACATGTATATGCGCTGTGTATATGTGTGTGTGTGTCCTGGTCTCTGCTGACCACAGATGTGAATGAGTGATTGATATTTCAAAGGCTGGCCTCGGGGGGATTGACTGAGCTTATGACCAGCTTAGCCTGTAGTGCTCTGCCTGATTGGCAGCTATAGTTTCCTCTGTCAATGGAACAGGGTGGGTAGCCGATGGGGAAGGGCTGATGGGTTACCAGCAGCCTTTTTTTTTTTCCCCAACTAATGACATGTCACCCTACATTACAATGAATGTGCATCTCAGCCATCCAATTAAGATTCAAAGTTTAATGTCATTTAATTTTGATTGGTATAACATTCGACTCCTATTTGGACTAGCTGACTTAAGCAATTCTCTGAAATGCAATGTTTATGTTTACGGTGTAACAGACAGCGTACAGACAGAGAACTTGGAAGTGTTGTCATCTCACTGCGTGTGCTATTGCACCATGTAGCAAATCCTAAGATTTTTTTTTTTTGCTGTGACTGCAGCTCCTTGCATTTAACATTAATTTAATGTATTTTTCATACGTTTGACATATCTTTATATCCTTACATCAGTGTCAAAAAAACATGCGGCCCTTCTGTCCAGATATTTGACATGCATTTTCACTTAAAGTGAGTAAAAAGTTGAAGTATGTGACATTTTTGTTTTTGAACATTTCCACTGTCCTTTGCTTTTACTCAGGATAATGGACAATGCATGATAAAGCCATTAGCCTGTCACAATGGAGCTATCACATACTGGAACCGTGTTCCCTCCTGTTATGATCATTTTCATGCTATCTCAGGCTTTTGCTTTTGTTTCCAGTCTCAGAGGGAACGGCTCGCTCGAGTCTTTTAATGCTCTGTTTTTGTGCTCGCTGAAAGGCCTCACTTCCAACCAGAACACAGTGCAGCATCACACTCTGCGCGCCGAGCCTCATCCCCCATGGAAGAGAAATAATTTATAAAATGAAAACTACATTTGTTGTGTAAATGACCACATGCTGTAGGATATTTAATCCTGCCTGCAGTCGATCCCAGTCATGTGACTTGACCTAGTTTTGTCAGCCTCCCTCTGCCTGTCTCTCCTCTGTTTCTCTTTCATTCTCTTTCTCACTCTTTCTCTTCAAGTCTCTAAATGTTGCTCTGTTCTTCTTTCACTCCTGTCTTTATCTCTCTCCATTCTTCTCACACTTTTGTTTGTCCCATGCTCACTGCTGTCTTTATATCGTTCCCTTTCTATGACTGATGCAAGGATTTCTCTTTTCCCTTCTGCTTTGTTAATATATGCAACTATTTAGCCAATAACTTGTGCTTGTGTGCACTGAATTCAAACCGTGATGAATAAATCTGCCAAACAGAGGCAGTGAAAATCGCAGAATGACTACAGATGTGACAGATGGGTATCAGTCCTGAGTCATCTCGTCATCCTTGACATCGGCAAGATTTTTTACCTACAAGACAGTTATGCAGCGTCATTTCTGCCTAACTGAAATGTCAACTGATGAGTGGGGAGCAAGTCTGACTTTACTTTTGCAAGCACCTTTTTATTTCTGTTTTCATTAAACAACTTGGTTTTGTTCGGGCACCTTGGATCTGACCTGTGAGCATGTGCATCCTTTTCCTATCTGATAACTGATTTATTTGTGCTGATAAATACACAGAGTGAATGCTTTTTATCACTGCTTCCTGAATCTAACTTTGTCAGGGTCATCTATTTGAATCTGATGTTGATGTAATGTATTTAAAAATTGATGCTTTTGAAGGACTTTAATTATGTGTATGAATCTACTCAGCTTAGTACATATAGTATATAAGTATGCAATTTTCAGAAGTCCTATTTAGCTGTCATGTTGAATGTTAGTGTGACTCAGAGTAGTAAATAGACAACAAAAAATGTTAGATATAAAGATGAAATGATATCCAACTATGCGTTTCACATTTCACTGTGACACATGATCTGATTTGCTCTAATCAGAGAAGCTTATAAAATGAAGGCTGATTACTTTGACATCAAGCGCCTTCAGTTAATATGTGATTATATCACTTTCAATTTAAAATAATGTTCTTTCATTGACCCTGAGGAGAGTAAGAAATCTTCCACTTCTACCAGTCTGCATGTTTAATATTTGATTTGTATTTACATCTAAGATTACCCTCAGCTTAATATTCTTGTCACATATCCTTATAAACAGAAAAGAAGAGGCGGTGGGGGGGTTGAATGCTGCAAAATGTGACCTTGGATCCATCCATTTATCCAAGTTGGTAGCATAGACAGTAAAGAGCTAGATGGTCGTCCATACTAGCAGCTATAGCCAGCTTGGCAAAGTCTGAAGTGTAACGGTATGGTCCCCTCTCGGAATGCGTGGCATGTATCCGTTCCTAAAGAGCACAAGAGATCACTCAGCCTTTGGAATAATACTGTAACCCATAACAAGCCTCAGCCTCACTCTCAGTCTCACTCCTCCAGTGAGAAGTGTACACTCCATACACGTTAGTGGTTTAACGCATTTTATATTTTCATGCAAGCTATTTCCTGTGTCGCCATAGTGAGTGGTTTATTGGCTATTACAGGCTATTATCTTTCTGATAACACAAATGAATAGCCTTGGTGTGAGAGCTTTCAAAGTCAAGGCTTTGTGAATAAGAGTGTGTGGTTGCTTTGTGAACAAATTAGGGTGAATGTGTCACCTCTTTTTTCCTTCTTTTCTGAAAGCAGGATATCTAACTTTGGCATCAGGTTCGAAACATGCAACACACATCATAAATCGTATACATTAGATCTATATGCCATTACTTAATAAAATAAAAGTTCATGGCTGTAAAGTCGCATTACGATGAAGAAGTAAAGTATTTTTTCACCTTGAGTTGCATTCTGTGTGGAGAAATGATTGTGCAAGTAGGATTATTTTTGGTTGACTCATAAAAGTTAATGAATGTTTTTATTCTGAACTTTTTTTTTTTTTTGCAAAAATGTTTGGCCCATTTAAGAGTAATTATTTTACGGCTGACTTTAAGGACTCAGCAAAGTGCAGTTTCTTGCTGTATTTCATTATTTTCTTGTTACATAACACACAGAAAGAGCCAAAGAGCAAGTTGAGATCCTCAGCCAGAGCCTTTCTTCTGAACCTTTTCAGGTTTTCTCCAAAGAATTTAGTCATAATGCTAAAGTCTTGCCTTTCTAAAACTAATTTGGCCTTAAGTTTTGGGGAAAAAAATCAGTCTTCTTCATTAAACAATGTGTTCATGGAGATGAATTTATGTAACGTCTCACTTCCTTAAATAATGGCCAAACAAATGAAATAAATGGTAAAAAAAAAAATTTAAAAAATGTTTAACGTATCAAAGAAAAGAAACCTCATGCCTTTCGTTTCCTTCACAAATGATTTGCTTGGAGCTTCGTTGCCAGGCTGAAGTGTGTTTATTTTCAAGAGTCAAGAGTAAGAATGAAAAACAGCTCATTCTCGAGTTCCAGCAGTCTTAAGCCATGCCATTAATATGGAACATGAAACATTGATACTTGAGGGTTTATTCAACGAGAGAGCTCTGTTGTCTCCACTCATTATTTTGGCCCAAACTCTTCATTCCAAAACTTAACTTTGCTCTGTAAGCACCGTTTTCCTGTCCAAGTCTTTCCCTGTCCAGCCTGGCTCAGTGTTACACAGAGATTCTAAATCAGAAGGTGTGCACTTTACAACCAATTTATTTTGGATTTTTAAGTCTGGACGGGATTATTTTAATAGTTTTCCCTTCTGGAGTCGACTCACTAATGGAGCTTGACAGTCAACAGGTCGGAAACACCATTACGAGCTCCGAAATCCCCAATTCATATTTGATGCCACCAAACTAAAGGGACAATTTAGCCAAAGAGTGCACTTAATCCCTGTCCCACAAGTGCTCTGTCTTGTGTAAGTCTTATTCTACTGTATTATGAAATTTTAGTGCTTTTATTGTCATTTTGTTTTTTGCGTGCCCCTCCCCACCCCCCGCTGAGCAGCTGCAGCTCTGGATGTTTTTTTGTTTCAGCTTTAAAATTACGTACAAGTTCATATTCATATGTTTTACATAACAGGTTCAGACACTGTTTTTCATGGCATGCACATTGTATGTGGCTTTCTTTTGATCATGTTTTTAAAATGCAGCCCATAATTACTCAAAGGATCATTAAAAAAAAATGCGTGGAAATGTTTTATAAGAGTACCTTTTTATTTTCTGGTTCCGTCTTAAATACTTGGTTGTGCTGCCTCTGTTATAGTTCACGATGATTTCAAAAAACTTTGGGTTTTTTTGCTAGTTGAATGGCATTTTTCTCAATTTTTAAATGAAGGAAAGAGAGCCTATAAATGTTAACACAAAACTTAAAGAGGATCGTTTTTTCTGTGTAGTGGGATAAATAAGAATTAAGGCGTTTGTAGGCTGGCTCGAGTGAGACAGTGGGTGATGAAGGCCTTATGCCAACAGAGGCAGGCCGAGCAAATGTTGATGCAAGCCTTAACTTAAGCATGCGTCAACCTTGATTAGTGAATCTGGGTCACAGTTATAGAACAAATTGTTCGGCAGAGAAGAACAGAGGACGTGGGTGGCAACACAAGTCCTTCCTTGTGTTGTGTCCTTGGGTGTTTGTACATGTTTACATCCTCAGTACGTAGATTCAAGATGTACCAGACCGAGGCGGCAGGAGGAGGTTAATGTGAGACTCTGTGCCCCTGTAGGGATGGGAGCGTGGGTGTGTGGAGTCAATTTAGCAGGCTAACAGGAAGCGTGCGCTGGGACCTTCCGCCAGGACTCAAGGCAGGCAAGTGAGTGGGGCACAGGTCGTGCCGCTGTACCACGCCTCACTTTCTGCCTACGGACTGCTGTTGGATGCCTCAGCTCCTCTCCCAACAGAATTATATAATATTCATCTCCATAATGTGAAGCCAAGCCTTATTTTGACATCATTCGCTGGAGGTGATCCTCTTTGATCAATCCAAAACGTCAGCCATGATCAAGGAAAATCGAGGCCATGAACTGAGGCCAGAACCCTATCCAATCACAGCCATTAATTACCGCTCGAAACAGCAAGTTTGATGCTAGACTGGAGCAGTGTAATCCAGGGTGAATCCTACAAAATATTGTATAAACTTCCCCCGTGATCCGTTAGAGGAAGCACATGAAACCAAGTCTTATCTTTGCCTTTCCAGCGGTATTTGGCAGCCCAGAATAGGGCCAGTCTGTGCTGTGCTATGGCTGTTGGTCATGTGAACAGCTACTGTAAAGATCAGCAGAAGGATAGTAGATTCTTAAATGCTTCCTTGTGTCCTTCCTGGGTGAAAGGAGCCTCTTTTAACCCAAAGCTTTTTTTTTTTCCTGTGCCCAATCACACAAATTTGATTAGAGTCGTTTGCCAAAGGAGCAGCTCTAGCTGCTGAGCTGCAGAGAGGCCCTTGTTCCCCCTATATGCCCCGGAGAAAGGTTCTGACGTGCACAAGCAGCCTTTGAACCGGCCCCTTCTTTTCTTTCCCACTAACCTCATTTACCACACTCTTTTAGCCCCCCCCCCTCGTCTGTCTGTGGTCGCTCACCAATGGTCTGCCGTTGGCTTCATCACGTCACAGCAAGAGAGACAAATGACTGTTATAAATTATCAAGAACGGCTGCTTTGGTGTCATCCAAGCTTAACCCTGGCACTTTGTAATGTTTTATACAATGCTTAGGGAGGAGGCAATACTCTGTGGGAAAAGGCAGACCGGAAAGACCGGGAGAAATGGATCCACAGCCAAAATACATCCAGCTGTCACTCAGAAAAATCATAGAATACTTTTTCACAGCGGTAAAACACAGCTGCTATGAGTGCAGGTGTCCTCTGTGTCTGGAAGTAATTGATTCTGGTTTTGGAATCCGAAGTGTGTGTGCAGGAGGGAATTAAACTGTAATTAAAAATTTCTTGTGGAGGTGGTGGGGTTGGTTATTTACATCAGAAATTGCAACGGAATTGGAAGGAAGCCTATGGGCGGAGCTTTTGTCAGCGGCGGATCTTGCCACAACCACAACCACACTTTCAACTTGTTGTCTGGAGACATTCTGTTCACACAAAGTGACAAAACTGTGACTTAATAACCCAGGTGTCAAAGAGGACAGTGGAGCAGCAGCACTTCTGCACTGTCAAACAAAAGCTGTTTTTGCTTTCTTTTTTGAACTCAGAAGCACAAAAGTCAAGGTTTTTTAGTTACAAAACTTGAACAGAACAGTGACAAGATAGTGTTGAGGTAATGGAGTTATGCCTCTGTTTCACAAAAAGAAACCCATCAATGCCTCTTGACACGTGCTGTTTTGTTAAGATTCATATTGCTTCATGTTGGAATCATTAAAATAGCAGCCCCCTGAAAAAGTCAATTGAATTTACAGTTTGATTTTAGTTCGTTGATTTAAATTAAATTGCATCGTAAGTTCAAGTTAAGGATGTCAAGATATAACATTATGGATTGTTATATCAGTGTTTCTTTAGAGGTCTTAAGATATAATTGTGAGGACTGCTCAAAGTAAAAGCCGAAACGTTTGCAGATCGACATCTGCTGCTCAATAATAACAGACTTAAAAATTACGGTTTTACAAAGGTCATCTTTGTCAGTCCTACCTTTTCTACAGATGTCTTGCAGTTTCAAATGCCACACCAGGGCAACTGCCACTTTCATTATCCTGAGACTGTATGAAAGTGCAGACTAAATTTCAGACAAAGTTGGAAGGCATGTTTTTTTTCTTTTCTTTTTTTCTTTTTTTTCTTTCTTTTTTTAAGAGCTAGTACAAAAAGGTGCTCTTGTTCGTTTCAAAAGCGCCTCAGTTTAGGTCTGGCAAAACAAAATGGCATAATAAGTCATTCAATAAAGCTGTCAAGTTAACTTTTTATTGGCAGGCCAGACCTCAACAGTGGTTGGTTTTGTGACTCATGACTCAAGAAACAAATGTAAGTTACAGATTTTAGTCACTTTTGTTTTCCAGCTAAGTGAGTACTACTCATAACATCAACTCCCTCGTCACTTTGTGAAAGGAAGTTTTGCCGTAAGTGAATTTGTTTGTTGTGGCTGTACATGAGAATTATGTCTTCCAGCCAAGGTCTTTATGGGTATCTTGTTCTGGAGATTTTGTCTAACCCTATATGAGGGCTAAAAGAAGCCCTCAGGTGGCTGATGTTGCCCTAATTCATTCAAGGTGAAGCAAATTATGGCTTTAAAAATTCCAAAGCTGCAGTGAAAAGTAGGTTAGCATCCGTTAGTGTAAAATTCACTTACACCATCATACAAGAAACGACCTTTTGTAGGTGTGACACAATTTATGAAAAAAAATATGCAGCATAATTCTGTTACCTGCAAGTCCTTTCAAAGCTGAAGCCCTTGCACATCCTAGAGGTCACTTTATATCCTCAGATTCACTTCAGCCTTTTTCATCCACCAGGATTGTATCTGGTATGGCTGTCAGGGCCCCTTAGGTCTCAGTAATGAGACTTCACTAAGAGGGGGGGGGTTCAGATCAAAAGTTGTGTTCTCGAAAGTTGTGTAATCAATCCAAATGAGTAGAGACACATGAAAAAAAAAGCCCAGAATGATTTACATGTGTGCTAAACATATTGAAGCTGTTTTTATATCAATTTCACCCGTATCCTGATCAATAAGTATTGCCTCTGGTAATCTTTCGGAGTTTTTCTTTGTTGTCATGATGGATCTGCTTTCGCTTTGTTACGGTTGGCATAAATAAGAGCCTGGAGGCATGTTAAAATTAGCCTTTTTCCTTTAAAATGGATCCATCTAAGGGGGGGGGGGGGGGGGGGGGGAGGTTTTGGATGAAAAAGATAATATAAGTCTCGAAGTGTTGGAGTAAAATGATAATTAAAAAAATTTAGTGGGGGTGTGGAGG
>JAQNCA010000013.1:6095450-6106591 GCA_029783725.1 Acanthurus tractus
GCTGAAGAGTCAATCAGAGCTGATCATGTGGGAAGCTTTCACTGAGGAAAGTGAGGAGAAAAAAACACTTGTGTGTGTGTGTGTGTGTGAGTGCGGATGATGAGGGAAAATGGGATGTTTTCCTCCGATGTTCACGTCCATATAGTTTCATCGCCCCTGGCGGAGGGTTTATTTATCGAAGCAACTGTGAGTGGGAGACAGAAGCGGCGTTGTGCAGCCACCGTCTCATGAATCAACTGCTCTGGTGATCTTGTGACCCACTGCTCCCCCCCCCCCCTCGGTCAACTCAGAAGTTCAAAGGTTGTCTCTTAAGCTTGTTTCTAATCTGCATTTCAGCATCATTGAGCAAAGGTGTAAATTGGCCCTCTGTTGGTGGTAGACTGGACGTACATGTCATGAGATTGCAAAGTGAATCTTAATATAAAAAGCATCAGCACTTAAAGTGGCAGGAGTGTCATTGCTTCATGTACGGCTGAAACGGCATAAGAAGTTATTGAGTTGTTTTGACATTTTCTGCTGTTAGATCATGGAAAAGTAGCTTTTTGCTATCTTTTCCTTAATTTGATCATTTTTCAAATTCATCATTTGTCTCTATTATCTTGAGTTTTGGAAACCTGCCCTATTTTACACTGTTAAAGTCTTAACAAGTAACCAGTGAAAATCACAGTTAAATGCTTTTCCTAGCTGCAGTTACAGCCCAAATTGTATTTTTTTGCTCCAATTCAATATTTTTTTACCACATAGACACCTACTCTCTCTAGTGTTGTGACTTATGTATAAGCTTATGCTTCTGCAAACTTGCTGCTTTCACCGCAAGGCTAGTGTGGAAGAAGTTATTCTCTTTTATCATGTCAGCCGTTTGACCCGGTGACCCCTGCCAGCCTGCCCCGTTTACCTACCAGCGATAATCTTATCCTCCATAATGCACAGCTGTGCTTGACTTCCTATGACTACAAGGATGACTTGGGATCTTGTTTGCTGCCTTGCTGTCAAGCGGCAGAGTTGTGAAAGGAGTTGACCTCCTGCCCGTGGCCTGTCCATTAGCATACTTGTTCGACTATGTTTTCCCTCTTTTCAACCATCCTCCATCATTCTCTTCCCCAGCTCTCTCTTTTTTTTTTCTTCCAGCACTGTCCCTCAGGGGGAGAATGGGGGAGAAATGGAAAGAGGGAGTGCAGCGAAAGAGAGAGAGAGAGAGACAGAGAGAGCAGGCGAGAGAGAGAGAGAGATGTGATATTCTACAGGGGATTGTGGGAACCCACTGATAAAGGCTTGCATCTTAATCCATCCTAAGGCCTGTCTTAAGGTGTACTATGAGCCGCTGTGTGATCATTAGGAGTGTGTGCATGCTCGCACGTCCACATGCACACGTTACGTATGAGTGTGTGTACGTGGGTTTGCTTATTTGATATGTTAATGTTTTCTTTTTGTGCTATTACTGATGCAGAGACTCAGTCCTTTTGAATCTTGCGTTCAAGGCTCTTACAGATCCTCAGATATCTTCAGTGGAAACACAGCTTTCCTCTTCAGTTTGACAACAAGACAACACTACTGCTCAGTGAGTGCATAACGACTTGTTTTATGGCTCATAAGTGTATTAAAAGCACTAATTAATGCGCGGCAATTCTCCCTCTAATGCAGTGCACTAGTTAGGGATCTCTCCCTCTCTCTCTCTCTCTCTGAGCTTATGCCTTCAGCTCTTTCGCTCCTCCTTGAGCTTTAGTGGAATTTGGCTGATGTGCGCCAAGGGGGAGGAGAGGAGGGAGGCGCTCATCTTGTTTCAGTGCTTTATGAGTCTGACGTGTAGGTCTGTAATTGCGGTTATGGGTGATTAAACTCCCGATGCCCCTCAGGATCCTCAGCCAGCTATCAGTCAGAGTCAGGCCGAGTCGCACAGCTCTGCTTCCAGAGCTCAGATTGGCTCATCTGAGTGTCTGTCACTCACAAGATGCCGCTCGTCACCATGTACCATATTCATTATCAGTCATTTTTATTTTAATTGATTAATCAGTATGTTGTCAGAAATAAGATGTTATAGCAACTTTGATTAAAAAAATCAAAAGGATTCATTTTTTTTTAATTAAAAAGGTTAGATGATTAATCGGGTCTTTATATTCATAATTAATTATTTCTTAAAGTCTCATATGCACAAATAAGGCAGTTCAGCTTCTCAAATGTGAAATGTGAGTTTTCTCTGTTGCAAAGCGAGTATATTTGGTTATTTTTTTGCTTTTACTTGGAAAAATAGGCAGTTTAAAGAAATCTGCATTTCCCTTTGGGAGCTTGAAATGTTTTTCTTTTGCGAAGGAAATTTCCATCAATTGCCCTATTTGCTTCACAGCTTTTCCTTATTGTACATTATGGCATACTGTTTTCACATACTCGTCTATAGGGAGCAAATGAGAGGCAAATTATGTTTATCATTTAAGTCTGAATGTATATGTTATGTGTGGGAAGATGAGAGTGGATAATGGAATGACGCCTTAGTTGATAATTTCATGGTTTACGTATTCATGCCTGTGCGCAATGTGCCGTCATGCATGCGGTTGTACTTGTAGATTGTATTTGCATGTATGTTTGAATTCTATTTATGGCAAAATAAAGGAGGCCTCGAGGCCTGCTGCTTCCTGGTCTAATTGGCATGTTAATCATGTCTCTGTGGGTTGGATATCAGTGTGTGTGTGTGTGTTTGTGTGTGTTTGTGTGTGTTTGTGAAAGATCCATGATTTATCTCCAGAGGCAACGTGTGACCGCGGGAGTCTTGTCCTCCTCACCGTCCTGCTCTGACACTCCCATAGCGAGAGGACGGAGTTTTCTCTCCGCCGAAGAGAGATAGGCAAGCCAGGAATCCGAGTCTCAGAACTATCACATGAAGGTCGAGTCCAAATAAAACACTTCAGCATGTGTGTGGTAATGAGGAGCCGTGTTTTTTTGTGTGCGAGTTATCTGTCAGTGGCCTCCTCCCACCAGTTTGCTGACTTGGCTCAGTGTTCCTTCTCTGTTGATGTTTGGATGTTTTCTCTTGTTCCTATCCACACCACGCTGTACCCTTGGAGGCAATATGGAAAAAAAAAGAAGAGGAATCCCACACTCTCTTTACCCTGAGGACCCCTGTTAGTCATGGCAGAATGACCTCACAGAGGAGGACGCAGGGTCACGAGGGCAGGAAAAATAAGTTATACCAAAACACGGAACGACAGAAATGTCAAGAAAAAGAGGGTGAAGGTTAAAAAAAGAGATGAAAGAAAAATTTGAAGAAGTGCACCAAGTTGAGGACCTTGTCTCGGCTTGACTGAAGCAAGTGTGTGTGTGTGTGTGTGTGTGTGTGTGGGTCAGCCCAGGTCAGCTTTGCTTCTTAATGTAAATGCCTCAGTCAGGAGGCAGGGGGATGACAGAGGCAAGGAGCTGGTTACTGTGTGTAAGCCCACATGGACCAACAGCATGAACACACCACAAACTGTTTCCGACTGCGACACTTTTTTGCACTTTTAAAAACACAAACTGTATTGTCCCCTGAGTTTTTGTTTCTCCACACAGCAAAAAAACTCCTTACCGAGTCATTTTGATATGTAAATGATTCCTGAAAGTGTTGTCTGTGGAGTAAGATGCAATTCAACCTGTTTCTGATTCAAAAGCACTTTTTACAAGTGTCAAAATCAGTTTCATTATTCTTTAATGTGAAGCAGAAAACTGTTTATTATTTAAGATACAAAAAATATGTTCAAACTGTAACATCCAAAAAATATATATATATTTCTTTAGGCAAGTTTTTTTTTCTCTTTTCCACTTCCAGTATTTAGAACTTGTTTATGAATAAAAATGACTCAGTAAAATTGCTTGAAGGATTTTTTTTCCATTCTCCAGGCTTGTTACCTCAGTTACACTCATAATAATTTAGTACATTAGGTTCCCCCATAAACCAAGAAAAGTTTCCATTCTTTGTGTTTTCAGCAAGTCCTCCATAATCTGGTCAAAAACACAAACTGCAGCTTCTCTTGGGAATATTCTGGTCTCCTGGTTAGCACTAATTATTGTCCATGATCCAGTAAAGACATGAAACTGATTTAAAATGTGTTAAAAGGTCAGAGTTGTGCAATTTCTACTCCTTAAAACTCCAGTGAATACCTACAAAAGTGAAAACAAGTTCTTCTGAACTGTTTCATGTATTTTTTATCAGAACTTTGTTACTGTTCCTGCTACTGTACACAAGCAGTAGTTTTGTGCTCGTATCCATGTAGTGCAACCCTGTTTTATTCAACAGAATTATTTATTTGTTGTTTTTATCCTAATACTAACTATTTAATTATGCCATTTTCCTTTTAGATTGAATTTTGATCCCTGACCATTCCTGGTGTTTTTGAGCCTTTTTGATCCGCTTCCTTATATCGCTGGGCAGAGTAAAACAGTCGGCCTTAACTTGGTGGAAAAAACCCGAGCTCAGGCTCCTTTTTGAAAGTCTTGCTGGACAGCGTGTGTTTGTTGGAAAGCTGCCAGTGAAAATGCAAGAGAGGGGAAGTCAGCAGACTGGCTGTCTTCTGTTCACTGTTGTTCAGATTGACTCTGTCAGGCCAGCCTTTGAGGCCCGTGATCCAGGTGGTCTGTTCTCTCCGCGGCGCCCTCTACCCTCCCTCCACCTCCCCCTTCCCCTCCCTCCAACCCCCTCCCCCCCCCTCCGCCTCGGCCATCCGTGCCCGCAAAACACGCCTGGCATCAGCAGCTTCCTCTCAGAGCGGTGGTGTCTTCCCTCTACCAATCGCAGGCCTCTGCAGCTATGGGCACATCACCGCGAGCCAATGAACAACACCTGTTTCTCTCGAGCGTGGCTGCCCATGCCAATCATAACACCCACTTTATTTGGCCTCTGTCATGTAGCCAATCTCAACACGTAATTCACTGGCATTTCGGGCCTTGAGAGGCACAGGCGAAAAGAAATTTTCGGACCTTCCAGAAAATGACTTTCCCAGCACAAATGTCACTGCAAATGTGCGCTGCATCATTGCATCATTGGAAAAAAGTATCTAGCACTAAAGCAACCTTTTGATTGGACTGAGGGATCATTGTTCAGTGGTGGGACTGTGGAAAAAAGGACTAATTTGATGCGATGTCAAATATATGCGTATATAGCTGTTCAAAGCTTGTTTGTAACAAATGCCATTATACGTGTGTGTTGCAAAACATAACAGCTGTGAGTAAGAGACTTCTGGTTAGTCTGCAACAAGTGCTGCACCCTGTTTTTACGAATGTTCAACTAAAGGTGCAAATAAATTGGGATATCTGTGGAGCTGCAGTGCTGCATTGTCAAAATGCTCGGAGAGTTGTGGGATTTGGTTTTAAATTTTAACTTTATTTTGACAGTTCATCTTATCGAGAAAAAGAGGACCGCTCTCGAGAGATCTTACAGAACTTGAATAACCTTTTTTGCCAGCTGAACTGTTGTAGTGTGATGTGAAGAAGCTCCATAGTTAGCCTTTAAGACGACTTTTTAAAGATTAGTTTTAGGGCATTTTTTCGTCTCTACTGTATACAGAGAGATGCAGTCGGAAGACAAGAGAGATAAAGGGGTTTGACATTCAACAAAGGTCAGTGGTTGTAATCAAACAATGACTTTTTTGACCATGTGGCCTTGCGGTATGCATTGTTACCTCTCACTACCAATCAAGTAAATAATAAGTAAAAATCTTGTGTATTAGATCAGGATCAGAAATTGAGCTGTGACTCAGGTCAAGTCTCTCAAATAAAGGTCAGATCATAAAGACTCTAGGCCAAGCTGTTTAGGTTCAACACATGAACTTCTTTTAAAAAAAACTGAAATGTCCTTTGCAAATGTTTGGCCACGGTGTAAATGTTGTGTTTTCAGGGATCTGCATTCCACTCCTTTGAAGCAACCTCCCTCCCAGAGCTCTGAAGAAGCATCCAAAGCATACAAAAGACATGAGCAGAAGCCCGTGCTGTTGTTTAGCTCCAACACCCGTAGATATATCGACTCCCAGGTGTTTGTGTTGTGCTTGCGCTGTCTAAACACAAGCTAGCAGTGTTAGTCACGTCCCCGACAGAACCGAATTGCTCCATAATGAAGGAGAACATAAGCATGAGTGAAAACACAAGCGCAGGAAGTAAAAGGCAGGGGAGGAGGGGAGAGGAGAAAAAAAAAAGAGACGGGAAGGCTGGGAAGCTGATGCAGGTATCTGCAGAGAGGAAAGGGAGCTGGCAGCGCTCTCGCCAGTGTGTCTTCCCAGGACATGAAAGACTCCAGCTCCGAACTGGGATTATCCTTTACCTCTGGGGATTCCCTCTGATGAACAGAGAAGGCAGAAGGGAAGATGTGGAGAGAAATTGAAGGAAGCAGGGACAGAGGAGAGGCAGGATAGGAAAAATGAAAAGTGAGAGCATGAGCCTCAGAGGGAGATAAAGAGACATACATAGGCTCTCATCCACATGGATGCCAATTCCACTTAAGGGCCTGCGGACGCTCACGACGCTTCAGATGACCACCTTTGTGCAATCTTTTTTTTTTTTCTTGTTTCGAAACATGCCTACAACCCCCTTAAGAACGGCCCATGCTGGTAATTCACCAGAGAGCCATGTCCTTGTTTGATCTGACTCCATCCTGAAAATCATCTCTGCAGGCTCTTATTGTTTAAATCACTTGTGATCATTCCTCTCTGGCAGAAAAACTCACATAGCATATGCAGGTAGCGAAGCTCCGTGCCGCAAAAAACTCAATCCGCCACCGAACATAAATCAAAGCATTTCTCTGGAATCAGGTATCATCGTTCTTTTCGCCGCCATCTGCCTTGTCTTGTTTCAATATACTAAAGATGACTACTTTTAGATAAATCTTGGAAATTGATTCGTAATGGAAACTGTTCTGAGACAAGATGATTGCTAATTGTTGATTTTAGTGAAAGAATATATATTAAAATGTGATGATCACGTAAGACATATGTCAAACAGAAATGCCAGATGTTCTGGTCGTATTTCTGTTTCCAACTCTTGAAGTTGTGAGGAATTGCAGCTGTTCTCTGTTACATATGAAGCTCTAAATATCAGGTTGAAACAGGCAAAATTAACATGTTTACAATGGGCTCTGGAGGCTAATGATGGCGTTTCTCATTAGTGCTCTGAAATTATGTCAACTTAAAATTCTAGCAGTTAAGAAATAACAATCAAAATATGATCAAAGCTGAAAATATTTGTCAGTTACAGCCCTAAAATGTTTAACTTCTGTCGATATTAGTTATATTACTTATTTAAAACAAACTAACTAACAGGATTTTCACGACTCTAGCAGCCTTAAACTTGTATTAAAATGAAAATCAGTTTGCAGCGCGTCAGGAAGGAGCTCAAACGTCGCCAGCTGAATGAAAGATGTGTTTGAAACGGAGCGTTCAGTAGAATAAGGTTACACTGTTGACATAAGCTGTTTGAGTTGTCCATGTGACTTATTTCGTTGATAATGGGCCAAAAGTGAATTGATTTTGTGTGTGCTGGACAGACTGTCTGTGTGCAATCGGGCAAGAGAAGGGACGGATGGAGGAGGTGGATGGGGGGGGGGTCTGGCCTCATCAGTCCATGCATCTATATTTTCATGATTTTGTTTATTTACCTTGGATGAGGCGTCCCCCCCCCTCCCCATCCTCTGCCCCGGCCCCTTGCGGGATTTTTGTGTTATTTTTTATTTGTGTTAGCTGCGAGTCGAAGCAATGATCCAAAGTACGCTCCTCCGGTTACAATCGCACACAAGAACACACACACTTGTCAGGACATACAGCCCCCTCCCTACTCATTGAGGCGCGTGTGTCCCAACCCCCGCCCCCCCCTCAGCACGCAAGGCCTCTTCCTGCAGCACGTACACACATAGTTTCCCATCACTGCCACCCCCCCCCCCAAATCTTATCCTGTCTGAATGGCCCCAAGGGTCTAAAGCTATCTCCAAAGACTTTCTCGCGCTTTCTCTTCCTCCTGCTTCCTTTTTTGAATCTTTCTTATCTTTCTATGAATCTCTCTATCTCTCTTTCTACATGTCCATCTATTGATCAATCTGTCTCGACCCATCCTCCCGTTTTCCTTTATCTCAGGCCCGTTCCCCCCAAGGGAGAAAGAGGAGGGAGGAGAGGGGGGGCGTGTTTCAGCTCAGGGCCAGAAGCCAGAACCTTCTCCATTTGGATTTCATTACAAACAGACCAGCACGTCACAGAAGAAGAATAATCAGAGTAAAAAAAAAAAAGAAAGAAAGGAAAGAAAGAAAGAGAAAGGGGCTCAAAGGCTTGTAATATAGTCAGTAAATTCAAGCTTCTGCTGAACAAAAAGGAGTTCTGCTATCATTACTGCGTCCCAAAACCTAAATGCAAACCATCTCCTCTTGACATAGCCGACGGTAATTGAAAAGGATCTGTGAGTATAAATCACATGTAAACGTGTCCAGCCTTGTGTAAGAGAACAGTAACCATTTTTATGAGCCATGATACTGCCTGTCCAAATCCAGCCGGGGCGTTAAGACACAGATGCCATGTTCACCAACATCTGCCTTGGGCTCAGACCAGGTGTTCATAGGATCAAACACACACACACACACACACACACACACAGACTCTCACAGTGAGTGTTTTACATGGGGTTTTGTCTCCGGCGCTTCCTTGATACAAGTGGAAATCATCCTCTACTCGTGTGCTTCTGAATAAGTCATCAAGTGGCAAATTCCTCATTCTGATGTCACCAGAGGAAAGGGACGGTTTGTTTTTCCTCCTTCGTAATTGGCATAATTATTCTCCCCCAGATCGATGGCTTTGTGACCAGTGAGTCATAACAAGACAGCTAGAAAGCTAGCAGATGCACCTTGTAGATTAATTTCCCTTTCACTCCACAACACCAGTGGCTGTGTTCCTCTTTCTCATTTACATGCAAGTGTAAGGTTCAGGCGGCAACAACTGGGGCTGAAAAATTAACACGGCATAGTAGTACCAAAAACAGCAGTTCTTCAAATGGCCACTTGGGGACTGACTTTAAAAGAGAGTCCTTTCGCATAGTGCAACTGAAATTTCAACTTTACAACAGCAATAAACATATTTATAGCCTGATACATAAAAACATTTTCAGTCTTGGTAGCTTAAAAATGCAGCAGCCCTGCAGCAGAAAGTTAAAACAGAGTTACTTTTTGGAGAAATGCAACCTGGCATTGCACTGCGGTTGAGAATCAGCAAATCAGACAATCAGATTGAACAGAGCTGACTAGTAATGTTTGTATAACGACAGTATGACAGTTTAAAGGTTCTGGACTTTTCCGTCTTTTATCTTGTGAGATTTTTTACAGTTTTCCAAAATCTAAACTATGATTACATACTAAACCCAATATCCAAAACCGTATGGACACTGTTTAAAAAAAATAAATAAAGCAAGATGTGATAGTTTGCTCATTCTTTTAATGTTTTACCTCACTGAACTTAATTGATTTTTCTACGTGTGTGCTTATTTTGAATGCCATGCCAGGAACACATTTCAAAGAAGTTGGGACAGGAGCAACAAAACACTGGGAACGCTACGGAATGTTCCATGAGCTCATGGGCACTTTGTGAAACACATGATTGTTCAAAGGATATTAAAAAAAAAAAGGTTTTGGAAACCCTTTGTAAACTTTAAACTGTTTGTTCGCAGATGATTGCAGTCTGTTTTTATCTCTGTTTTCTGCAGTGTGCTGCATTTTACACTGTTCTTTAGCATTGAGGGGGCCAGATAAGGGCCTGTGTTGTGATTTTCATCTCTGGATGCAACAGATGAGAAAGCTCAATGAATCACGGCTCTGTAGCTGCCATGCATTTTCCTTTTTACTTGGATTTACACAACAACATGTAGCAGTGCAAATATGAGATTTTTCTAGTTGTATCTGTTGTGGAGAAAAAAATACTCGACCCTTTTGTTAACGGCAGAGGTTCTGTAAGGATAAGAGGATGAGCAAAGTTGGAGCTCTCACGTAATTGGCAGTCTAGAGACTGGTTGAGGTCATTCAGAAAGCCTGCTGTTTCTTAACATGTTGGATATTATTAACTTAGTGTACCCTTGCTACTTGCTAATCTGCCATGTTGCTGAAAAGGTACAGAGTCCTTAAGAAGAGCTGAAGAGCATCAGTTGCAAATGTAATCTTCCTCTCGTCAAGGTAGCTCCACAGGCTGTGGTAATTACTGCTCCATGCCATGTCTTTGATCAACATGCTATTGTCAGTTGGTGCCCCTGATATAAGCTGCCAACCAAAGGACTGCCAGCGTGACGCATTCACCATGCTGGCTGTCCTTCATCTGTATGTTACATCTCCTTCGCAGTATCCTTTTTTCTGTCTTTGTGTCTTGTGTCTGTCTCTCTGCTTGTCGCTCTCCAAATGATCACAGTGGTAGTAACAGATGTTAATAGGAAAAGGTGCATATGCAAAGTGCAAGTAAAACAGATGAGCTGATAGCTTGTAAAGGAGACTGCCGCTATGCTCCATTTAGGATTCAGGTATAAAAGCCGGATGTCAAATTTGGATGCTGCTATTTGATCCACTTAACCCATCTAAATCCTTGATGAGTTTTAAATAATTTATTGTTAAGAACTTCCTACCTAAAGAACAAAAAGAAAATACTCAGATTTTTGACTCCAATGATTGGGGTGCTATCTGTTTTAAGCCTTCTCTCTCCCGGCACACTGTGAATAAAAACATAATTACCACCACAATTTTCTTGCTTGATTTAGGGACATTTTCAGACCATGTTTTTGTGTCTTCTTATTTGTTTGTTTGCCTTTTAATTTTTTTTTAACTTGTTTCGGAAATTTGACAACACTGTCCACAAATTTAGCTCATGCTTTGTAAAACTTTACCAAAACTCTGTCTTTTGAGCTTAAAAAGTGATGGTGGAAGTATTCTAATGATTGCAATTTTTCATATTTCAAAAAAAGAATGCAAAAGTTAGTTGTACAAATAGGAAATTCTGTCCATCTGAATTGTTAACACACACATTGCACATGCAGCCTTTTGCCAAAACATGGCTGAATATAACACTTCTGTTGGAGATTTTTGCTTTTGCAAAAATGATATCATAACAACAAAAAAAGATGCACTGTAAAAACATTTATTAACCCTTGAAACTATTTTCTTTATTTATGCTTGTTTA
>JAQNCA010000013.1:6118200-6128781 GCA_029783725.1 Acanthurus tractus
TGCATGTTTTACAACTGTAAAAAACTCATGCAGTTTAGTTGTTTTGCTGACTTTATCAGTAACACCCAACATACATAAACATGTATTTACCAAAAGGTACGTAGCTTACTGCAATGTAGTAAAAAGTAGATGTAAAGACACTTTTAATTTTTGATAACTATACAGTATTTTTCCACAGTTTGAACAGTTATACGTTTTATTTTAAAACTTGTTTAGTATATTATCGTTTATTAACTGTCTATATACTAGCCTCTACTTACAGGTTCCCACAGTTTAAGTATTGTTTAAACTATTGCCTCAATAAATGCTTACACTGTATCTGTATCTAGCTATTCTGAGTATTTTGTTTACCATTTTGTGCCATTTTATCAAAGAAAAATGAGCTGGTCATAAAGAAGTAGGGTGTAGAAAAACAAACTGTTGCCATTCGTTTACCAAGACTCAAGTGTGCTAATCTGGCACTCAATCTGGCGGGTGCCCATGTTAAAGGATTTGACCTGTTGACTGTGATCTTTGGATAACTGAGACTGAAGCGGCAGCTCGCAGTTTCACGGCGAGGGTGGAGCCCGGCAGTTTGTCATGAGAGGTTAAAGATGGTGGCAGGGCCCTGTGGTCATGAGGCGCGGCGCTTCTGATGAGACGTGATTTGAGTCAGACGGCGTATGCCACTTGCTCTTAACACTCGGCTGACTTGCTGTTTTCATGAGCAGTTGACTGGAACGAGGTCACAGCTCAGCCCATTCCCTACTTAACCTGCACAAGACCCCCGCCTATGGAAACCCCCCCGCCCCCCACACACACCTTCATATACTATAATCTCACAAGTTTTTTGCATATTGTGAGTTCTGTTCTTCGTAAAAGTTTTACATGCACATATGGTGTATCATAAAGGAAAGAAATCAGATAAAAGAAAACACTTTACTGTCTTTCTGAGCTGTCTCCATTGTGAGGAGACCTTGTTTACCCCAAACTACTATCATCTGTCTTCTTTTGACTGAAAGAGCAATTTTTAGATGTATGAAATGATAAAATCCAGGAGGAAATCTGATCGGCCACTCTGGTTGTTATAAAGACTCCTGCAATTTTCAATAAAAATTTGCGAAAAGCAAAAAAAAAAACAACAAAAAACAGTGTCTACCAACCGTCCTCTGCATCAAAGAAGCAAATGACAACATGATGAAAGCAGAGAACAGGGATGAACAAAACTCCTTTTCTTAATGGAATCTTGCATCCTCCAAAAGCCAAACCACATGTAAAGACAGAGACAGTCCTTTATCATCAGCCAATGCTTACATCTCTGAAGACGCGGCTTCCCCTTGAGCTCGGTCCCAAACATCCACAGACACTGACACACTGTGGTTGGGTTTTTTATGATTCTTTTTTTAGGTGAGGATCTTTGTAGTTTGTCCCATCCAGTGTGTACATCCTGGTTATCTGCTGTGCATATTGCTGAAGATCATAGAAGTTCCTGCGTTGTTTTGAGGAGGGCCACACACTCACACTCACACACTCAACAAATACATTTTGACAAACAAAGACTTCACCTGTGATGCATACTTTCATCATATCACTTCCTTGTCATCTTTTTTTTACTGGAGCTGTGTGAGGGGGAAAAGATGGCTAGACATTTCCCAGGGTATGTGGTCAGGGTGCCGATGCCAGACCACAGGCATGCCCATTAGGATCAGACCCATCAGTGCTCTTGTCTCTGAGCTTGAACTCACTGACAATGCAGTTGATCTCTCGGTCACACACACCACAACTCTCCAAGCAGATGGAACGGATTATACACAAGGGTTGGACTACATTTTAAACTTGCAGTGACAATGGCAATAGTTGTCTGGCCATTGTTTTTTTATTTTTTTATTTTTTTGGCCGACCAAAACAAGGGGTTTCTTTAATATCAGACCGCCACCAACTCTCATATTTCATTTCACAGCCGGATCTTTACCCCTCGAACCCCTAAACCAACAACAGGCCTCCAGTGTATCTCAGTATACCTTTTAAAATACACATAAAGCTTGAGTGTTTCTGGATTCAAACACTAATGTGAAAAAGGTGTAAATGCTTTACAAGAAATGGAACACGGGCTTAATAAGTTATAAATGAGTGGCGGCGGTGATGTCATGCGCTGATTTTGGGTACATCGTGTTTAGGCGAGGGTCGCTAGGAGACTGAGGCACAACACGTTCGGGGGAAGGAGAAAAAAGGGGGAGGGGGCACAGTGGACCTCAGCTCCTTCCTGTGTGGGTGTAATAAAGGTCCATTCCGCTGCTCTGGTCTTTGATGGCTCTCGCTGTAGTCGCTCTGCATGACATCATGGCTACACGACTCTAATGGCCACACAAAGGGGCTGTGTGTACGGTCCCGGGAGAACAGTTAAGGCTCTCTAACGTCAATCAACCCTCAAATGGATGAGGGAAAAGAATTTTTTTAGCCAAAGTTGTCTCCAGGTAGCAATTAGGAGCAGTTTTAGGGACCATCCCCCCCCCCAGCACTGGTAGTTCAGGGAAGTGTAACTAATGTGTAGAATAAATTGAGTCGTGCTTAACCAGAAGTTTGGTACACAGTACACACTTTTCTTAGTCTGTTTGTTTCAGAGGAAACCCTGCATAAATAAGGGGCAGGCTCTTAACTCCATGTTTTTGAGTTGCAAAAGTAAACTATATTTTATTAAGAAACTTCTCATTTGCCTTGTGGATTCGCCGTTGCTGCTGTTAATGCAAACTTCCTTCATATGTTTCTTATTAAAACTGTGTCAGCAATTCAGGGAGAAAATCCCTTTTTTCCTTAAAAAAAAAAAATCTGAAACTTATGGAGGAGGTGTTATTTTGTGGGAAAATGCTAAAAAAAATTATGGAAGCACACAAGGTTATATTAGTGAATAAGAATGCAAGAGTTTTTCCTTTACAGACAGAAACACTGAGTAATGAAGTAGAAACTTGTGTTGATTAAATCATGATAGTGTAGATACAAATCGTGAGTTTATCATGCAGCTATAATAGTGCCGGTACTGCTAATTAATTTTTTTCCCCCTAGTAATGCAGCTATTTGCTCCTCAGGCAATCATTTAAGAACTGAGATTATGTCATGTGATAGCACTCCGGCCTGGTGTGTGTGTTCTGACTTGTGAAGGGCCACACAAGTCAGATGAGATGAGCTATTCGGGAGGTGGCAGCTATAAGGGATAGACACAGTAACATTAGGTGTAAGTTTCAGAGAGCAGCCTCGAACGTTGCGGTTTAAATGCCTCGGGGGCACACATTTATTTTAAAGCTTCAGATAATCCCTATAGGGTTTTAATTGCATCTGGTGGTGTGATCTTACAGCAACTCAACACTGTCTGTGGACAGACATGTGTGGCACATCTTGGAAGTGTAATGACACTTAATGTATGTGTAACTCTACTTATGTCACTTTTGTCACCTGTAAAACTTGTAGCAGCTGACTAAAAAAGTAATTATGGAGATAAGTCTGACTGACATTTAAAACAAGTAAAAACAAGAAAGTAACATCAAAAAATCAGCAAAAGACATAAAAACACGAGTCACACAGCATTTTGAAATAGTGTTTTGGGCTGTTTAGGTAACAATTTCTATATGAAAAAAACATAATTGAGCACTTTTTTGAGCACTATTTTGCAGGAATTTGTTTTAATATCTACAACTTCTTGTTAAAACAGTCAAATAAACCACTGGATAAAACTAATAAGACCATCGAATATTAAACTAACAGGTAAGCTATTATTAAAAAAAAAGGGTAATGATGAGGTTAAAAAAAAAGCTTTGTGTGAGCTGTATAAACTGCCATTATGAGTCTTTTATCCTGGGGTTTGGATTGTGGACATTTTTAATGCCACTGAATACCTTGCCGGCTGCAATCAGTCTAAATATTGCTAAATTCAGGGGTGGTTTGAGAGTGAATTACTGTTTGAAATACTGCTGTTTGACAAAAGAATTCTCACTGCAGCCATATTCATGTAGCATACTAGAGGACACTTAAAAAACCATGATAAATGACTCAATGATAATGTGCATACCAGCGAATGAGTCACTGGGCAGCTCTTGTTTTGACGCTGGAAATACTTCTTGATTCATCGCTAAATGGTATGTTAGAGAGTCAACAATCTTTTTTAGTGTTCTGGCGGAGGTCATACCAGTGGGCAGATGAAATACTAAAATACTGACAGGCTGATTTATGTTTGGAAAACAAAAATACTTATTGCATTAAGAAATGGATGGTCATTAATTACTGGAGGACTTAGAAACAGACAATGGAAACCTTTGTCAATTAATCACCGAATTGCAGACAGATGACGTACACGAGCTCGACGACACCCATTAACAGGCTTATGATACAGTTCTTTTCAAAGAGCTTTGGGCTTATGAGTCTGTTTCCCACATGACATTGTTCTACATAGTGAATTCATTAAAAAACTAATTCAGAGAAAAGCAGAAAAAATAGGTTTTGGAAAATAAAAGAGAGTTTGTTTAAGTCTTGTTTTGAAACCTTTTATTGCATATCATTGACAGATAGTGCAGTGCAATCATTTACAGTCAATGTGTTAAAAACAGTCTATCAAACTTTCTTCCCAATCCTTAATTCTGATAGGATAGAGGGTTTGTGATTATATCATAAGACAAGGTAACCAAGAAGATGCTGCATGTCACTGTGTATTGTAAAGTTGACAAAAACAGCGCTTTAACAAACGTTTCTGAATTATTTAAAGAAATAACCACATGCAGACATACAGACTTTATCTTCACATAGCTGCGGTATATCTAACATTTTCCACTCTGAATCACAAACTCATAAAATAAATGCTGTCTGTTTAATGCAGTATTTATTTTGTAAGTGCATTACTCATCTGGCTCATACCTTGATTTAAATAGAGGATCAGAGGTTAAACTCTAGTAGTCATAAATCATGCATGTTTCTAAAGTGATGATGTGTAAGGATACAGATTGTTATTTGTATCAGAGTTGAGGGTGACGATTTGAAGACACCACTGTGTAACAAGATGTGTTCATTTGTGTGTGCGTGTACTTTAAGTCTACTTTACAAATTGAGTGTGTTTCAGTTGTGTATGCTGTAACATCTGTAGTTCAGTAAATCTAATTTGGCCAAAAGGAGAAAATAAAGATTTTTATGTTCCCTTGTAGTTCTAAACCAGTTTTTATTCGCAGAGCTATAAACAGGAAGTTATAAAGAGTGGCTAGTAACCCATTGATTAGACAGCTTTTTACTAAGATTCTTCATTATCAGCATCATCATTGATGTGAAATCACTCTGTAAAGTGTTGTTTATTTCAGAAAAGAGCAGCGGGGAGGTCGTTACTATTCAAACACTCTACTGTCTGGTGCGAGAGGAGAGTGACTCCAGGGTTGGAGGAGCTGCTATGTCAGTGGCAGGCAGTACAGTGCCCACAGGAGCAGCACTGTCTCCTATGAAAAACAGCCCTTATGCTCATCTGCCCACACAAAGCCTGCATTTTGTCTGTGTACAGTTATACATATGCATGTAAACCAAACAAGCACTCATGCATGCACACGTGAAACCCAGAATCACATGCATGCCGGCACACTTAGACCACTAACACAGGAATAAGAAATACTGTACATGCATGTATGTCGCAGACCCACCCCTTCCCATTGATGCCAAAAACACTCACACACACTCACACGCACACATACTGCCATTCTGAGGTGAGGCAACAGCTGAAAGTCACTCTGCGTATTCCCACTTCACCGCTGAAAGGCTCACCGCCTTTCATGCCACTGATAGTCTTAATACCCTTTTTTCACTGTAACAAAAGTTTCTGTCAAAACACACACAAACACACACATCAGCGCCAGCAGTGCTTGTGATGATTCATTTTATCTGTTGTGGCACAGCATGGGGTGAGTGCTGGAAACCTCCGAGCTGTCTCGAATGATGTCTGCTTCTGCTAAATTCTATCCGCTGGGACGGGGCAAGGAAAGTGTTTTATTACAGCTGAGTGACAATAATAATGAGGCTTTTAAGCAATAAGGCAGACTTTGGAAGGACTTATATGTTGTCATTAAAGACTTTAATAACAGTTTACACGTAATATTTATGTTCACTCACAAACAATAATACACTAAATTGCAGGAATTGTTTTTTTTCTAGATTGTGAGCCCATATGTAGGTGAGAGATACCTGTCAATTCATTCACCAGTCTTTAACAAACCAGAAGGCTGCACAGCATCAAGACCAAAACAATTTTGAAATAGACTACAGTAGTTCATTCACGCATTCAGTAAACCTTTTTTTTGACTCAGATATATATATATCAAACTCATTCGATTTGAGTGAATGAAAGACAAAAAATCAAGCGCAAATTTAGACAAATAGAAAGCTGAGATATAATATATTTTAAAAAAGTATTCCATGAGAAGAATCCAATTTAGAAAGAAAGTACGTCCTTAAAAATAATTAAAATGGATGATCAGGTAAAACAAGACCAGCTTATTGCCCTTAAAGTTTGCTTTGGATTTCACTGCATGATAACGCAGGTTTCATCAGCAAAATTAAAATTATTTTCCCGCTCGATAAAAGCAGCTGGTATCTTCATCATAATGCAGGCATTTGGACATGTTTGTATCAGGAAACACATTAAACATCTGACACTATGCTTAATTTAGATTTAGATTTCATGAAATGTGATGAAGAGCTGTTAGGCATAATATATAATATATCAAAAAGGAATAACAATAATCTATTAAAGTAACACTAACAAAAAATAATGTTTGTATGTTTGTTTTTTTCCTACTTTTAGTAGTTGTAATTAAAGTTCCTTTTAATTACAGGCTTATCTGCCGATTTATTATTGATCTTTAACAGATCTTTAACTGTAACTGAAATTATTCGTGATTACTTATCTTTGAAGATATCTGTATTGTGTTGGCAAAATCACAATTTATTCTTGTTATTTTTAAGAGATAAGAGAGTTTAACCTTGACTGATTCTTTGATTATATAAACACAAAATCTGAAATGTTGATAACAGCAGGAAATGCTGTTGACACAGTGACTTGTTATGACTATAAAAATTGGATTATGTAAGAATGTATATTCTCTGTGACATTATCAGACTGGAGAAATCTGGATCACCATGATTGACAATTAACTTCAGACAACAATAAACATTAATATATTCAAGAAATGTTGCATTTAAAATAGACTCAAGATAAATACATACAAGACATTAAGCCCGTGCTAAAAATACAGTTATCCAACAACAAAGCAATATGGGAATATATTGAAGCTTTTAAATGTATATTAGGGCTGAAACATTTATTTTAAGGTGTAGAGTGGATTCTTAAAGGTGTGAATTACATGTGAGCACGCATGTTGCTGAGAGGATACACATTGGTTCTTACAGCAAATGGTTTACTGTTTTCCACTGACCTAAAGATGGCACAAAGACAAAAAGAAACTGACATACAGCAATGGCAAGGACAAAGAGGAAAACTGCAGGCTAATTAATATGGATGTAAAAGATGCAGATTATAAAGTATTTGCATGTTTTATGAGGGAGAAAATGCATTCAGCATACTTTTAAGAGCTCAAGGATACACCTCAATGTAAACAGGGCTTTGGTTGTTTACAAGAAAACCCCTCAAGGTCCCTTTAAATTACATGTTAACACGCTTTGGTGACTAAAATCTGTCTTTTCTTTATGTTTCCTTACCCCTGGCATGACCTTAAATTTACAGTGACAGGACAGACCGAAATGACCCCTGAGTTCATCCTCAAGTAATCTATTCATTGTGTGCATGCTCACACCTACATGGCCATTGATTTGTACTTTATTGTGCACCACATGTGTTCAAACTGGGGTGTCATTCAGACTCGATACAACAGGTACAACTCTGAAGTAATCGATCCCAAAGGTTGTCTTACTGTGAATAAATTCTTAGGGCCAGAGAAGAGCGGACCCATTAACAACACCCTCCCCAAGTGAAACCTGATCCCCCATCTCTTGCTGATACGTGTCCAGATAAGGCCCTCTCACACACACACACACACTCCCACACATGCAGGCTCAAGAAGAAAGTTCCTACTCATTCCCCACATACTTTGCGGCAGCGCTGACATACGTTTGCTTTTAGAAGGAAGTGATTGTCATGAGGTGTCAGAGGTGAAAGGTGACACCTTTAGGGTTATCGTGAGGTTACATCATGACCTGATCCCTGTCGTCACCTCTTGGGAGGCAGCTGGTGAGGTGTTGTCCCCTGTCAACATGAGATTTGTATCCTGTCCACTCGCACCCCCGTCTAGTTTTTGGACATTTTTAGATTCTTTCCTCGAAACCAAAGTGAGTTAAAGTTATACCAACTATGGTTAGTAGTTCAGAAAATGAACGAGGCAATGGGAATGGGATCTATAAGAGCGTATTGTAAAATAGAGCATTCTGTTCCAAGCCATGTTGTGCAAAACCTTATAGAAGAATTCTGTAAGGGCGTTTATGAAAGGATACTGTGAAGATAACTTTCTCTGTCAGTAAAGGTGCCCTTGAACTGGGAAGCAACTGAAGTTCCACATGAGGGTTGTGCATTGAGGAGTGGTGCGCTAGGATTTGATGTCTCCTTTTGAAGTGTCTTTATGAGCAAAGTCTGTGCTCTGACTCGCTGAATCGAACTAAGCCCGTCTTAAGCAGAGGCCTCCACTGTCTCCGCTCTGCTTTCCTTTTCTCCTTCGTTCACTCGAGGGACGACTCCTTTCTCTTTATTTCACCACCATGCGTGTTGACACAGCATACTAATAGTTTACAGAACCTGCTCTGCTGCCGAGCCAATTCTCTCTGTTAAAGTGAATTAGGACTGAGAAAGACAATCAGAGTTACAATTCAACATTTTTTTGTGATATTTTATCTATTCTCTGGTGTGTATAGTGACGAGGATTTTTGTTCCCTTAATTAAATAATTTATTTTGTTCTCTTTGTCATGAGATTAACTGATGATAAGCTGGCCTCTTTTTAAATTAATTTAAGTAAAATACAAAGTTGATTTCTTATTTTGCTTGTGGTTTTTTTGGGGGGGGGAGTTGTAACATGGATGTATTATAAAGTAGTGATGAAAAGATTCATAAGGAAGTTGACGGACATGAACTAAAACACAGCCAAATATTTTCTAACTATTTGTTCAAGTAAAACAGTTCCTGCATCTGAAATATTTTTACTTATTTGTTATATATATATATATATATATATATATAGATATATACAAACATATCTTATGATGAATTGAGCAATTTAAAAACATCAGGACACTGGAGGGTGTGACTTTTCTGGACAAGTAAAAGTCGCAGCTCTTGCTCACTGAAAATGTGATTTATTATGGTTTTTTTTGTCGTTGTTATTGTTGTTATAGTTGTTATAGTTGTTGTTTTTAATCTGGCAACAAAGTTAATTTTTCCAGAGTTAGCAATTAATGTTTTTAGCCACTTTGTTTTATTAAAACCCTACAAAAACTTTTTTTTTTTTTCAAAAATGTTCTGCTTTCCATTACCTTTTACTCTCTTCACTTTAGGGCTTACACCCCTTTGAGGAAATATTAATTCATCCTCGAGTACATGTTTAAATCTTGCAGTACTATGCTGAAGCCAACAGGTGGCACGGGACATATAATCGCATGTATCAATTCTGTGCAGAATCTGACACCCACAAGCAGACAGAGACCCCTTCTGTACTGCATGTACCAATCGAATGTCCTCCACAACATGTTATGTAACACCTGCAGCACATGAAATACAGTAGTGTTATTCAGCTGGAGCATTTCAGGCGCTCGTGTTGTACATTGTGCTGCAGGGAATCTTATGTCCTACATTTCCAGTCCTTGAAGTGAAATGCCCCTCATTTGTTTCTCTCCCTCAGTGTGTAAAAGTTTGAAACCAGAAAAAAAGGACAGTTAAAGTATTTAAAAAAGAGGATTGTCAAGGGGTTTCCCAAGATGATCGGCCGTACAAACAGCTGGCATAGCTCACTGCGAAAGGGTCACACGTATGTGTTGTAAGGGAGGGCACATGTATTCTATTTCCAGAACCAGTTCTGAGCCACTTTAATCCCCCCGCCTTGCCTCCTTTGCCATGGGCAGAAGAGAAAGAAAGACCCCCTAGCCTGCCCACCCCACCATGCGGAGCAATGTTGCTGAGATTGAGTTGCAGGTTTACTGAAAATAGATTGTGAGTAGAAGAGTCTTTTCTGTCAGGCAGACAGAGGGTTTGATAGAGACGATATCAGAAAAGGAGCCGGTCTCTGTTAGTGCTGTGCTGTGAAGGGAAAGGGACTAGACTCAAGAATTTAACAGAGGTAAGACCTCATGTCGTGTGTTTGTTTGCAAGTGGGTGAATGTGCAGAGATGTGGGTGTGTACCCATGCTGCGAGGCTGGTTCTCAAAAGATGTTGCAGTTGTGTTATGTTCCCTTTGTATCTCGGAGTAGCGCTCAAAGATCAGCGCATTTCTCAGAGGGAAATTATGAGAAAGTCGACAGTAATAACTGTTCTCGTGGTCCTATGTTATTAATATTTTCTTTAAAAGTGCAAAATATGTTTTTTAAT
>JAQNCA010000013.1:6128881-6151525 GCA_029783725.1 Acanthurus tractus
AGGTAAGACCTCATGTCGTGTGTTTGTTAGGTTGTTTGTGGGTTTGTTAGGTGTGTTTGTGGGTGAATGTGCAGAGATGTGGGTGTGTACCCATGCTGCGAGGCTGGTTCTCAACAGATGTTGCAGTTGTGTTATGTTCCCTTTGTATCTCGGAGTCGCGCTCAAAGATCAGCACATTTCTCAGAGAGAAATTATGAGAAAGTCGACAGTAATAACTGTTCTCGTGGTTCTATGTTATTAATATTTTCTTAAAAAGTGCAAATTATGTTTTTTAATAACTGAAATGACCCATTTAGCAGGACTTCGATGGACAGTAACACCTCTTGGCTGACAATCTGTAAAAAAATGTGTGTCTTTCCCTTGGTATCAGTAATTAAATAATGTAAAACATAACATATTGGAAAGCTTTGCAGGATAATAACCTGAAAATGATCTTAATTTCTCCTGCTCGAGGCTTGAGGTTTGTGTGTGTGTTGCATTCGGTGTGTATTTCTGTAAACAGGGTGTGAAGAGCAGGCCAGGGGTGGGTGTCAGGGTGCAAATTGAACGTTTTCATGTGGTAAAGGGCTTTAACCTTTTCAACCCTGCTGAGCCCCCCAGTGGTTCCATCATTCAAATGCAGCCAAAACATTCAAACTTGCACACATAAGATTTATACTGGAAATTCAAGTCAGGTTCCCAAGTAAAGTTCCCATGACACCACATATGTCATGCTGAATTATGTGAGGATGTGTATAAAATGATGCAGAAGACATCGAGAATTTTCTGTTTGATGTGACGGTAAAGCACCATGGTAAGGAATATTTCACTCAATGTAAGCGTACCGTAGCTCCAAGCAAGAAATGTACGTATGGCATTGCTGACATTTTTCTAACTTTGAAGCTCGTTAAGAGGTATAAAGTGTTGGATTGTACAGGAAATTAGATGCCAGGAGACACAGTGTGTGCTTGTCTTTTTGTGCATGACTGTGCTGTGTGCACCTTCATGTGGTGTCTCTGCAAGCTTCTCTTCTGCTAAACCTTTGCATTCATTTACCTGCATGTAAATGTTTTGTGAATTTCTGTGTGTTCAAGCAGCTGCCTCAATCTTACGGCATCATAATTTATGTTAAAGGTTGAAACTCTTGTGTCTCTGGGAAATTTCAGATAGCTTTTAACATCTGTATCTGTATCTGTTGGTAGGATGCTGTTGATAAGTAATGTATTGGTTTGTGCATTGTTGTGAAGTAACCACATGAGTTCAAATCTGAGGACTGAGAAATGTGAAGGAGTGGAGGGAAGAGATTCACTGTGCATTTTCAACAAAAACAAGAAGCTGCTCTAGTCTTGAGCACATTTCAGACGATGGCAACTCTGTAATCTTGTTCAAGACATTCAAGTGAAGTGCGACACTCCCCTTCCTCACTAAAGTCAATTTGCAAGACAGCCTGTGAAAACAGCAGCATATGTCCTCTGTGGCTCTGGAGGAGCTTTGTCATGTAGCCAGAGCAGGAGTGGTGTAGCAGAAGATGCTATTTAGTTACACTGTAGGACCCGGGTTTGTTAAGAGCTTAAGCCATACAAGAGACTAAAGGTCAGGAAGTCTCATGTCTGGCCTTCTGCTGCATTATTGTTATCGTTCCTTTTAACTGTAGGTGTTAATTACTGAATGAATCCTTGAACTTCCCTCAATCTGTCACACATACCAAAACATGCAACCATTGACTTAGGTATTCCTTTCAAGGTTGCAGAAAGAAAATTATTTTTACTACGTATCTTTCCTTCTTTCCTTGCACAACTACACACCAGTGTATGAATCCGAATCAAAATGTATTTTAGCACTGTAATTGTTTGGGGGTTGGGGGTTGCCTCGGTTTTCTGTTTCATTTTCTGCTACAAGTATGTATTTTTTTGTCTTTTATATTGTCTTGTGTGTCATTCCTTGCTGCACAAAAAAAGCAAAGAAATCACATATTCTAATCTAATTAAAAGATAAATTATACATTATAATAATAACCTGTGGAATATAATAATAATAATTATCATTATTATAATTATAATAATGCTAAAATCCATAGTAGCAACTTTAGTGTTAATAAATTTGGATCCACATGCAAACATCCATATGTGGCTGTGTGGTTTATGCACCATGAGTCTAACAAAAGGCCCTTTTTTCGGATGTGGTGCACGATCTGTAGTGCATAACTAATCTTCTCAGTCAGAGTTAAACTCTTGAGCTGTCTTTTAAGTTTTTTCCACAACAAAATTGAAAGCTTTTTTGTCCGATACCCCGCAGATGGATATAGGGTTTCTCTGCAACATTAGGATCTAAATATAGAGCCGAGACGTGTTTGTGCCATCAGACGTGTCTCATATGTGGTAACTTAATGAAAACACAACTGGCTATAAGAGCCCATGTGGCTGTTCTGTATTCCACCCGTCAGTCGTGGGTGTGTTTATTGAAAACCCACTTGTCAGAATATATTCTATTTCCTTCATTATGTCTTCCCCGCCGTATTGTTAGCATCAGCTAAGACCAGCAGACTCTTTTGCTTTTCTAATCTTCCTACGAGGTGGTGCTAATGATTAGCTGGCATCTGCTCCATCCAGTACATTTAGTGTTTTTATATAATTTATAACCTGCCCCCTAATGTTTATCTCCTCTAGAATCAGCATGGAGCTAGTTATAATAATTAGCCTCTCCTTGCTCACCACCACTTTTAGCAAAGAGGAAAGAGAGGTCACTTTGAGATTAATTTTTTCAAAGCTCTTTTTCAGGAAAGAGGGAGGGAGGCAGCATTTGAAGTAAGACTTCAGGCTGCAGTTGCACCGCTGCTAAAACAAATGCTGTCTCTTTATTCCGCTGTACTGTTAAATTTTGCAGTGGAGTTATGCTAGTGCTGAACATTTGGGAGCCAGCGGGGCTTGTTGAGAGCATGAATTAAAGAGTTCCTGGGGTGGAGTGGTGCAGGATCCTGCTGTGCTAGATTTAGATCTGAAACAGGAGGGAGGAGAGAGACAGAGGGAGCAACTGGAGAGGGCAAAAAAGAGCTGCTACTAGGACTGCTGACCATCTGTATTGAGTACCAGAAATCATAACATCCTTTTAACTTTATGCTTTTAGCAAATTGTTCGGGACAATCTGCATGACATAACTCCACTCGGGTCCCCCCCCCCCCGTTTGTATGTGTAACCAGACTTTCTCTCTCCTTAGCAGACCTGGCTCTGGTTTAATAGTTAATGTCATCAGCTGACTGTGCAGCACCAGCTAAGCTATATGTGACAGGCTTGTGTTTAAGGCTGCATGATGTCTCAGGTTTTGAGTTCACGGGGGCTGTTTTGTGACCTGTCGGCGTTTGTGTTTGTGTGTGTTGATGTTCCAGCTGAACTCTCCGATGAACTCGGTCAGCAGCACGGAGGACATTAAGCCCCCGCTGGGCCTCAACGGTGTGATGAAGGTGCCCGCCCAGCCCTCAGGCACAGCCCTGTCGCTTACCAAACACATCTGCGCCATCTGTGGTGACCGCTCCTCAGGTGAGTAAAATCGACCTGTGATAAACACCCGCTGAAGGACCATAAGCACAATCCAAAGCACAGTAGCACAATGAACAAAAGGAAGTTAAAAATCATCAACTTGAGCTTTTAATTCAAAATAAAATGAGGTAATGTTACTTTAGATATTTTCTTGATTAAGTTGTCGATGGGAAAAAGATCAAAAAGTTACTTGTGTATTCTCACTTTTAGTGAGATTTGAACTCGGTTGCCTTTTTACACTGTTAGTGGTGGCACAGCTACATGAAAATATTGGTCATTTTGTGCAGATGAGTCATGACCGGCCGTGACTCATCTGTACAAAATGACCATTGATGTTGAAGTTTATTTTCTGTTCTTATAAATACATTCAAGTTCCAAAACTGAAATTATTTGGAGTTCACTACTTAAAAAAGTCCATGAGTCAAGCCTTAGGCAAGAAGTCCAGGGGATTTTATGTGTAATTTAGGCAAAAGTTGCGGGGTTAGGTATAAATTTAACATCTTAACCACTGGGATTAAACGAGACTCCATTATTACCAAATAAAAAGAAAGTAGGACTCCCAGCATCTTACTAAAGCTGGTGTTCTGACCACACTGAGAAACCTCCAAGGAAGATCCAAAGATGAACTTTGGTCAGAGAACAGACCCGTGGACCGTTCTGGCAGAACTACACACTCCAGCTTCGTGCAACAGGACATCTTCCTGGAAGGACAACAGTCAGGGGAATTTTTCACTAATCTGGGCTAAATAGAAACAAGCCACTTGTGAAAAAATGCACATGAGGGCAGCACCATAATGGCACATGAGAGAAACTGAAATCATGAGGCAAAAGACGCACGGTCTGCTGAAAGCAAACCTCAGTTTGGCTCAGACTGAAATAGAGAAGCTCAGTGAAACCAGGCACAACCCATCACTCATCTCTGAGCATCATTACCATGAAGCTCGTGGACGCCAGCATCGTCCTGGTATTGATGAGCAATTTTTTTAAGGCAAAAACAAAGAGTAACTTGTTTAATAACACAGTTTGACCAAAACTTTGCACAAAGCAAGAGCACAGCTATTTACATTACCACATCTCTACTGGAACACCTTTGGATGGAGATGTAAAGGTACATTCTGCTGATCATGAGGACAGGTCTTGATACTGGACAGCAGGTTCTGTTGTTACTATTTCTGTGAGGTTTAAAAAACTTGCAAGTGCACATGTTAGTATTGGTCTTGTTGGTTGTCTTCATCTTTTTTTTTTTTCTTTGTTTTGGAGATCCAACATGTTGCCACATGCCAAACTTGAAACTTTAAGTTCTCATTGCCAGCCTCAAGTGGGTCCTTCTTGTCCGAAGTCCTGTTTCCACCATGTAGTCCAGACCGGTTCAGTTCATTCCACATTAAAATGGTTATTTTAGAGTTTTATTGTCAAAAATTTTGGATGGCAGCAGTAGAAACACTCCAGTCCTTATTTTCTTTCATTACCCCTTTTGTTGAGGTTCCTAGCAGACTGATCCAACATTAATAGGTCGAGTTGAAACACTTCAGTCTATTGATTGGTCAGAGGGAATCAGAGCAACCAGAGTCATCTCGTAGTTTAATGCAGTCTGATGTATGATTTCATAACACCCCAGTTTTGTTTTCTTTTTTTTCTGGGAGTGTTGCTTTGCTGTCTGCTGCCTTTTCTCAAACAAACCTTATCTCTATGTTGTAATAAACAGCCACAAACCGAGAAGAAAGGAAGGACAAAAACCATGTGTGAGTAGTGAGTGTGTGGTCGAGAGACAGAGAAAGAAAAGAGAGAGAACGGTGATAGTAAGTGTGGGCAGTTAAGGGGAAAAGATCGCAGTAAGTTGTCAGTCTGGCAGTAAATGTACAGTATAGGTTACTGTGTGTCAGTTAATAGAAACTGCAGTTTCCAAAAAGAACTGTAAGTTGTTTCCTAGCTCCTGGAAAAGTGAGGGGGGCCCCGAACCCTGTCTACAATGAAAAGTATTATCTGTGATGGGAAAAGACATAACAGATCTTGGGTTTAGATACACTCTTAAACGGGTTACATCAAATTTAAAGGGTGCTACACTGAAAGTTTTGGGTGGAAACATAGAGTTAGTCCACACAGTGTAGCAACAATTCAAACTGAACCTTTATCAATGTGAATTCCTGGAGATTTTTGGCCTGTTACACAGAACAAACTAACCTCAGGGTTCTCCTAATTACCGACTATCGTTTGGTCCAGATTTGAGATTACCCAAAAGAACATTTAATCCCTGGTTAACTGTTGGCCTTGGGGCTAATGACACGAACAGCAGTCATCTTTGCAAAGATGTTGACCTTTTAATTTTCACACACTCAACAAATAACACTGTGTTTGAATGTTTTTTTCTGGTGATATCTAAAAATTTTCTGCCCCCAGGATAGAGCAGGAAAAGCAAGCCATTGGATGGTTTTTTAGCATCCTTCTGCGTCATCCGTGCTACGTGGACCCAAGGGGGAAAATTAAAACAATGTTTAATAGCCAAGTCATGCTTCATTTGCTGGAGCCCTGGGACTTTATTTATCTTCTCCGGTGGTCTGAGTTACAAAGAACTAACAAAGAAACAGTTTGAGAAATACTGGAGAATGCAAATGGATTTCATCTGACATAAATTGGAAAAAAAAGAGGAACTGTTTGGAGCAGAGTTGTGAGAACAGCACTGTAGAAACCATTTTTTCTTCCCTATCCACCTCAGCACAAACCCCAGACACAGTTCATATATTTTTACAGGTTTTTGATCACAACTGCTCTTTTGCTGCTTCTGAAGATGCTCCTGTTTGCTGTTTGTAAGGTTGCATGTTTGCTCTGACAATCAACTGTATGCCGCACTCAATGATTGTGTTGCTATTGTGGCGTCACTGGGTGGCAGACAGGTAACCCCACGAGATAATGGACAACATAAACACCTGACAGCAGGCTGTTCATATGTGTCAATAAGACACTCAACTCAAACAAAATGGGAAACAGGAGTCAGGAAACATCTAAACTCTATAGACATTAGACAAACAATCTCTGTCTCTGTTTCCTCAGGTAAACACTATGGAGTATACAGCTGTGAGGGCTGCAAAGGTTTCTTCAAAAGGACGGTGCGCAAAGACCTGACGTACACATGTCGTGACAACAAGGACTGTGTTATTGACAAGCGCCAGAGGAACCGCTGCCAGTACTGCCGCTACCAGAAGTGTTTAGCCATGGGCATGAAGAGAGAAGGTACAGCACATACCGTTGAGGATAAAGTCCAACTTACCTTTTTCTCTTACGTCTGTTTTAATCCACACAAATACACATTCATGTACCAGTAAAGACTTTATGTTTGGAAATGAAGGAATTGAGTAGTGCTTATGATAAATATTTGTGACATTTTTTGACAAGAATATTTGACATAGGCTTTAGTTTCAGAAAACTGTTTCTTCAGATAATTTATAAAGGACATTAGAAACCAGACTGACTCGATTTGGCAGCATACTTTGAACTAATCTCACTAAAGTGTGCTCTAAGACTGCTGTTGGATGTGACGTTTGGCCCTGTTTTAAAATATCACGCTGACTGAAAGACTAAGAAGTTCTTAAAGTTTGGGAATTTGTGTCGTAGATTTCCACATCCAGCAGCAAAACAGGCTGCGGTATCGGCCATACAAAGCTTAAACTAGCTCAGATCAGTGATCTAATTATCTGACAACATAACAAAAAGTATCACTGATATACCTTAATGTTAAAAAGGAATATCCTTGTTGAACCAGAAATAGCCACTGTACCTTGCATCGCGTTAGAATTGCTTGTCCTCTGATGCTACAATCACTTAGTATGTGTTATTGTCTGACTTTGGTGTTTTAGCATGTTAGTGTGAAAATACCATAGTACATAATGATATGACCCAGGTTCAAAACTGCCAGAATAATCTTAAATAATCTCAATGCCAATGCAAAAGCCTTGTGAGATGCAGCCGACACATACAAAGCGGATAAATGAGCTTGATAATCGGAGCAAAATGAGGTGCTTCCTTTTGTTTCTTGTGGTCACAAATCTGCCACTTTCCGTTGTCAGACGAATACATTTTTATTCTGTTTAATTTTCTATGCATCACTGCTGCAGAACTGCAGAGTGTTAGAAGATGTCCCTTTTTTTTTTCTTGCTCCCTACAAGTAAAGCAACTTGTTTCCCATCTTGCCTCAATCCAATTTTACAGTAGCACTTGCAGCTGTGATTCGGCTCTTCTACATCATGCAGCCATAGGCTCCACTGTATTTAAAAATGTTCTGCTTCAAGCACTACTTCTGGGGGGAAATAATACATACAGCTGTTGCAGTCTTGCTGAATGTGGAAATGAAGTGAGGTTTCAGAGAACAGCCAGTCCTCTGGGACTTAATGATGTAGACTGGAAAGATAAGAGCACATGTGAACTTCTGCCTGTTTTTTTAAATCCTGTGAAAGTCACAGTTGATGCTCTTGTGAACCCAATTATTTGTACACACTCAGATTGCGTTGGACAGCCCACCTTCTTGTAAGCTCTTGCTCAGCTCATTTTGATGGACGCAAATATATTCTGTCATTGCCAAAAATGTAATTAAAACACTCAAATTGGATGATATCTTTTCAGTGCACGGCACAGTAAAAATGTGCCTGGCATTCCTCAAATTAGAGGCTAATGATGGAATGCGCATACTACACATGCCCTTTCTGAAAAGATACAACAGAGGTTTGATCGGTCTCATGGTGAGGCCACAGAACGTGTAGTTTTGGAAGAAGAGTTATACTTAAAAATCTGTCTTTTGCTTAAAGATTTTATGGCCAGTCTCCCAGTACTTGAACGTGACTTAAAAAACACATTAAAACTAAAACAGACATCTAAAACATTAACATGTCAAAGTTTTTTTGTATTTAAAAGGAAGGACCGTGTAAGGTTTTTGTTATTTACTGGACAACAAACGTAACAAGTCTATCGATCTTCTCCAGTGTATCATTTTAAGTTTGAAGAGTCAGATAACATATCATCCCATCGTGGACAGGAAGGGCTTCATTTTACCATTAAAGGATTTATTCAAGATTCACATAAACCCCGTCCTTGCTCAGCAGAGACCGAGGATTATAGAATTATCCACTATAACATTTACATGGTTAAGGTTTGGCTGCCATGCATTCCATACCGAAGTCTGTCTCAGCTACAAGTCCCACTAGTTTTGGCTTCCACAGGAAAACTACTTTTAAGCTTCAGTTTTTTTTTTCAATTTATAGACAGAGTCAGATAAATAAGAAGACACAAGTTCACAAAATCAGACGTTTGTTGATGAAAGACTCTTACATTTTATTATGTACTCTTAAGTCGTGGCTTGTTCTCCTCAAACATGAAATTCAAAGATATATCCTCAGTGTCTCTGGTGGAGTTTATTGCAGGCAATAACATTCGAACAAGAGTTAGAGATTTATGTTAAGATGTTTTTTAAGTATGTCATTACTTTGTAGTGAAATATAATTTGCATATCAGCCACTTGATTCAGATCTCATCCAGAATTGTATGGGTTCTTCCTTGGCCCATGCTACAACCATTCTTCAGGTTTCAGTAAAAATAAGGCCAGTAGTTTTCTCTATCCTTTCTCCTTTCCTTATGACAAACAGTTGCACGGTTTTAGCAACAAATATTGTGGCATTTCAAACACTGATGACCCTGCAGTCAAGTTAATGCGCTGCAGTGATTTTGAGCAGCAAAAAAAGTGGACAAACATGGTTTTTGACAACTAATCTTAAACTGAATCTTAAACTATTTAAATCAACTAAATGGTTCGTAGTTCACACCTTAACTCTTGACATTTCATTAATTACAGCTTTTGCTTGTTGAAAAACACTCGGTCCACATGATTGGCAGGGCAACTTAAATGCAGTGGATCACACCCAGCTGTTTATGATTCATTAGCTCTGCGTACAAAACCCAGATACAAAGAAAGGGCACCGAAAAATATAATGACACTTTTCGCCTGTAAAGATTTAAGGACTTGTCTCAAAACACTAAGCTAAGACAGACTTCATGAAAATAGAACAACATATATGTGTGATACTGAGGCATTTTCACACACTCTTTGCATTTCTATTTTTTGCCCAGTTGACTGCATCCACTTCATATTCACACAATACACCAGAACCAACACTGCTGAAAAGGATTGTAATTATTTGATGCTGCACTTATCTCTCTCCAGTCTTCAGAGAGCAACCCTGTCTAGTAAATATTTAGCTGGCAAATCCTGTCTCTGATTTCGAAGCAGTACAGTAAAGCTTCGAGGACAGACCGCAGAGCCTATAAGCAAAGGATTGGTTGTCTGTGGGGCAAAAAACCAGGCAGACAGGTGTGAATTTTAACACCCCATGTGGGTGTTAAAAATATTAGCACTCTCTGCAGTGCTGTTAAGCACTATTTCACACATTGATCAAATCTGTCACTGCATCTCACCATTGTGGTCACCCCAGCTGCAGAATACAGATATAGAGTGCATAGATTATACATTTACATTAATATGTACATCCAGGAGAGTGTAACCGTAGCCGGTGTGAACCAGGTGTGCATGTGCAGGTGCGTTTGTTCAGGTGAGTTAGATGACGCCTCCCTGTTTAGAGCAGAGTGAATAAGAGGAATAGGTGTTTTTTTTGGATTTTAGAGGCTGCTCTATCCAAGGCCAATTTGTCATGACCTTTACTTGGCCCCTCTTGCTTCTATTTATATCAGTGGTAGGCTCCTCACTACCTTCAAGGATATTATCATTTACTGCCTTTCGCCTCACTTACAGTGCTGCTTAAGCCTCCCCCCCTACACCCTGAGGGCTGTGGTTAGAGAACAAGGCAGCAGTAGCCCAAAAGGCTAAGCGAATCCACAGAAAAACAGGATTAAATGAATTTATGCTCTCCTAGTCAGGAGAAGAGGGAGGGGGGGGGATAAAGCTAACATGATTTCAGCCCTCCTCACCTCTTCCTGACTCCAACACAAGTATTCTACCCTTGGGCTGACCTCTACCGCCAGACAGCAGTTCCTCTAAAATGGGGCCCCTTTCCTTCTCCTCCTCCAACAACCCCTTCTTCCCTCCACCAACCCCCCCTCAACACGACCACAGCCTCACTGATTCAGGATTTGGAATAGAAACCAGAATGGAGAAAACGTAAGAAGACAAATCGTCCAACAAATACAGTGTGTGTGTGTGTGTGTGTGTGTGTGTGTGTGTGTGTGTGTGTGTGTGTGCGTGTGTGTGTGTGTGTGAGTTTGTGCACAAAGCAGGACGATTCTTCAGGTGTGTGTGTGTAAGCTTGCATGCTGACATTCAGTCTCCAAAAGCCCTTTATCATTCAACACATTACGTCCGAAATGTTTCATTAATCCATGTGTGGAGGACAGATTTATAAAAAGCCGCAGTTCTTTTTTTCTGCGGTGTCTTGAATTAAGTAAATTATAGCGTTTTGAAAAGACAAAGCACACACACATGCATCTTTTCCATCCTCACTTGAGGGCGGAGGTGCGGTTTCTCTTGCCTTGGCCACAGTGAGTCTCGGTGTCTGCTCAGCACACAAACCATTTCCTGTGTCTGTTCGCCAAGCCAATCAGATGACAGAATCAACACAGTTTTGCTTTAACAAGGATTTTTTATTTATTTTTTTTTAGTTTTTCACACAGTGTGTAAAAAAAATGTATGAGACAAAGCTGTCATTGATTTGTTTTATTTTTATTATTTTTTTAATTTAAGCTGTTCTGGTGACAGAGCATGATATGAGGATGGACTGACAGGCGATACATTATTCATGTGTCTATAAATGATTTCTGTATGAAAGGAACCGGCTGATTGTCATTGAGCGCTGCAAGAAATGCGCATCTGTTTGATAAGGAAGCTGAGAAAAGTCCTTGAACATTTCCACGCTGCGGCGTTGTGCATAATGTAGTTCTTAGCTCCTAAATAAATTCCATCTGCACCGTCGGAACAATTATTGATGATTGAACTCTCTTGGATATGTTGACTGGCATAACATGCACAGGGTCATGCACTGTTCACTGGCTCACCGAGACACACTCACTGAAGCAGGCACTCAACATGTGTGACTGAACACACACTCCAGCATGCACACACTCATCGTATGTACAAGCGTGTTTAGACAAAAACAAGGAACATCTATGTGTTTTGTTTCCCATTAGTGTGTATCAGTCTGAACTGTTTGTTTTCTCAAAATCGGCAAGAATTTGAGCATTTAATCGAGAGGGGAGATTCAGTGTTTGAAGCCTCTCCATCTGCTTTGACTAGTACTGTGTAAAACAAAACAGATTTCTGTCTTATCAAGCCATTTATTCTCAGAATCATCTGGCATATTTTTTCTTCTTTCAGCACAGAAAAAACAAATTTTCTCGTGTGGCTTCCAGTGCTGTTCCCCCTTGTTAACGAATGAATCCAAATATGAGTCATGTACAGTATCTAAAACAAGACAGATTGTTGCACTGGAATAACCTCACCGCACTGGCAAATCAGCATATTTTTATCCTATTACAAATAATAAACAGATTGAATTGCTAAATTTGTGGTTTCGCAGACCATTGCCATGTCTAAGAATTTCCAATAAAGCTGTTTTAATGAACTTACTCAAAAAGTGGCAGAATTACAGCTGTTTTTGTAAATGTTTGGTTACTAGGGTGCAGAAGTGACTCAAATCAAACTGAAAAACATACAGGCCCGATGTAGTATCACATTACAGAGTCATTTCATAAACACTTCAGCAGAGACAGTAATTGACATTTGGAGCTGTACTGTGTCAACCTAATGAGTGTAAGTCCAGTTTTCTCTGTCCTATTAATTTTTGTTTTACTTGTAATTTTTCTGCCATTTAGGGCTTTTAAGGCATATCTAATCTATCAGAACTTTTTTGAAACAAAAAAAATGTCTATTACCTCTTGAAATGGAGCTATTGAGACGGAATCGAAACATAAAGGTGCTGTATACTCAAGAAAAATAGCTAAAAGAGGTTTAAAGAACCTGAAAGTTAAAAGAGCTGGGCAATTAAATGCAGTTTGTCACCATAAGTGACTACTTCTACACAGTACCACAGTCATAATAAAACTTTTGATTATTGCAGCTTAAATATTTTAGACTACTACTATGTAAAGCCTAATCCACACAAAAAACAAGCTTTTTATTCATCAACTAAAGTATCACTTTGTAATCAAAACCATGTAAGCCTGCAAACACCAGTCTTTCATTTATTATTATATATGTTTTTGAACACAAACTGACATTTTTAAAATAAAACATAAAACAGCAGTAGTGACCGGAACCAGTTTTGTTACATGCAGCCGTTCAGGAGGAGCGCCAGCGAGCCAAGGACAAAAATGAGAACGAGGTAGAGTCCACGAGCTGCGCCAACGAGGACATGCCCGTGGAGAAGATACTGGAGGCCGAGCAGGCTGTGGAACCCAAAACTGAGACCTACATTGAGACCAACCTCGGTGTGCCATCCAACTCGGTGAGTATGATATTTTTGTACATTCTTTGGCATACGCTCACGTACTGTGTCATTCTGCAACAGGCTGTGACTTTGTGTTCATGTCCATGCCCATGGGCACGCACGCACATGCACACACATACGCACACATACGCACACCACAGTGAGGGATTGCTTTAGATTTACCTGGGAGGCTCATAGAGATGTTTTCTCTTTAAGTTACTCCTGCAATTATATGAGCATTATCACCCTGAGGTGTCTGGATGGCAGAAATAACAGACTCACATTTATAACAAATGTTGGTTATTTCCATATATCAGAACCCCTTGTTGGGAATCATTGCTGGCACAACAGAGAGCTGTTAGGTGTCAGAGGTGAAATAAAGTAAAATACCAAGTGTACTGTGTAATGTATACACCTCCCCTTTTTCCTTTGCTATTTTTTATAGATGTGGGACTGTCACAGTTTTGTTTTGTTTAAGCCCCAGAAATGTATCAGTGATTGAAAAAAATGTGCATTTCAAGCCTTCTTTTAGTGTGTCTTTATTCAGTGTATTATATGCTAATCTATACTGTAGTGCTTTGACAGTTAGCATGAAAAAAAGCTAATACATGTAATGTTTCAAGATAATTAAACTGTAACAATGTCAAACGCCTCTGCTAGAAAAACCTACCGAAGAGAAAGAGAAATGTTCCATGGATTAATGGCTTATGGCGTATACTTTATTTTTATGTTCCAAAGCCTACCTGGAGCTGCCACGACATTGTCCACATTTTTGTCCACATCCCATTTTTTGTATGTTTTTCCAGCTGCAATTAGCTCCAGCATCTCATTTTTCAAAAACAGCACACTCGCAGCACAAAAATGTGTCTGCATGCTAAAATCTTTGTGCATAGGCTCTTTTCAGTTATTTTTCAGTATAGTCAGCCAGTCTTTCACTTTTTTTTAACAGTTTGAATATATTTTATATTTAGAAATCAGACATGTAGATTTGAGTTGTCATGTGCTGTTAAAAAGCATATAATACTTTTCTTTCACTAAAAACTTTTGTTTTTGTTTTTTTGTTTTTTTTTGTTTTGGAGTCTGACTGTGAATGAATGTCAGGAAGTTTATCAGCTCTCCGCTGCCTGCTGATAAAGATGTTGATGAATCCTGGGTTTAATTATGGACTGTCCTTCCTCTTTTAGTCCCTTTGGAGGTGACTGCTTGTGGTGTCGAGTGCTGGTTTATACTTGTGTACCAACTACTATACTCAGCTGTAAGGTTCCTCATCTGTCTCCTTAGTATCAGCTGGGCATTGTGGGCTTTCTTTGACACAGAGGGAGACTAAGAGTGATGAATAATGCAACAGGCAGGCTGTTCCTGAAAGCATCCCACAAAGCCTCAGCTTTCTCAGGAGTTCTGCTGGAACATGAGAAACCGTGGAGCTGTGCAGCAGCCTACCAAAGAGGGGGGATGGGAGCTGAGGGGGGGGGACTGAAAAAAAAAGGAGGGGGTGAGGGAGGGCTTCATGTGGGATTTATCTGCTTCAGGGGAGGGAAATGTCCTGTGAAGTAAAGGTAGAAATGTGAAGGCTGTTATGTGAGTAAATGGGAGCTATTTTGGGGGGGCCAGATGGAAATGTAGGAGATGAGCGTTGACATTAGGGAGAGGGAGAAGGAGTGGGGAGTCACGGGGGAGTGGCTGGCAGCTCAGACACACTAATGCATTGAGTGTGTTTGAGCTCAGGCATGGTGAGTCCCTGGATGCCCACTGCCTGCCGAAGAGGGATGAAAACAGCGCTAATATATGGAGGGGCAAAGAATGTTATTGTTTATCAACTTCAAGTGGGTTTATATTGGGATGATATCATGTCCTCAGCCTACAAAATTGCTCAACTTCCCGACTCTGTGCGAGTTATGTTTATATTTATGAAGTAGAAACATGACTTTCTAACATTTTTAACATTATTTATGCTTGACACATAAAAGTATAAAATAAAACTTGTATGCGTGATGTTGGCAGGGGTTCATGTGTCACGAAGCACATGGCTGTCTGTTTGCAGCCATTCACAGCCCAGCAGCAGTGCTGAGGGGGTTTGACATTCCAATAAGGATAACTGTGGAAAAAGATATTTTTTTGGGGGGGAGGGCGATGGCCTTGATAATCTAAAACCTTGACAAATAAAGCCAGAGTAATAGAAATAGGCAAGAAAACATCATAAACTGACCTTTTATCCCAACTGGAGCCCAGAATATTGACATATTATCGGCATGCAGGCTGTCATGGCCACAAGGACCCCCCCTTCTCCATGAAACCCGTCTCCCTGCCTCCCCTGCTGTGAGGTCTCCATTGAGAGGCGCTGCCCCGTGCTATAATTGATCACAGGGCCCAGGCCATGAGTGTACATCATGAATAGGCCACCACCACTGACTAATGGCCGGGGTCTGGCCAACCTGAATAAAGTGTGTTTATCTCATGGTGACCTAGAACAGGACTTAAACAGGCATTAATAATTTGTCTTCAGTCAGACAAGGATAAGGTTGGGTACCGAGCTCAGTTGTTTTAAGAGTCGTGACCAAAAAGGATCGCAGTAAATCGTTGCCAAATTCTGGTCCATAAGCGTTAAACCTTTAGAGAACAGAGAGACAAACAAAAAGTGATTATATGTGAACTCTGCAGCTTATACAAGTCACAGGGAAAATGTGAGCCAGAGGCAGCTGCAACACTTTTCAAACTGAATTCAGTCAACACTTGTTGTCTGCCAGTGTCAGTGTTCCACTTTATATGGTGATTGACAACTCATTTTTGTTTTTACATAGAGAAAAGAAACAGAACTGTTGGGTACTGTAGTTGAAATCAAGGTACTGGAACTGATATCAGTTCAAATGGCAGGGTGAGGACTTCAAGTGTTTCTCTCTCCCTCTATATTTTTATATTTATATAATATCTGGATGGCGCTTCCGCCATTTATTCATTCATTTGTACAGAGGATTAGTGCCTTTTCTTTTCTCTGAACTTAAGGCAGGAATTGTTGCTGTTATTTGGATGATAATTAGCTGATGATTCATCCTCGCTCCAACATACAAGGAGTGGTTTTTTTTTTCGCCCCCAATCTAAAAAAAGTGGGACACTGGAGTAATTTATTTTCTTACTGAACTGAATGAGTAACCAATTTTCTCCCGGTTGTCACGCCAGTATAGTCTGGTTCAAGCAGAATAATGAAAAATTGAAAGGCAAATCTTTCGTCTCCCCTCCTCAAGTGATGAAAATTTCATAGGACAGTATGCAAGCCTGGCATTTCTCTAAGTTGCCGGGCTGATCGACCACGGCGATGGAGCTCGCGTGGCTGTAAACACTTTGATTCACTGAGATTGAAGACAGAGTTGTTTGTGGCAGGCGTTTAAAAAATCTTCTTAAGGGCTAAAAATCCACTTAAATGACGTCTCTTACATTCTCAAGCTTCCATTTTGGTCCAAGTGCGTTTCTGCATATTTACCTACTATTTTCAGCTGTTATCTTAACAGTGCAATAGAAAAAAAAAAGAAGCACTCACAGCTGAGTTTGCAGGATATTCCCAGATGGGCTTTTGTGCTATCATACATGGAGGTTAATGTTATTCCCTCACAGGTCACAGTGGGCTCCTCCATTGTGGCCCGATAACATCCTAAATGCTGTTCTGCGACTTGAACAGTAAGTACAGTAATGTGATGCCTGAGGATTGTTGCAGGAGAGTGTAAGCTCCTCTCCCCTGTCATCTCTGCAGACAGAGGCAAAGAAACCAGGTCAGTGTAAACACGGCTAAGATAGCTATACAACATTCATGAGGCTTGCCATGCTTAACGAGAACCTTGGGACTTGTATTCTTACGTGAAGGGGTGGCTCGACCATGGCGCAGACTGAAACCCCTTTTTTTTGGGTGGGGGGGGGGGGGCTTTCTTTTTTTTGGCTGGGGCTGCCCTTTTTGGAATGAATTAACCAAATCTGTTTATGTCTTTTTCGGGGAGGAAGTGCAGGCTCACAAAAACTGTCGTGCTGAGCCGCGCCGTCCACGTCTCCCACGGAGATCAGATGCTGAAATATTCATAGGATGCCTGTTTTCTTTCTTTCCCCGAAGAAAAAAAAGAAGGAAGCTCGCAGTGTTCAAAACAGTGTAGGCTTTGTGTCTGCTTTAATTTTTTCATATCTGTGATACTCTGCAGTCAGTGTGAGTTTCACACCGCAGGGAGGGGAACGTAGAGGAGAGGAAGGGATAGTCTTTGGCCCGCGTATTATAGGAGGAGAATGTGAGTGGAGGGATGTTTTCTCCTTCATCTTGAACTAATCTTCTCATGAGAGCCGCAGTTGATGTCGAGATCCTCTGAGCTTTCAGAATCGATCGGTGGGATTTGGAGAGGGAAGTTGGGGGAGAAGTTGCTGACGGTTTCCGTCGGAGTGCGAGTTCACACAGGGATACTTAGAATTTAAGAATGTTTACTTGATTTAAAATTATGCAAAGCTAGCGCACCAATCCTTTGTTTACACACATACATATCAAGGGTATGTACTCCTGGGATGATGGTAAATTACCCATCAGAAGTTGACAATATGGTCTGGCCCTATTTTTTTTTTCCCTACTTAGCTGGATTTGCATTTTAGTGAGTTAGTCATACTGTATGTGTTGCATTCGTATTCCATCACACAAACTCCCTGTTGGTTAAAGAAAAATGCCTCCTAATCTGATGCATCAAGACAGTTGAGGACAAGCAGTCCTTGTCTTTGGACTGGCGCCTTAGTTGCACACAGAAATGCAGAGAAGCTAACATTTAGACACAAGGATCTCACAGAGATAATACCCTTGCCTTTGGTGGTGATGGAGATGGGGATGGTGATGGGTATGGGGATGGGGTGGAGTTTAGTGTGGAGAATCTGGCCACGTGAAGTGCAGTTTATGACTTACTGTTTACATGTAGCCCGTTTCTGAAGGATGATACCAGTATTTTATTCACCAGTTTGTTTTAAAATTTGACACCTTGAAAATAAGTTAAAGTGAACAATATCGTGTTAGTTGATAAATGAGGGTTCACTTCATTCCAAGGAAGCTGAATTTGGTTTGTTCTTTTGACTCTCCTGCAGTTTAAGACATTTTTCACAACAACATATGAGACATTCGAGTCCCAAGCTGAAGCTTATAAAGCTTTTAAAATGCATATCCACCAAGTCTTTCAAAACATAAAAATAAAAGATATGGCCATGTCTCAGAAATGGAAGTTTCTTCCTCCAGCTTTTATTGTCGTCTCTCCTCAAGACGTTTATCGTTTTAGACGTTTATCAAGACGTAAATCAAGAGAAGAACTAGTCAGTGTTCCTATTTTGGGCACTGCGTGGACAGTGTACAGTGACAGCTGAGTGCACTACCAAGAACTGCTTGTTTTTACCTTCTATTTAAATTAAATGTATGTTTCCATCTTATAAATGTTGACCATAAATCATGGCATACAAGTTTTAAAAGTGCCTATAAGTTACATAAGAATAGATAGCATGATCCCCATTTTTAAGAATAATTAGGGCAAAAGTTGATTTAAGCCAACCTTTGTCTCAGTCACATTGTCTGAAATTTTTTCACATACTATGAATTAATAAAAAAATATTATACATAGTCATTTCCACATGTATAATGCCCTGCCCAGTCTGGTAGTAAAGTCCCACTGAACTCCTGAGCACTTGTAATGTTGTGGAGTGTCAGCAGAGTGTCAGTAGGGGCCCCCAGCTGTCCAAAAGGCTGATTTATGTTTTGGCTAAAAGGTCTCCATGGAAAGAGTCTGTTGGGTGAATGTCTTTTTTTTTAGCAGCAGCAGCTCTCTGCAGGTATTTCCTCCACAAGCTGGGAGAGAATCACTGTTTGTTTTGTATTCCTACTGGTTCCTCTTCAGAGGATATTATTCATAGCATAGTACTCATGTAAGCGAAAGTGTGCATGTGGTGATAGGTGGCTGGACCTGACACCAGGCTCTCAGCCAAAAGAGACCATAGACAGGATGATAAATAGCCAACAAAAGCACTTTGGCGTCATCCATCAGTTTGTGAACTAATTATCTGTTACTGCTACCACTTTCTGCCACACATAACAGTCACTCCCTCTATTATGCATAGCTGCAAGCCTTAATGTAGTTTAAGTTTTTTTAATTAGTACTGCATAAGTTACCTCTGTGCGATTGTCTTTAACTTGGAAATTAGCGTAAGAGACCAAAACAGTTTTTGTACAAGGCTGTAAACATGTTTATTTCTGTTTTAAAGCTGGACATTGTAATATATGTGAATGACTCACACTTGGAGCCAGCCCCCAGTTAACACACTGGCAAATGCAGTTTCTCGCCACTTTCTAGGGTTTTTTTTTTTTTCTTTTTTTTTAGCCTTGGAGGTTACAGATTTAAAAAAGACAAACTACACAAAAGATCATCTTTATAATTTCTAGTAGTCAGATTTTTGTCTTTTTGTATTTGTCATCTTGCAGCCCAATGACCCAGTGACAAATATCTGTCAGGCGGCCGACAAACAGCTCTTCACCCTCGTGGAGTGGGCCAAGCGGATCCCTCACTTCTCCGAGCTGCCACTGGATGACCAGGTCATTCTTCTACGGGCAGGTACGTCAAAATTTGCTTGAGCGTTCAACTGCTACAGCTTGGCACTCTAACAGCATTTGAGGTACTTGCCAGTATTGTCGGATGTATTGTTTAGTGCTAGCTTAATAGCCGTTTTTTTTTATTTATATGCTTCAAATGATGAGGTATGAGAAAGTATATGACATCCATAGTAGGATTGGACAGGCAAACCCAAAGACTGTTTTAGCTGTTAAAAGAAATGAGGAGACACTATTATATAAAAACACTGGAATGCAGATGCTAATGCTTGCTCTCCTTCTGTGTCTGTGTAGAAAAATCTAAACCTCAAAGAACCTGAATAGCCTAATGTGACCATAAGCATGACTAATTCTTGGTCATGTGAATGAGACGAGTCAGACCCACCGAGGCCACAACAGCTCATTGTGTGTATCTGCTGTAGGCTATGTGGAAAAGTAAGCTAACCACTTCGAATCAGAGAGGCGGGGACATAAAAAAAAAAAACACAGTAAATCATCCGTCACTACTCTTATATTTACCAACATCATACGCAGGAAGGTCTTTCAGGTTCTTCCCACGCTTTGCACTTTGCTCCCGTTGCCTGCCTGTCGCTCCAAATTACACCACTGTGGATTCTAGATCAACCTTGAGGAAAGCAAAATGCCTTTACACATCCAATCCATACTTGCCACTACTAGTGTAAAAAAAAATATATCCTTTTCCCATTCCTTATCCTTTGCACATATAATGATGGAGAGACTTCACAAAGTAGAGAGAGACATTATTCTGGAGAGCTCGTCTCTTCTCGGCTCTCAGGTTTTCTATAAATAACCGCTTTAGTTCTGCTGTATCACAGATAAAAGCATCCCAGCTCCTCTCATACCCAACTCAACCCTGGGGAGAAGAGGCGAGTGTTGCCAGGCAGAACAGTTAAAGGAACCCTGTCACTCAGAAGGCGGCGTCTTGTGTCTTCCGTGCTCTCTGTGTCAAGCCCCTGCTTTGGCACATCAAGCCTGTTGTGTTTATTGTGATGGCAGGCGCAGTTCATCCCTTTTACACGCTTGTCTCTTCAGAAAGCATGATTCAGATGTCTTAGTAATAACCTGATGCCTGTGCTTGAGAAAAGCTGCACGCTTTTATCGCACAGCTTAATTGATTCATTGGAATTCCCCCTTTGTTGTCAGTTTCATTTTGCTTGAATGCTGTGTGAACTTTTGTACTGGGTTTTTTTTGCGTGTTGTTGTTGTTGTCGTTGTTGTTGGTTTTCGCTTTTTTTCTCATATTTTTCTCAATCCCTGTCCCCATCTCTGCTGCAGGTTGGAATGAGCTCCTCATTGCATCATTTTCACATCGTTCGATAGCGATTAAAGACGGGATCCTGTTGGCGACCGGGCTGCACGTTCACCGCAACAGCGCTCATAGTGCTGGAGTGGGAGCCATTTTTGACAGGTTAATTTTTTTTTACCATATTACCTAACTTCCTTATGTTTTTTTCTTAAAAAACTGTAGGAGTCCTGCTGCTGCTTTGAGTGTTATTTTCAGTAGTGTTTTCTAATAAAACGTATTTTATGAGTGGTTTATAAATTATACCTAATGGCTCTGTAAGTGGAGTAAATAAATGTTTTAAAGGTCAGTAATGAGCCATTAATAAAGAAAAGTTTGTGAAATAAATTCGGGCTGACGGTGTTAGTTTTCTCGGGTTTTAAAACAGTTTGTTAATGGCTTATTGTTGTTCTTTGAGCATTTAAAAAAGTAATGTATTATCCAATCAAACTGTAGTTATAAATGTCTTATTTGAAAGTCGCACACCAATCCAGTACTTAAGTAAACTATTTAAATGAGTGTAATAACTCATCCAACATAATTTGGTCTGTCTTTGTAGGTTGCTAAAATTTGATCTTTTTAACTGCTCATTACTGCCACTGATTGACTGCAATAAACTTCTATGCTTGTACAACTTCTACACCATTACTTAAGTAAGCCTTATAAGTTACTTACAACACTTTAAGCATATTTAAGAAGTTGTAACTAATGCTTTGTTAATGTAAATTATTTATAAAACATTAATGATGATGGTTTGGCAAAATTTGGTGTATCAGGTGTGCAGTTCAGCAACATCCCTTGTTTTGTCTTCTTAAACAGCTTAAATGTTGTTTTTTCATACCTTATAAGGTGTAAGTAAACCATGTGTTAGCTAATAAAGCTTTAGCTATGATGTCAAAAAACTTAATTAGACCCTAGTTTCATCACTTTCAACATGTGTCTGTAAAGTTTCTTCTGCAGAAATATCACACGAGCACTGAAAGTCCTGTGTGCATCATAAATACAGCCCAAGAACGATTGATTGACTTGAGTACATTAAATATGTACCCCTGCGTTCACTGGCAGTCACACAGAAACCCTGAACTGCTCAGAAAATGTCAAAAGAAAAATCCATGTTCAAGTCAGTCACTGTGAACCTGGGTGTGTGCAGGAACCACCCTGGTGACTGTTATTGACTTTCCAGCTGTCTGGCAGACTGAAATCTCACGAGTCTGCGGTGTCTGTTCAGCAGTATCACACCTTGAGCTGAACTGACATCCATGAACTGGAACGTTTTGAAAGATACAGGCACAGTATAGATCATGCATTTTAGATTTTTGTCATTAAATATTATTCTGCAAGGTGCTGGTAATCAATTAGATGCTCAGATATTTTCTCAGGTTCTCTTTCAAACGTAAACTAAAAGCAGTCTGTGTTTGAATACGCATGACTCCTTCTTCTTTGCCTCTTTTCTTGTGTCCTTGCCCACCCCCCAGCTGTCTCCCACCCCCTCCAATCATAATTCTCTGTGCTCAATCATCGGCATTTACAGCCACAGGACATATTCCTTCTCTGGCCATTAACCGTGACAAGCATTAAGATACAGAGAACTGATAGTTTCTTTATCTACTCCTCTCTCTCTTCATCGTACGAATAAAAGAGACTGATTAACTTAAACACTTGAGTGTTGTCTTCCCCCCCCCCGGGTGTTGGTGTGGGTTGGGGGTTTTTTTTTTTTGGGGGTGTTTTTTAAGGGGGGCAGAAATATTTTAAGTTATA
>JAQNCA010000013.1:6151625-6162744 GCA_029783725.1 Acanthurus tractus
GGGAAAATAAAGAGCGGCTGAGGAGAAGGGTGTGACCGAGTCAAAGAGGGGTGAGGAGTTCGAGCGACTCCACGCGCCGACACTCCCACCCGTGACGTCGCACGCAGTCGGAGGGTGTGCTGGTGTTAGATTACAGCTTATGTTTACTCTGTGGCTTTCCTTTTGTGAAAATCGTGCACTAAATGTGATCTAACTGTGCTTCTGTGGGCTGCAGATATGCACGTGTGTGTTTGTTTTTAAATAGATTGGAGCTGGTGAGGAGTTAAAACTGTATTTCCAATCTCCCAGCCTGGATTGAGAATAATTCACATGAAGCGCAGTGTGTCATTTACAAAAATGTAACCAATTAGACTCCCAACAGTTTTCTTTGATCTTGCAACTTGTTGGACCGTCTAGTATAACACAAGAATAATCTACCAGCCAAGAAGGATGAAAAGTGATTTTGAATAAGTCTGACTTTGATTGTTGTGTGTGTGTTTGTCTCTTTTCTGCAGAGTACTCACAGAACTGGTGTCAAAGATGAGGGACATGCAGATGGATAAGACAGAACTGGGGTGCCTTCGAGCCATAGTCCTTTTCAACCCAGGTAACTGTGGCCGTGTGAGCTTTCACTGGCAGCAACTGTTTAAAAAAAAAAAAAAAGGCAGTAAATTAAATGTTTCAAAAGAGCGTACAGTGTTTTTTTTATTCTGGTTACAGTTCAGCCATGACTCATAATAATCAACTGAAAATAAGGAAAAAAAGTTTCTTTTGCAGCTTTTGCAGAGATGGAAAGTGAAAAGTAATTCCACTGGCTCTGATTAGAGTTAAGGGTTTGTAGTTTTGAGACACCCGAAAATACGAGCCCAAAGGGGACCTGAGACACATGTTGAGGGTCCACAACTTATTTGTTGCTGTTGACGTATTTCCACCGTGAGGCTGCTCCGAGAGAACAATCACAGCTTTCATTCAGGTTCAGAGATCATTATGTGCTGTTGGACTGCTACTGTTTTTAGCCTCTACGACAGAGGAGAACAGCAGTCAGTTGACCTTAATATCGTGAGAATAGAATGTGACTCATCAAAGGGCTGGAAGCTTAGTGATACCGCGACTGAAATCTGCTTTCGACCATCAGACTCTGTCCTCCAGTGTCTTTACTGGCATGGCCTGAATTTGGTTGCAATCAATTCAACCACTTTCCACAGCTGACAGGAAAGTACCAAAACATCCAAATAAACTCCTCAGACTACCCCTGCAGCTGTATCCACTCTTTTACTGCTCAGTAGTATTCAAAGGACAAACTGAAAGTCAGTCATATTTTCACCAAAGTTCAGAATGTGGATGTATACGACACTTCAGGTGGAGCTTTGCAGCTTCAAGAAGGACAGTGAAAGGACACCGGGGTATCGTAGCGTAGTTGGTATACGGATGGAGAAAGGGGTTATGCAGAAAAACCTTCAACCTTTCACCTCTGGGATTCTGTGTAAGCTTAAATGATTTAATCAAATGCGATCTTGGACTGAGGAAACTTGAAATGTTGCAAATCCACTTTTCAAGCGAACCGAAGAGTTTTGATGCTCAAACTTTCAATCACAAACGGACTTTTTCTTCAGGTTTTGACTCAGTTTGTCTTTATTATTGTAGCCAGAGAAGTGAGAGCAGACTTTTAACTTGTTTTTTTTTTAATCTTCACTTGATATTTGACTTTTCCAGAGACTTGACTTTTTTAAAACTCGCTTTTGTCTGTATAACTCATGTAACTCCAACTTTGAATTATATATGTAGAAAGCAGAAAAATAAAAGCTGATGCAGGGAATATTTAAATGATGAATGTGCTGAAGATAAATTATTGAATCCTTGTTTATTTCATAATATGACAACCCTTATGGAATTATCTTTTTATGCCATTTCCTGCAAAAATCTGGCCAAAGAAACCTTATGACAGCGAGTTTGCTCTAATTGAGGCCCTTGTCTTGCCTTGGCATGTGTCCCTTTAGCTATCAGTGTGCTGTTCTGTTTTTAAACCTCATCCATATGGCACCGAGCTGTACTAAACCAACCCATGAATGCGACACAGGTTTTTAATGACTCAGTGTGGGAGCCTCCCCGCCACTTTGGATCTGTTCACCCCAGACACACTGATCCTCTGTGTTCCACATTTTGTTCAGGCCACATCCAGGCCCACTGGCCTCAGTTCACTTCTCGGCGTGGTTCCCTGTTAATTAGGGGTTCGCTAGACTTGTCTGACTGAGAAAGTGAAGGGTGTGTAGGGGGACGATGGAGGAGGGTACGGCGAGGCTAAAAAGGCCCTCAGTCCTTCCTTTCCCACACTGTGTGCTCGAGTCCAGCCATTAACAACAAATGTTCATTCATTGTTGATCAATTGTACGATGCTTTGTCGGTCAGAAATGTTAATCAGTGACGCGTTTGTGTGGTTAATCAAAGATGAGTCCTCCAGTGAAGCTTAAATTAGCACAGCTTTCAAATTACAGTCCTAATTGGGCTAACCCAGAATGTGGTGACACACGTCCACAATGAGCCTGCGGGGTTAAAACTCAACTTGTAAGTTAGTAAAGCTCTGCTCTCCATCCTAAACTACTGCACGGAGCCTTTTAGCAAGGCATTCAGATATCACTTACAGCAGTTGAGTTTTTACAGAAGTGACAGCATTTGGCAAATGTAAAGAATGTGCAGAAGGAAGATGTAAAAACATTCTTATTAAACATATCTCCTGTGCGATTATCGAATTAGAAATAGCAGTGCCGTTTTTTAACTAAACATTTTCAGGTATTCTCTTGTTTTTGTTGATTATTGTTTATTATTTGTTGTGTATCTCCACAGACTCTAAAGGTTTGTCTAACCCCAGCGAGGTAGAAGCTCTGAGAGAGAAAGTGTATGCCTCTTTAGAGGCCTACTGCAAACAGAAGTACCCCGAGCAGCCTGGCAGGTATGAATGCAAACACACAGGAATGACTGTTCCAATCCCCAGACTCCACTGCTGAGATAAAGTTTGCAATCCACAGAAAAAAAATTACAGAAAGGATATGGCATGAATTCGTATTCATCCTAAATTCAAGTCCACCATTGCCTCCATGGGGTGAATATTACAGCTATTTCATACAGTATCCACACACTGTTATCAAATGTAATTGAATACTTGCAAAGATGTGCTGCATTTATGTACAGGTACGTCATGTCCAAACTCTATTGTGCTCATTAAAACATTTTAGAATAATGAAATTGAAAAGTGTTGAGAGCATTACTCATCCTCTCTCATCATACAAAGTTTCTCTTTCACTCTTTGCAGGGCTTTAGGTAGAGTTTATTATTTTTTTATAGCCACATAAAAAAAAAATCATAAACATACTTTGGATTTAATAGAGAATATTTCTTCAAATTAAATGCTGGTAAATCAGATACGTCACTGTATTAAATATTCAGTAAAAAAATGAAGCTTTTTGTAGAACTGAAGGTCCAATGAAAAGGGCAGATATATGAGACAGCTCTGCTGAAAAAAGAAGTGAAGCTATGCTACTTTTAGAGAATGAGATCATGAAGACAGATTTATTATTAACTCTATTAACTCGGGCATTTTTATTATCTGAATCATGTAATGCAGATTTCTCATTCTCAGCCAGTAATCTATTAGTGCAGATAATTTATAACCACAGCTAATTATTGTGCATCCTTTTTTCAAATTTTCTTTAATCTTTTTGTCACATGTTGAAACCACACCGTGCTCTCCAGAAAATTACCTGTTTTCATATCAGTAAAGTTAAAAGTTCTCAAAATAAGTGAAAAAGGGCCTAATGCAGCAACATATTTGCAGTCTTAATCTAAATCTGCTTTCCATTTTTTTCTTTGAGGTGTGTTTTTACATGTGTTCCAAGTGAGATCATGAGAATCACAAGTTGCACAAACTTGTCATGAATCAGTGCTTTCAGCCTAATAAATGCCAGCTGTTCATTAGTAGGTGTGCGTTAAGAGATTTATCCTTTTGCGTAATTAACACCCTTGAATTTCTATATACGGCAACTTGTTATTATTAGAAGGAACTTCACAAGAACTTCCCACCATGTAGCTTCAGGCTGCGTTTCTGTGGGAAATTAGCAGACAAAAACTTTAAAGACATTTAGCAACGTCAGTATGTCGTCACATCAGAGAACCTGTAACAATTCGAAAATAGAGCATGGCCGCACTGTTACAGGATCATACTTAACTAAGATAAAAAATTAGCAAAAAAAAGTTCATTACTTTTTCCATTGTGTTTGTAAATGCTGCTTTAGAATGAATCTGTTAATGAGTTGCTCTTGCATGTTTTTCCTCCAGTTTTCATCTCCCTATTCCACCCTCTTCCTGTCAGACGTATGATGCCATGTCGGCCCAATGTGTCTAATTTGTGTCCTGTGTTGTGACAGATTTGCCAAGCTGTTGCTGCGGTTACCGGCACTACGCTCCATCGGCCTCAAGTGCCTGGAGCACTTGTTCTTTTTCAAGCTCATCGGCGACACGCCCATCGACACCTTCCTCATGGAGATGCTAGAAGCCCCACATCAAATGACATAATAGCAGAGAGAGTTTTAGCTCTCCCCCCCTCCTCCCCCCTCATGTCTCCCACTCAGCCTTGGATCGGAAGTGGGGTCCTCTTTTTTTAAAAAAATCCTGTCTCCAGTGAGGGACAGATCACATGATGACTTGGAATGGAGAACTTCCTCCCTTCCTCCCCGCCTCCCACCTCTCCTTGGCTCCCTTTGATGTGTTTCAAAAACAATGAATTCAACATGTCTATGGGTCTGTTTTATACCTTGTAAAAATATATAAATAAGAAATATATATATATGAAAATCACACGGCGACACGAGCGTGACAACAGTGGACTTAAAAATAAGGTCGGACAGAGGACAGACATATTGAGCCATCTTTTTCATTGTTGCTTTTCCTGCACCTTGAGAAGAAAAAAACAAGAGATGATCAGGTTTTTAAACACCCACAGTTAGGCTTGCAGGTATAAAAAGAAAAAAATTCAAATAAAATAAAACTGCGGTGATGTCATATTCGGACACTCAGCGTTGTGATCGGGACAATCGTGGACTGGGAGAGCTTCAGGATGTCTACACTTGGACTTTGAGCACTCTCTCTCTCTCTCTCTCTCTCTCTCTTTCTGTCTCTCTTTCAGGACTGAACTTACTTTCGGGGAGGGACTGGTGGGAAGGGGGGGGGGGCAACACGCCTGCTTAAAGGAACTCCTGCCTGACTAGATTGAACACGTCAGGTCTTGCACTAGCTTCTTTTGAAGTAAGAGCTTTCTGGAGCAGAACGCAGAGGTGGGTTTAACAAGACTGCAAGTGCTCAACAAAAAAAAAAACAAAAAAAAAACAAACCTCAGGTCTCTGCCCAATTCCAACAAATACAACCATGTCTTACTCTACTAGCACTGTGCAACATCCGGGAGGACAACCCATTAGTTCACTAATCAGCCCTTCAGTTTATATTTAACAACTGAACAACAGTTGGGGAGAGCTTGTTGTGTCCGATCTGTTCTGGAAACACGGGACAATGCAGGCTGCTGCCTCACATTAGCTTTATGCTACATGATGCTCTGAAAGGCTCCCAGCAGGCACCAGGAGCAACGTTTGTCATCCCTGTTTAAAAAAAAAAAAAAAAAAAACAGTCGGGCCTCCTTTGCAACCCTGCAGGTGATCACAACAAACTTGGATGGCTGGAAAGTGAGCAAACGTTCTCGTCCGTGGGCGAAAAAATATCTTTGTTTCCCCCTCGACCTCGGAGCTCCTTCTCTGTCCCTTCTCCAACCTCTCCATCTCTCATTTCATGTGAATTTCAGCACACCATTTACACCTCCACACTCAGAAACCTCCTCTGCTCAATGCAGGGCAGGTGTTAGCTTTTTTTTTCTTCAGAACACCTCATTTCTACCTGTACAGATAGTTAAAACCATATACAGTATTGACAGTATTTTCAGTTTTTAATTTTCAACAGCAGCAATGCACAATTACCTCCATTTACATCCCTCTGACCTTCAGTTCTCAACACTCACTTAACCATTTACAGTATGCGGGAGAAGTGCTTGTCGTCGCAGCAGAGCCATTATTTGTTTGTTTGTTTGTTACTTGGCACTTAACCTCATGACAGCGGAGTCAGGTTCCAAAAACGGAGAGCTGATGTTGATGTAATCGACCTCTGAAGTGGAATTTGGCCCGGGCCCAATCAGGAACGCCCCAATTGTTTTCCAACTTAGAGGGACACACACTCACACACTCTTGCTCCCTCTGCACTTCTCTGGACAACCAAGTGTCATTCAAGTCGAACTGAAATGTTAAATATCTCCATGTTGTGTATTAATGTGCTTTACGCCCATATTCTGCTTTTCTTTTCCTCCTCTGCTTTTCTCTAAATGCTGCAGCTGCTGCAAAACTATGCATTGAGTGCATTTCCAAAGATTGTCCACAGAGCGGGTGCATGTTTGTTAGGCTTACATGTGGCTGATACCTTTTAAAACAAGTGTTTGCGGGGTGTGAGTCTGCTGTAATATGTTCCTGGACTGAAGTACTCTTCCCCCCCCCTACTTTTCAGATGTTTTATTAAGTCGATCTGTACCAGTTTACCCTTGACTGACTGAAAACAAAGATCTATCAGCCCTCATTTAAAAATGTTTTATGTAAAAGTAGAGCATAGCAGAGTTTAAGGTCATGTTGAATAAGAGCTATTTCTGAGTACAAAAGAAGGACTTAAAGAGAATTAAATCAAGTACTTTCTTTCTATGTCTGCATATTCACTGCTCTTCCATTAGCACCTTGACACGATCTGGACCTGAAAGGAAAAAAACAAACAAAGCGCTGTGTTTTCATTATACTTTCATAAACTGAGAAGGTTTATGTCTGAGTTGTTTTGAGTCTTGAGTGTGCCACTTCAATATTTTTTCAGGTTTAATTATAATCGATGAATGCATTTAATACATTTAACGAAATATAAATAAGTTATACGTTTCAATTGTGCAAAGAGAAACTCCAGAAAGAACAAAAAATAAATTAGTTGAACTATTTTGACTCTATCATAGACTGATTGATGGAATTTTACAATGCAACACACAAAATTTCATTTTTACATTTTTTTTTTATCAAGTTTTACAACGAAGTTTTTAGTTCCCTCATGCCCCTCCAAAAAAAAAAATACAAATACATTATAAGTTAAAAAGTTTAAGGAAATACAACTGTGTTTTACACATATTTCAGCATTAAAAATGACTAAAAAACCTCATGGTTTTGAGGCTTAAAGCCGTTCATTTATTCTGGTGGTACAGCAGCAGATATTTCTGTACCTCTTGTCAGACAGCAGTACTGCGAACAGTTACAGACTAACACAGTTTGCTCAGTGACACTGATTGGGAAAAAAAACCATTTGTTTTGTAATTCCACATTCTTTATCTTGATTTATCTCCTGCTTCAAAAATTTGATTTTTGTCATTGTGAAAAAAAAATTGTGAAAAAATTATCAGTGTTGATTTGGTGGCATCTAGTGGTGAGGTTGCAGATTACAACCATCTGATTATCCCTACCCAGAGGCTAAAAGGACAGTTCTAGGGCCAATATTTGGTTTGTCTGTTCTGGTCTACTGTAAAATCATTGTGGTGCAACATGACTGAGTCAGTGAAAGTGGACCCAGCCAGAAATTAGGGGTTTATTTCAAAGTAATAAAAACACAACAATTATTATATTGAGGGGAATATTTACTAATGAAAAGTTATGAATATTTTATTTCATTTCTCCCCATACAAAGATCCAACTCTAAATCCCACACACTGAACCTTTAGTTTTCAAAGTTTCACTTTAAAATTGGATGAACCCACTGAGCAGCGACAGGCGTATTTATCGGCCAGCTGATGGCTTGTAATAAACTTCATTCATTTCATCCATTTTCTTAAATTTTTTAATCTATTGATTGAGAATAATTAAGTCTGAAAATTACTCTGGTGGTACCACTTGGACTTTTGACTCTGACCAATACACCAGTGCTTCGTTGACCATGTGTCAACTTTGCATCAAGATTAGGGTCCAGTTTCACAGAGGGGGGCCTCCACCAGGGGGGTTAACTTTGCAGGTCTCATTCCACCTCTGGGAAACTGATCCCCATACACTCAATGATCTCTTTTCCCACGAAGAAAAAAAAGCCAGCTCCGAAATGTCACATACTGTACACTTGAAGAAGGACTACAACATTTACATTTACAGTCAGGGAGCAGTTTGAATATGACAGTGAGACTGATGTGGCAGCTGTTGAGAGCTGTGAGCTCCCTCTAATGGAAGAGAAGCAGCGCTGCAACATTACTTGAATTTTTCTACAAGTATTTAATCAGACAAAAAGATGGCACTTTCGCACAGCGTATTATCACCATTGTTCCTCTCGATCAGACAAAACCTCAGTGTCTGTGCTTATTGAAACTGTAGCAATAACTTCAGTATGATCTATTGGCTTGTTGTTTTGTTATTACTCAACAGTTTCATCAAAGTTGCCTGTAGTATTATTAACTATCAAGGTGACAGTGCTGACTGCCAGTTTGAGCTCAGTTTACAGTGTTTATATCCTAGAAAAAAAAGATACCTGTTTGTTTTCTGTTTATATAGAAAAATGAAAGATTTTTTCTTTCAGATTGAGAATTAAGGGAAAGAGAAACGTTACTCTTATTGAGCTTTCTCTGTTAAGACCAGGCTAGATTTATTGAATCCCTCATTAGAATCAAGTGTCAAACTTAACTCAAAAAATTATATCCCCCTGTCCCCTGTAGTCTGATGTCTCCTCTCAGTTTACTGTGACTGGTGACCACAGGTATCTGAAGCCATAGAGTTGATAATGTGCGAGCTCTGTCCCCTGCAGGAAATGAACAGAAAGGGTCTCCTTGACCGGTTAAAGAAAGGATCACCCACGTAGAATGATTACCTACACAAATGCTTTATTACATAAAGCTATATTTTGTTAATATGTATATGTGTATATATTTATAAATATATATCGACAGATCTGTTCCTTGAGTATTTCCAACATTGAAAGAGGGAGAAAAGTCTTTCAGAACAAACTGTTCTGCGCCAGGTGTTCAACTCAGTTATATTGTGTTCATTTTTTTCCCACAAATTTCTGAGGATTTTTCGCATTTTCGACCTTTATACAAAAAAAACTTTAAAAATCAATCCTGATCAACCAGCAGAATCGCAGCAGCTCTAAGCTCTTAAAAACCAGCTTCTTCTCAGCAGTTTATGGGACCTCAAAATAATGTTAAAGAGGAAAAAAAAAAAGGTTAAGACTTTAAACCCTCCAAAATGTATGTTGCTTGGCAATTGTATGTTCAAAAAGTGTAATCAGGAAAAGCTGAGCTTGTGACACAATCACTGCTTTCTTTGTTGCATAGACAGTAAAATGTTCAAGTGAAAAAAAAGGAAAAAAAAAACACTTGGAAAAAGATCTATTTTTGTACAAAGGTAATTTTATCCCTTGCTTGTGTACTCTGTTGTTTCCCTTTTTCTTCTGTAAGCTGTCGTATATGTTGTGGAAAAAGCTTATTCAACGAGGCAAGAGACAGTTTTCAGATTGAAAAATTTAAGTCGAGAGGAGCTTTGGCACCATGGTAACTGTGTCGCCTTTACTTTGCCATTTTCAACCTGTCGCTGCAAGATGGGAAATGTCTTCTTTCATTATATTTTTGTCTATTTTTAAAGAGATGGGATTTTGTCATCTGTTCTTTGTGGGTTGTTCTCTGATGTTCTATCTTTCATGGACAGAAAAAAAAGGTTATTAAAAAACTTAAAAGTGAGCTTGACTAATGCCCATTGATTCTGTATGATGTTGGATGCGAACATTCACTCTCAACACAATTAATTGAAACATAGAAAAACTGGTTTTTATTAAGACGCAGGTTATAGCTGTCAATTGCAAACAAATATTACACGAAATCCAGGTGGACTACAGAGAACAGACACTGCTGGTTTTGTGTGCAAAACTACAGTATGAGCTAATCAGGCAAAAAAAAAAAAATTAAAACAAAGACAGCTAAAATAATCAAATCACAATTCATGTCAATGTAATATGTACAAATCCTAGAACACAAAACTGCATTTGGTCACTGTCCTAAAGTGTAAAATGATCAAATTAGATACTTTTTAACAGAAGGGGTTTAAATTTACCGTTCCAGTAGGGTTTTAAAAAAAAAATCAGAAAATTTAGATTTTTCGTAGTTGTCAAACTAATACTTGTTACGTAGCATATTTAGTTTTTCTTTAGGCATTTTTGATGTTGTTTACACACTTCAAAACACTTAAAATCAGGAGAAGTACCATAATGATCTGTAATCTAAAAATATGGCACAAAATTCACTTGTAATCTGGCATTTGAATTTAAAAAAAAAGCAGTAATGGCACTGCAACTTTAATAAATAAGTCAAATGGTTCCTTACCTTTTTTTCAACTTAAGTTTAATACCGCTTAGACCAATTAAAGGCAAAAGAAATCATGGAAAGGCCAAATAAACATTACATTAATGCGGAGACCAGGAATGCATGTGCATGAGTTGGTATGAAGCAGTGTCAAAACATACTGGAGCACCGGAACCAGAGCATAGTCAATGTTGCAAAATGTAACAAAAGACACCATAAAATTGTGGCACGTTAACCGAAAGACGCAATGACTCGGGTGGAGAAAACGTTCACTGCAGAACTGACTTGGCTGATACTGTGTGTGGCTGATGTGTCTCATTTGGTTTCATTACCTGAAAGCCCTCTGCAACCTGCAGGAGCTCTCTTTTAGAAAACAAGTCCTCTTTTCTTACAACAAAACGTAGAAAAAAAGAAAAAAAAAATGTAAAAAAGAAGAACCATGAGCGGCCCCGGGAACTGAAAGGGTTTAGCAGTCGCTTTTCCATAGCTTGATGGTTTTGTCATTTTCTAAAGCCGCAGATGCGATGATGTTCTCTGTCGGGTGGCAGGCAGTTGATATGACGACGTCTGCAGAGAGGAAGGAAGGAGGAAAATTGAAAAGAGTGCGAGGAACTGCATGATTCAGAAACACATTAGGCCCAGGACATAATTTATTTACACACAGCCACAAATATCTGTCCTCACACATTCAGATTCAGGAAG
>JAQNCA010000013.1:6175267-6194086 GCA_029783725.1 Acanthurus tractus
TCTTAACTCCAGAAAAAGATGGATGGAGGTGAGTACCAGGATGCACAAAGCTTCGCTGCAGACGTTAGGCTGATTTTTTCCAATTGCTACAAGTACAACCCTCCACATCATGCTGTCGTCACACAGGCCAAAAAACTTCAGGTGCGTTCAGAATTAATATGCTCAATAATCACAACATTTAAAAAAAAAAAAAAAAAAAAAAGCTCTAGTGGTTCCCAAAAGCTCAGTGTAACAGTCGTCGTTCCATGTGTGTTTGCTGTAGAGTGTGTTTGAAAAGAGGTTTGCGATGATGCCGGATGAGCCCGTGGAGCTGGTTTCGCTGATGTCTGCTGAGAGAGCAGATTTCAGCGGGAAGAGTGTCAACAGCACATGCAGCTTTGACAAATCAGACCCGACGGAGGAGCGTGCCACCCGACTCGCTGCGTTGCAAGAACAGGTGGGTTTCTACACACACCGAGCTCAGCTTGGCCCAGCATGCACTAAATCATTCAATGATACCTCCTCATTTTATTCTTACACTTCTTGTTGCACCTCCCTAGTCTTGTTAACACAGAAAATAATCTCTGGCTCCCACCTCTGTTTTGATATCCTGGTGCTGAAATCTTTTCTTGGCTCTGATTATTTTTAATACAACTGTGCAGCGCCATACTAGCCCTTCTCTGTTGACACTACATAGCTTAAAGCTGTTCATGTGCAGCTCGCTGCGCTCTCTGAAGTCCCTGTGATTAAACCAAGGAAGGCGAAAGCAAAGGACAAGAAAAAGGACAGCAGGGAAAGTAAAGGCAGTACAGATTCCAGCTCCAGGTAGGATGTTTTTATGTAACTGAAGAACTCGATTTTCACAGTGTGACACTTTCAAACAGAGACTTTTGACTGCTCTCTCTTTAATTACAGGCAGCCATGGAAACGAGGCAAAAACTGGGATTCTGATGATGAATCTCTGCCGATGACATACGACGAGAAGCACCAGCTGAGCCTGGACATCAACCGGTTACCTGGCATGAAGTTGGGCCGCGTGGTGCACATCATTCAAACACTTGAACCCTCAGTGTGTGAAACCAACCCAGATGAGATCGAGATTGACTTTGAGATACTGAAGCCGTCCACTCTGCGTGAGCTGGAGCAGTACGTGAGGTCTTGTCTGCAAAAGCAGTTTAAGAAATTTCAAAGTAAGTGTCAGGGCTCGCTGCCATCTTTCTGCAAATCATTTGATATTGAGGTGATTAAGTACCCTATAAATTCACGTAACATTATTATCTGTAGCTTTTAATCCGTGATGGTGCTTCCTTTGCTTCCCTTCATCCAGAGAAAAGTGGTCAGGCTGTGACGCATCACACTGAGTGCAGCACTTCTTCTGATTCAGCCACAAGCAGCTCCGATGACTCCAGTTCAGAAAACAGTGACTCATGACGACTGCGACATTCTTATTTATTTCTTCCTTTCTTTACCGAGAGAGAGTGCTGCTTATTTTTGTCTTTTGTATACGTTCAATATCTGGAAAATTAAACTTCCCACACAGCGCCTTTGTATTCAGTGTGGCTTTTCTCACTCTGTTTCTTTATTAACTGCAATATCCGTCACTGATGTTTCTTATCAGACACCATAAATTCACATCATACGTGAGTGGCATGCTGCTGGAGCACATTTCGTACATCCAAGCTCCAACCAATATCCTGCCTCTGTCATATTTATAGTCCATCCTGTTTAATTGCTTTTTTCAAACACATCAGGGGTTGATAAAAAATTGGACTATTTGGAACCAGCTTATGCAAGGTTTCTTATGCAAGTAAGCTCGCTGTCAAAAATTATCTCAAAACTAAATTCAAGTTTAAATCTGGAAAAAGTTTTTAAAACGAGGCCACAGGCTTGTAATTTATGGTATTAAAACTTAAAAGGGCCCTGTATGGCATAAAAGTTTGTCTTTGCAACTGTTTTTTGAACTATTTGGTTGTGTGTAATATAAAAGGGCTCCGTTTTGAAGGTTTTTTGAGTAAAACAATTGTATTTTTCCTTTTCAGTTGCCACACATGCAGGTCACTCTTTCTTACAGGTTTTTTTGTTGTTGTTGTCTGACAACTTGTATGAATGTAACTTAAATTAAGTGTGTGAGTGTGTGTGTGTGTGTGTATGTGTGTGTATAGGTGTGTCATGCATAAAATTCAATCTTCCCTGTTGAAGTTTTGAAAAAAGTTTGTACCTCGCAAACACGGCTGTTTCATTTCTTTTTGTCTTCTGTACATATTTATCACAAGGAGTCATATTCGTGAAGCCTGTTACTTCAGAAATGTTGCTAATATTTAATCTGCTGACCTGGAGTTTGGCTGTTACGTTTGTTTTGTTTTTGATAAATAAAAGAAAAATCACACAAGTGGTTTTATGATCACTGAACTTAACGGGTGTGAAGCACTCATGCTGGAGATGTGTCGTCGGTGTCCTTTCTATTAGAGATCTGTGGTGCTGAAGCACTGACTTGTGACAGGAAGACACCAGCTGCACAAGCTACAGAGGCTCAACACGGCTTGCAGTTCAGTAATCCACCAGGAGATGGCCACCATGTACTATTCTCAGCTTTATTTGAAGTTTTTTTGGTTTCACTTATGTATTTAGGAAAACACCTCAGTTGACAAAAGTGAAAACATATACTTGAATTTTTTTTAATGATTATTATTTGTCAGTATATTCAATTATCATTATTCAATCCTCAATATACAAATTATTTTAATAAAGTTTTAAAAAAAGAACATGAGGTGCCGTTTTTGAATTCCTATGCATGCTCCTTTTTATAAACTGTGTCAGTACACATTCAAAAAAGGGGTTTGGAGAATATAGAGAGTAAACATCGACTGCATGGGGTCATTCGTCATCTTTTTTTTTTTTTTTTTTTTTCCCAGCCTAGCACTGTGCATGTTGCAGAGAGATGTGCTCTCTGTGACCTGCATTCCCATCATGCCACATTGAACATGCCACTCGTCACCAGCCAACAACCTTGGGGCATGATTGATCAATGCCACAACTTCAATGACAACTAGTCATTTCTGCCACTTGTGAACATCACTCACGAAGCATGACTCAAATGTTAAATGCGCCACACGCACATGCAACTCTCAAGAAACACCACTTAAGACTGACTTTTTTTTCACTAATGGATCTCTGGTCTTCACTGTCTCTTTGTTGCCTTGTGAGAAAATACAGGAAAAGTATAGAAATACAATTCTTGTGGCCTAACAGAGTCAATTTTAAGTGTGGTATGTGGCATGAACTGCACATGTATGCACTCTGTTGAACAAATGATTTATGCTAATATGACATATATCAGCAGTTTTAATTGTAAATCAATGTATAAGGTTCTTGATAAAGTGAAAGCTTCTTTACTCAATTTGTATCAAAACACACGGTTCTTATTAATCTGGTTTTGAACTTTTACCTATCCAATGAGAGAAAATACTGAGTTAGTAATTGGAACACTGCAATGCAGCACATTCAAATACAGTATATGTGTACATTTATTCACTTGCGTTAGCTGCTTGCCACCGTATGCTTGAACTCAGCAGTATCACTGGATCAGCTGGTGCAGTTTAGTTATAACCCTGTCTCTCTTTAACCTAATAGACCATACTTGCCAGTTACTGTGCTGTTTTGGCTACAGGTGTCCCCCAGTTCCTCCTGTTTCAATGCAGTGTGTTTTCTGTCAAATGTTTTCTGTTGGTTCTGGATGAAGTGCTTTGAAGAGTTGCTGTTGTGCTGTCTTTAAAGAGAGAGCCATAACAGAATGTTCCAGGAACATAAGTTAAGAAATGTTTCGACCTTCAGTTATCTGTGTAGGCAGGATTTGCAGAATATGCATGCTTTCTTTATTTAAAAAAAAAAAAGCAAGGTTTTTCAAATTATATATATATTTGACACAAGTGAGCACTTAGAAGAAAGGTCACACAGTCTGGTTGCTTCTTTGAAGCTATCAAAGTTTAAGGTCCTTTCTCTTCAGATCTGTAGATATAAGCAACTTTTTTCCCCCTAAACTCTCATCTAGTGCTTACCTTGATGTTGCTTTTTCCAACTTGCTCCGAAACTGCTGAAAGCATGGTTCCCCCGCTAAAAAAAAGCTTTCTTAAAAATTTATAAGCTGTGTTTTAGGCTGATATGGCTGTTCAAAAGGTCTTTAAAGGTTAAGAGATCTCATGGCTCCATCAGCCAAACTCTGAAACCATTTGTACATCACAGAGTGCATAGTGCAAAAGACATTATCAACATATATTTATCCAGCTCGCCCTTTTTTTCATCCTGACCTCTAATGTAACTCATCTCTGGATGATTCAATAGTAACTAACTTAACATTATAACTAAGTCTGAAGATAGATTATGCAATTAAATCCTTGGGTCCAGTAGCCTGAAGTGAATTAAGGGATACACAGACAGAACTCAGAATCTGTAGCGCAAATGTTCCTGAGAGACTGACCACAGCCAGAGTTGCTGTAAATGCTAGTAAAACTGCCTCAGGCTCCCCGGCGGTCCTTTCACCATAGTGAGTAGATATGTGAAATTGCTATTAATGAGGAGGAATGTCAGTCCAAATGAATCACTATTCAGGTATCTTGAATGCTCTGACTGAGACTTGAAGAAGAATTCTGCTTACAGGCTTTATATAGAGGTCATGGTCCAAACATTGTGTAGTCTAGGACTCGATGTGTAGATGCAAAAGACCCTGAAATGTTGAATGAAAGGTTGTCTGTGTCAAATAGGACGTCAGTTTGAAAGCAGCTGTTTGTTGAACTGCAGGTTTGAACCTCTGGGTCAGAAAAGTTGTTCAGCAGCCATCATGAAAGCAGCTGATGCCGAAGTGAAGACACAGATGAAGCTGATACTCTGCAGTCAGATCATAAAGACAATAGGTCCATCAGAGAGTGGGATGCTGCAAAAATTTACCTTATTAAAGTTAGTATTTGGTTGGAAAGCCATTTTTTCCGAAACAATAACAAAACAAAAGGAGCTCCTGACATTGTGTCTGCTGTGATGCACTGAAAGTGGCTGTTTGAATCCCTTCAGTCGTTTGCATTGATGATATCAATTTATCCTGTTGTAAATGATTTTAATGTATAAACCCAGTTTTTATCTCATATAAAAACTCTCCAGATACAAATTAAGCACTGAACATTTGCCTCTACTTTATGCTGAAGATGAATTAGTCACATGAGTTAGGCCATTAGGGATGATGATGGCTCAGTTGAGAGAGTAATGAGACATGACAAATAGGATTTAAAAAGAAACAGGTGGCATATTGGTGTTAATGGCAATTAAGTGATAAATTGTCTAAGTGTAATTATTTTATTATCAAGGAATGACATTGGGAAACATGGGAAAGAGAACATGGATAAATGAAGGACAGGGGAAGTGGAAAAAGTGAAACCCAAAGTATTTATAAAAAGCAAAATGATATACATAGAAAAATATGCAAAAAGTATTCATAAACATCTAAACAAGTTATAGAGGGCAGAGGAGACGTTTTCACGTTTTTTGATAATTGCATCTTTAGAGAATAAGAGAACAGAACGATATTGTTATTCCACTGAAATGGGATGAGCTGTGTCTTACCATATACAAGAATTTGCCAAATTGTAAGATAAACAGTAGACAGATTTTGGTTTAGGCTTGTTAGAAACAATTTGCTATTGGCTTAACAAGCCTGCTGTGGCTCTCTGCTGTTGTCTGCTTTGTGCTTGTGTGTGTGTATGTGGGAGCTGAGCCCCGCCCTCACTTAAAAACACTACAACGACACAACCTTTAAAATCAATATACATTAAAAAAGTTGCTTATTCACAAATCAAGCATGACTTGAAAACGTATCCATTCAAAGTATTTTGTATTTCACATAAGCATTTCATACATTATTCATATAAAAATATTGATAATTGAACTTTAAATGTATTTTACTCACAGTTTATAGCGCATGTAAGGTTGTTGAAGTCTATTTGAAGGCCTTTTGTTGATTTGAATTACCCTTTGAAAAACTTGGAAAAAACGCCTACAGCAGTGAACAAAATGTAAAAGGACATTTCTACTTGCCATTGTATTAAAAACGCGGCTGTTAGTAATAATATTAACAATGGCTTCTTTCTTTTGAAGTGTCCCAGTAAGCCGTGACAGTGAACCAGCACGCACAATTCCAGGAACTCAAAACATAAGCAGCCGAATTCAGCCATCATTCATTTATTATTTACACTTGTGCTTCACTGCTTTTCTTACTGCAAAACTACAAAATGAAAGAGTTTCACTCTGAAAACATTTAGGACTTTTCCCCCAAAAAATGCTTATTGGCAAAACAAGAATTTTGCTTACCAAGTCCTGGCTCATACTTGGTGGAATTGCCACAGACGACAGGTATGGCAGCACAAGTCAAGACAAGTCAATCTCATTCTTCAGTAGCACAGACAAGAGTTCATTTCCCACCACGGCAAACAAAGTGGTTTGCGTGGTGTGTTTACTGTGTCACATAGATAAATAAATCAACTGAATCTAAATCTTACCCCAGCCCACCTAAGAAACTCACAAAACAATATTTGTTTACCATTTGACTGAATTCTTTGGTGTCAATTTTCACATTATCAGCTGACATGAATAAAAGTTATTTTGATTTCGGTGAAAACCACATGGTTCCTGCCACAAAAATAGACTGTGTTTTTATCTTGTAAAGTTTTAGATCTGTGTGACTACAACTAACCTTAGAAATATTTCTATAATATTGCTTATACTGTTAGTGCAGTTGCTATAGTTGTCAGTGTTCCCTAACAATCTAATCAGATCTGCTCTTCATTTTCAAGCCTGTTCTTAATACTTGTCCTCTACCTGAAGCTGCTTTCTCTGAACCTATTCTCTTAATGAATCTGCCTGGCACGGTTTCATTTCTGTTATATCATTGCAACCATTAACATGATGTCTGCCATAAAAGGTTCATGTGCATCCACCTTGTAAACAAAGGTTAAGTACACATTGTTTCATTTTTAAACAGATTAGTTCATCTCTCTCTAGCTATGGGCTAAATATGGCAATTGTCCCAATAAAGTGATTATGATCATTCAGTCACGGCCCATCAACAACTGTACTCTGAATAGTTTGTACACTCGTGTGTGTGTGTGTGTGTGTGTGTGGAGGGGGGTGGGGGGTCTAGTCTTTTAAGTTGTATACAATAAAAAAAATAAAACAATATAAGTTGAGAGATCCATTTTTTTGCTTAATAAGTTATTCTCCAGAAACAGTCAATTCCATATGTCCCGTATGCATCTTGCTAACTTGTTAGTGTCTTTCGTTATTGCCTTTCTTATCTACAGAAAAAAATGTTTGTGTAAAACTTCCTGCTATGAGTACATTGTCCTAATGTCACTTTAAATGCACCAATAATAAAAAATCCACAAAGTTGTTCTTTTTAAAACATAGATAAGTGAATACTCACAATTAGCACTTTATGGTGAGCAAATGGTTTAAACTATCAGATATTTGCTGCAAAAGTAGGTTCACCTGATGGGCACGGATGTTAGAATTTCGCCCCTTTGACCACAAAACATTCAATTGAGCTTTGTTTAAAAAAAAAAAATCCTAACCTCATATAAAATCAGATATTCTTAACAAATCAGCCGCAGATAAAAGGGTAAATAAATTTCTTTTTCATTAATATTATCATTATGTCTTGCTTTTTTTTTTGTTTTTGTGATTCCCCTTTAATTCCCTTGTTTTAGCGGCTCATGTAGCGTGCGCTTCATCCGTCAGAGGGCGCATCCCCAACTCCCGGCTCCAAAAAAATATTCCCTGAAACTCACATTCTTGGAGTGTGGAGCCACTTTGACAAAGTGTGGACGCTGCTCAACTCGCACCTTCGCGTGAGATAACCGGCACGTGCCAGCTCGTTAGGGCCACCTGGCTGAGCCGGAGAGCGGGAAGCGCGGGGACGCTTTCTGCTCGGGATTCGTGCCGCGCGGGTCGAGAGTTGGGACCTCGAAACATCTCCGTCCGAAAGGGAAACAAGGAGAGGGAGACACGAGAGGGAAGGACATGAGCGGAAGGGAGGCAGAAATCACTGAAAAGCAAAGCTGTGGACACGCGTTACGCCAATACAGGCGTGCGTAATGGCACAAAACAAAGTAACGTTCACCGGATAAATGTAAACACTATTTTTGCTCTTTTTCTTCATGGACATGTTCCCGCTGCCGGAGAGCGTTGTTTAGACTGTGTTGTGGAAGGAAAAAGGGGCTGTTCGGCGCTGTGGAGAGAGACTTCTCTGTTATCTTTCTGTTTTTTTTTTAATTGTTTGCTGTGGATATAACGGGAAGTTCATGTTTTTTGACGTACAACTTTGTGAGGAAACGTTGAATGCAAATGCGGTAGGTGACTCTGAGCTTTGGTTCATCTACTAAACAGACTTGGTTCGCTGTCTCTCTCTCTCTTTTTTTTCACATTGTATACTCGGCTGTGTTGTTTGGTTCACTGAAATGTGAGACTCTAGTGAGGTCGACACATGCCAAACCGCTGCATCCAGCTGTGTTATTCGCCACCACGGTAACCTTTCATTCACGCCTTTTTGGATTGGATATGCTAAGAAAAGTTTTTAAGAATGAAGAGAAGAAAATTCACGTAGCACGCCGCTGGTTTTCTGCTCTCGTCGCTGTCTTCTTTTCATTTGGATCTGTTGAAACGTGATTATTTTAGATTTTTTTTTTTTTTTAAGCCTTTATCACTCCCGTGGTGTGGCGACAGAAGAGCTAACATGCGAGTGGGATGGAGATGCAGTGAGACGACTTACAGTCATTAACAAACAGTTTCGAAATTGCCTGATAACCGAGCTGGTAGTGAATGAGTTTAGACATCCGGGCGCAGGTAGGGGATCGACCGTGTTTGCCTGCTCGTGCGCCGTGAACCGCTGCTTTTCTGCCCGCCGTGAATCAGTTCGAGGACTGGCTTAGCCTACTTTTTTTTTTTTTGTTTTGTTTTGTTTTGTTGTTGTTGTTGTTAAGAGGAGATTCCCCGGAGCCGACATGGAGGAGTGGAGACAATGCGGGCGGTGGTTGATAGACTGTAAGGTCTTGCCCCCGAACCACCGGGTCGTGTGGCCCTCGGCGGCCGTCTTCGACTTGGCACAGGCCCTGCGAGACGGGGTGCTCTTGTGCCAGATGTTGCACAACCTCTCGCCGGGATCAGTGGACCTGAAGGAGATCAATTTCAGACCCCAGATGTCACAGGTGAGTGTAAACTTTAACCCCCCCACCCCCCCCCTCCTCAGGCTGTGTCTTCTGACTGTGCACATGCTTATAGTGTACATGCATTGCATTGCTTCTTATTCACACCTTAGGGACTGTCAGGGCTGCCACCTGCAGCTGTCATGTTCTGTGCACTCCACTGATTGAAATGGAAAGCAAAAGACACATTTTTTTACAGTGTGTCATTCCTGGTTTTTCACAGTTTGATCCACAGTTTAAGCCTTCCTGTCACAACAAGCCCAGCACACGGTCACTAGATGTTCATGATGCACAGTGTAACACATGCGGGGGTCCATTCACGTCTGAACAGGAGAGGGAACAAAGTGATTCTTCCTCATTTAAAGTAGTGGTTTTCTGTCAGAATCAAGCTCATCACGTCTCAAGAGCTGTGTTTTCTTGGCTAGTTATTTCACTTTCTACCATCAAGTTGAATACCCCTGAAAGGCAGAATTCTTATGTAATCCTGCACATTTTGCATGGAAGCTTTTTGTAACATTACTCATTGTCAGCTTATTGGAAATATGCAATGACTCAGTTAAATGACTTTGAAGTTCTCAGGAAATTCTCAAGAATGACAGCTGCAACATCTTCATTTGCTTTAGAGAAAAGGGTGTTAATTGAGTATTATCTTGTCAGCCCGGCTCAGAGTGGATGGAACCAAGCACACAATAATAATCCACTGAAAGAGAAGAGAGTTAAACATTTACTTGACTGAGGTTAAATCATTTAAAAACCGTTTTTCTTCTACTTTTGTTGACATTTTTTGGAGTAGCAGACAGGTGTGGCAGCTCATCTCCACAAACAGAAAAAAAATCTTTGAAGTCTTCATTTTTATTGGAATAAGAAGCAGCTTACTTTGATTTAGTAAACACCACCTCTGTGACGGGAGCAGCAAAATTGAGCATTATTGGCTTCTAAATGCTACCCATGTCACAGAATGCTAGGTGGAAAAAGGCACACCTTAGTTTACTGTGGCTCTTTGGGTTGGAATAACCATCTCAGCATAGTTCTTCTCAAAGGAAAACAAAGATCTAGACTGTATTACAATTAGAGGTTTGAATGGTCACACAACTGACTATTTAAAAAACCCGCTCGCCACCTCAGCTCATTCATGTTTCCAAAGCCAATATGAGGACGTGTTGGGTGTCTCAGGAAGTTTACGTGACCACAGCAGTGTAGAAGTGGAGTAGAAGTGTGCTGTAGCAACCATTCCCATTGACTTTTATTCACCTTCCAGTCTGGTCTTAAGTACCACTGAGCCTCCTCCATTACTGTATGGTGAGAGGTCTGAAGACTTGAGCCACGAATGGATCGCAGTTAGCCGCATGCAGGATGTGTTCGCTTACTCTCATTGTCATGCCCACGGAGGCTGAAACAGCTATCACACGGCAGCGATTGCCCTCTGACAGCACATTTGTCTGATATTCTTGGCACACCCTCTGTGACCCGTTTCTGTCATAATAATGTGTGAATGTGTGTGTATTGCGTCTGTCTGTCTGGCTTTTCAGTCTGCGTCGTGGGGTTGCCTCTTTCTGATAACTATTCTTTGCTTCTCCTTTATGATTCGAGCTGTAATAAATCCTGCAGTGAATGAACAGAAAATGAATTGACGGCAGTTTTCATAATAGATTAACCCTGCACAAGCAGCAGAAAACACATTGAAAGCAACTTATATTATTTGCAATGGTACCCTGACAAATTAAATTAAAAAGAGCTTTGTGATTACATTTCTGCAAAGTACAATGATAAATTGGAAATTATGTCTATTATAAGAAAGAACTGATTTTTAAAAAAAACATATTTGTACTTCTGTTAATGAGGTTTCATATCATCCAGACAAGCTGTCACTTTTTGATGTTAAACTCAAAAGAGTGAATCTTCCCAGTGAGAGGAAAGTGTCAATTAAAAGGGATGAGGGATATTAGCCAGTTATTTGAAGATGTGTTCATAAAAAAAGGAGAGACTTTTCAAAGATCAGTTGTCAAATTTACTAGCCGAATACTGATTCTTGCTTCTCAAATGTGAGAATTTGCTGCTGTTCTCTGTTTCCTACAGTTGTGAACTGTCTTATCTTTGGCCTGTCAGACAGTTCGTTGGACCGAACAGCAAGTTTAGGTTTGGCTCTGAGAACTTGTGATGGGCATTGTCAAGAACTAAGTTCTTAAAAATTCTTAAAAATCAAAAGTAAATCACTAAAAATGTTTGTTTCAGCTTCCTCATCTATTCTTTCTCTTTTTGCCTGGAATTATCAGCTCCAGAAGCTACTGACTTCCATGATTACAGACCAAGAAAGAGAGAGACAGACAGAGAGAGAACGAGGTCTGGATGGCATGCTTTGATCCACCCACTAATCCCATGCTCCCAGTCCCACTGTGTGAATCTGCAGTGAGGGTAGAGAGGGGTGTCCTCAGTAACAAATTGGGTTAAACAAAATCCCGGCAGCAGAACAGTAGCATGTGATTTATGATAAGGAAAAGGTCAGAGCGCATGTGCCTTAGCACTCAGAACACACAGAGTCTGTGGCTCAGCCGAATGAAGAAGAGGTGACGCTGAGTGATTGCATTAATTTGCTGAGGACAAAAATTTCCCTTCAACCGTAACAGCTCCACTTGAACGGAGATCAAGAATTTCCAAAATTGAGTTCTGTCTCTGAGTATGACTTGCAGTTAAACGGTCATAATATCCTCAAATATGTGTGTCACAGGGAGTAGGTGTTAACTGGGGTTATAATGATGTGTGATATGCATCAGAACGGTGCTTTTGGTGGCAGAATAACCCTCAGTCAAAAGGGTGGTGCTCCTTTTTCTAGTGACTGACTGATCCAATTCAGTTGCTGCCATTAACGGGTTGAAATCACAATAATACTCTAATGTTTGACATTGATCTCAGTTTGTGCTCTAGTGGCTTTTTTATTGTGTTTTAGTTTATTCTGTTGAGCTCAAAGGGATGTCATTACAGCAGCACTGAGGTCAGCCTGTAGTGACAGTGTAAGGCATGTTTGATGAGTGTTTTTGTCCATTAAATAGCATCTGTGATTGCATTGCCACATGTTGAGTGGACTCGCAAACCTTAACCATAGCCAGTGAATGCTGAGATAAATCCAGCCTGCTGGGATGTTTAATAGGGTAGAAAATGGAAGAATTGTTATACCTGTAACTGTGAATACACCCCAAGGCCAGAATAATTAAAAAAAAAAAATCATAAACATTCAACATTGAAAAGTAAGAAGTGAGTGACACATTTAAACTCCCAGACTGCTGTGAGAAAGTAGTCTCACATTGCAGTCCTGTCTCTGCAGCATTGTGTTGGCACTGGAGAAAGGTCAAGCTGCACTCTTTGTAAATCTACTGTAGGACAAAAAACACTGGTTTGCATTTAAACAACATACAGATAGCAGAAGGTGCAGAGAATGCTCACTTTAACAGTCACCCACTGATACCCACAGTGTACACAGTGGGTCAGACTCAGTAAAAAAGAAAGTAAAAGCATTCTTTCTTTTCTGGGACAAGATAAAAACAGACTTAGCACCTACATAAACAAAACTGAAGTCACTGCTTGATTTCGAGGTGTGTATTTGTCTAATGGCATAAAAATGAGGAAGGGCACTGCAAAATCAGCACTCAGCAGAGTGTGACTGAATAAATAACGGTTGCAAATGTGCATTCAAGTGGCTGAAAAGAGAAATGTCCATTCATGCATCCTTCCAGTTCACAATGAGGAAGTCACACAGTTTATTGTGATATTCGTGAAGTGAATTATTAAACAGTGAACTGTACACACACGTGAAACAATAAACCAAACGTGCAAAGCGTCTGAAGCAGCTTTAGGACTGTGTTGTGCAAAAATTGCCCCAGTTGTTTCAAAAAACAAAGATTTGGGATGAGTTTCATACAGTGCTAGCTCCAAGCAGGCTAAATTTGAAGTGTTTTTTAAAAAAAGAAAAGTCTGGTCTTGAATTTGTATGCAACTTTGAAAAACTGAGCTTTTCAAAACAGATGACAAAACAGACACAACAAAATTTAAATCGAAGGGCCAGTGAAGCCAGTGATTGCTCTTGTAAATGTGTGTAAAGCAGATCAGATATCTCAGGTGTTGTCACTGACCTTTAACATGTTGTTAGACTACTCAGCAAGCATTGAACTGCTAACCAGAAGAGAAAGAACATTTAGCTGTTGAATTTTTTTGTGTTTCATTGTGGACAATTAGCCATTTTAAAATTGTGCCATTTTCACACGTTAACTGCTGAGTTCAGATTTATCAGCCTTGCAAAGAAAGCTGTCAAAATGACCTTTGTTTAGGTGGCCAAGTTAATTCTGGACGTGTTTAGAAAAAAATGTAGGGTTTTCTCTCCACCTCAAGGTCTTAAATGGAAGCTTAATGAGCACTGGTGTTTGGAGATGCTTGGGAGCTCGAAGTGTTCGAGTCAAGAATCCAGCGCCTCAGGCTGCATCTGAAAGAGAAGACTGAGCTGTGCTCTCCGAAGCCTTTTGTGTGTTCTGCACTGTTTTTTTTTCACTCAGCCTTTCTCATTCTTTTTTTTTTTTTTTCCTGTTAGTGAGGCAGTTGTGAATGCCTTTGGGATGACTCAGGCGGATATGTATGTGTGTGCCGCTGTGCTTTTGTTTCTTTGTGTATGCGGGTGTGTGCACGCTCGTCCTGTAATGTGTATGTCTGTTAGTGTGTGCAAGGGATGTTACAGTACCTGTGTTCAGACTCAATAACTGCTGGCTGAGCCCGGAGCTCTCCTAGAGCTTCTCAGTGCTCCACGGGGCTCCAGATCTCACACAGAGCCTGCCGCTTCCACTCACAGTAATTGAGGTTCTTCCTCTTTGTCCGGCTCCCACCAGAAATATTGGCTGCTGCTGGCAAGTAACAGGAGCTGATTGAAAAATATATACTTTTTTTATTCTGCTATTCATACCTGGGCAACAGCTTTTATACATAACTGCAAGGTCTTCACCTTTTGGCAAAATTAGCCTTTTTTGAATAAAAAGAATGGTACCCTCTACATTTGTGTGTGTGGTGGTGGTGGTGGTAGTAGTTGGGGTTATGAGGATTCTTTTGTCACAGTTAGAGAGGGACCACAGAAGGAACCAAGCTTTCAAATCAACACAGAAGATCATCTTGAGCTTAAAAAGCAGCTTTTTTGCACCGCATACATCTCGATGGACAAATTAGTATCATGAACCGATAGGAAAAAATAATTGGGAGTGTAGTTACTCTGTTTCTACTTCTACTTTAGCCTTGTTTGGTGCAGCAGTAAGTCACTGAAGGCAGTAAATGGCAAAGTGAGGTGTGGTCATAATCTCAGAGCAGTCACCTTTTGCATTCAGTGTTTGCAATCAGATACATAATCACGACTAATCCCGTTAATGCTATATGTTCCAAATGAGGTTGCATCTGTTAGCATTTTCAACAAAATTTGCTGTCTACACAAACTAGTATATATTTTTAAGACTTGTAACTGTGTGCAGTCGGCCTGCACGGTTAATCGTTTTAGAACCTCAATGTATATTAGCCCCTACATGTGATTTCATTTTCAAATTACGTTTTTTTTTTGTTTTGTTTTTTTTTCCAAGAGCCGGTGGCATGTGTCAGAGTTGTAAACAAGCGCTCCAAGGCTTCTCCCTTATCCTATGACAAAGCGCCTTTTGGTCACGCGATCCACGGCACGCAGAATCCAATAGTCGAGTTGAAAGTTTCTGAGGAGGGACTGCAGCGTTGCCGAAATAACATTAATCATAAGGAAAACTCAGTTAACAAATGAACGCAAAATGAATGTTGCTGAAATCCCAGGTAGTAGTGACGAGAATCAGCCCACCACCCAAACCGACCTTTTTCCGAAAATAGGTGGTACTTAGGTGGTGTGCTTATTTATGTTACTAATTTCAGAGCCTAATGTAGACCAGTAGCCTTCAATTTCTTTTTCCATTGAAATCTCATCCGCTAACTCGTGTGTGGACCCAAGAAGCATAGTTCATGTGTACAATAAACATTTCAGTTTTTGAGAAAAAAATTGTGGTAGAGAATCGAGATTTCAATTCAAAGCTAAAAAATTGAGATTCATATTTTTCCTGAATCGTGCAGGCCTAGTGTGCGGTTTCAAATGTAATATTTGTTTCTCTTTACTTCTGGACTGGTCCCCAACAACTTTTGGCTTGCAAGATTAAGATTAATTGCCAACCTTTTCCTGTGTGCTGCTTGATGCTGGGAAAGTAGACTTCAGTGGGCTTACTGCTGCTTGTTTGCTTAAAACAGGAGCCTGCTTCTGCTTGAAATGGGATTACTGAGACACTGATCGTACTGAAGTTGTGAAGTTGGTGCAGGCCACAGTTGTTCTGCCTGACCTTATCTAACCTGCAGTTTTACCTGACTCACTTCCTCCTCAGTTCCTAACAGTGGCGCATTGAGTTACATTTTCTATAAAATTTGGACTTCACTTACTGTTATGTGCTTCTTGGTGCGGAAGCATTTTCATAGTGTTGTTTTTGTACCACAGTCATTGTCCTATAAAGTATGTCACTTCAAATAAGTGGAGTAAAATAAAATTGCAGTTTAGATTACTGACTAAGGTGAACTACTCATATAACATTTAAGTTGTGTCAATGTTTTTTAAAATTTTTAATTATGTGTAACAACTAACTGTTTAAAATAGGTTTAACAAAAACAGCAGCAATAACAGAAACAAATGATAACAATGTTTTAGCATTGTATTTACTAATATTTCATTATATATCAATCACAGCGAGTTAGCAATGATAAGATTTCAGGTTTAAACCCTGCATCTCCTCTGACTGACTCTAAAATCACTGAATATAACAATGAAAGCCTTATCTTTAAGATCTCTGCGGGGTTGGGGGTAAGATGAGAGAGAGTGTATGAACCAGAAAACAACATGGTAAATACCAGCCCACCTACTGCCTTGAAATTTCTGTTTGTGACCAGTTTTGGGTGGGGGGTGGTGACTACTGTAAACAACCACCCGTCCTCGCTTCCCTAAGGGGTAATTTAATCTCAGCATTTGGTCTAATGTTGACCCCATGACCCCAGCACCCGCCGGATGCAGGTAATACTGCTAATGGAGCTCATTAGATGCACGTCCTGGGTTGCGCAGCTGAGACGGCGCCACTGGAAGCTAATGGGATTGACAAGGAGGGAATGGGTCCTGCCAGGGTATTCTAACCTTTTGTGTGAGCTAATCTCACTCCTAAGGTCATGAAAAAGGATTTTGACTGTAACTTTTGGTATTTGTGTGACTTGTGTGTTGACATTTACACAAGTGGCCTATAAAACAATGTGCTATTTCTTGAGGCCATGGAGCTGTAGTCTCAACTGCCAGTGTCACTAGCAAGCGAAGTGTTTTTCACGGTGACTTATATACAGTTTAGCGGCAGCTGTCTGGTATTTAACTCAACTTATTTAACATTTCCAAATTTGGACACGTTTTAATATTAATTAGGTCATTACGGTTATTAATAATCGTAAATTTGAGCATAATTTAACCAATAACCAATATAAAAATGGTCAAAGTTATGAAAATGAGAGCCAGGTATAAAAGATCAATAAATAATTAGCGTTAATACATAATAATTTTTACATTTTTTAAAATTCAAATGGACATATGAGAGGAAATGAATCTCTGCTTTGACAATCATACCTCTTTTCACACTGAGGTACCATTGCTTAGCTGAATAGGGAGCGGTATTCCCTGAGCTGCTAGGAATTCCATGTCCTGTTCAAGGTCACCTCACTGGCGCGGATGCCTTGCAGCAGGAAGGAGCTTGAACTTTGTGAAGTTGAAGGACGGTCTTGGTATCCACTTGGCCTAAAAATAAATACTCCCTTAGAAACAGAAGTGAGATGGACTGACAGTCGAGTGAAGGTTTTACAAGCTCAGCTGCTCTTGTTCAAGGTTCTGCGTTTTCATGTAAACTGAATAAGAATTTATCCTCTTTAAATAAAGTTTAGCTGGGAGCACATTACAATTCCCATAACTGCATCTACTTTTCCCTCACTTCTGTCTTTTGCTTATATTAGTTGGTCCCACTGAAGAAGAGAGGAGTCATGAATCAAGGAAACAGGGAAATGAGATGTCCTTTTCTCTCAACTGTCGTCTGAAGCCTCGTCTGTTTCTGATGAGGACAGCTCTGCTGGATGAGCTGTCAGTCAAATGTTCACAGAAAATGGAAATTATGTAAATATATCTCACAACACACTGAAGGAAAAAGACAATTAAAATGTGTTTACTGCTCAAAGGCAAAGGAAAATAACAGATAATGGAGAGACCATTTCTTTGAATGAATGCAGAAGGTTATAGTTCTGAGTTCTGTTAATTAGGCCTTCACACACAACACAGATCCTTTATTTTCAACTGGATGGTAAATCATAAAACATAAAATCTAAAACATGTGAGTATAAAGGTTGAGTTGGCTCTGTTTCGTTGTAAATTAATGGTGATGCTGTTATGTGAAACATAAACAGATTGCCGAACAAAGAGTTGCGTTGGACCTGACAAAAGATTAGAATAAGCCTCTATGAATGCGGGTCTGGTGTATCATCACTCGGCCATCTCCATGTAGCCTCCTGACTCCTCTATCCCTGCTCCTTCAACAGAGTTATAAGGAATGAAATGACCCTCATAATTGCCAACAAGTGTTTTTACATCTCTGTGATGCTTGTTTCTGTTGTGTATGATGCTCAGTAAATAGAAAGGCTGGGTAAACAAGGGATGTACGAATATACTTTTAACACTGCAGCTAATTAAGCAGAAAATGAAACAGAATATTCTCACCCTATCTCACGTCATTTGCACTTGAATCGAACGTTTATTTAAAATTTTTATACCCATGTTTTTCAGGGCGCTTTATAAAATTATCAGCTCCACACTATATATAGTGCAGTGCTGATATCCGGGTGTGAACATCTGTCTCTTTTCAAACCTGTTTAACACCTTTTAAAAATATAGACTACAGAGGTAATTATAAAATCTGATGCACCTAGAAATCTCAACTTTACCAGCCAGTGGCCAGAACATTTCATTCATTTCAAGACTGTCTTAAAGGAATCTCTTTATCCCAATCAGATTATAAAGTATAGAAAAATCTGTAATTTTATCACTAAAAGACAAGATGAGAGACAGAATGCGTAAAAAGAAAAAATCCGAAGAGAAGTTAATGGACTGAATCAGAGTCCAAAGTTTAGTTTATGATCCTGTGAGTTCAGCCTTTTTACTTCATGGTTCCTGGGTTTTTCATTTTGTTCTCTACTTTGCTGCAAGGAGACAAGGAAATGGTGCTCGAAAAAAAGGTTCCTTTTGGTAAATTAATATTATGTTAGAGTTTACACATTGTTGTTCAATATTTCTTCACTCAGGCAGTGTTTGCATTTAATAATCAATCATTAGTTAACATCTTGACCTGCTTTATAGTTAGTATTTAATAGATTTACGTCATAGCCTGGTTGTTTTTGCTCCACATTCTAGTTAATGTCTTTTCTCGATTGATGTGTAATGTCATGATGTTACGCAAAAACTGACATGAATCTAAAAGCAGTGAGATGTAAGAGAGAAATTTTCCATTCA
>JAQNCA010000013.1:6204720-6220529 GCA_029783725.1 Acanthurus tractus
CCTTCATCAGCCCGCCCACTACTTTAGTTTGGTCTGAAATATGAATCCTATGTCATATAAATATGATATGATGAATGAAAAGTATAATGTTCGTGACCAAATTCCTGCAAACTAATAATATTTTTCACAGTGTCAATGCAGCAGATTTTAAATGATGAAATCAATGTGTTAACATGGTCACTTGCCTACATACCCACTGACACGCATACATGCCTAATGTCAGTGTGTTAGAATGTCACTGTGAGCATGAAAGCATGCTTGTGTTTGCATTGAGCTGGCTTGCAGAGCCAATGCCATGACTGCAGACTTTTATTTGTGATTGTTAAATTCTTAGCTGCTTTTAATCTGCTGGGCAGATGCTTACTTTTTGACATTTAAGTACAGAGAGCAGCTTATTTCTGCTCTCTCCATTCTTCTCTTTATGTTGACTTACTTGGATTATCTTCTGAGCTGCTCTTTTAGATAAGTGCTTCTTGTCTGGAAACTGTCACGGTCCCCATCCATGCTGACTAAAATAATTTTGGTTAAACAGAAAAAAGAAAGTATGAGCTGATCCTCTCTCTTTTAAAAATCCACAAAAAGGTCAAAGGCCTGCAGCAGCTTAATGTTCCGCAAAGACACTTTCTGGCCAGAAACAGAAGGTCAGAAAGTAACTGTGTTTCAAATATGTTTGGACGCTACATTAGTGACACTAACCTTGAGTGCCCTTCTTAAAAGTGTGCTAATTGTTTGGATATTCTCTGCTGTAGGGTTGGAGACTTGTGTAAAACATTTACATTTTAGCATTTGTATCTTTTTTGCAGCAGCATACATATTTGATGAATGGTAATCCACCACAGGCTCATTGTTTTTGCCAATATTAAGCCTCGGATGATTGTCTTGGCACCATATGAATAAGTTCTCTGGCAACCCTCTGTAAAAAAAATACAGAAAAAGATGTAAACTGCAACTTGACTGTTTGGCAGAGGCTTACAACTGTGAGGTGGTAACTTGAGTTTTAAATGAAAGCTGTCAAAAAAAAAAAAAAAAGACTGCAAATGTTTGTTTCCTGAAGCAGCAGCAGGGTGTGCGTGTATGTGTGAGACACTAGAAATGTGTTAGTCCCTGAGGCTGTTTGGTCAAGGGTGAAGGTTTGCCTGTCACCCCTCATACCCATATTTGTTGGGAAGCTGAAGGTTTTCAGGGTGACAAAAGGAACGTCCTCACGGAAGAACTCCTCACATGACAGCTTAATGTTAGAGCCGACCGACCCTCTTCACCCCTGCTGACACTCCTGTCGTCTGAACTTCCTCTTTCAATTATTGGAGGAGGCCTGGCTCCCATCTCTGGCCAGCAGAGGAGAGACTGCTGAAATATTTAACTTGCACTTGTACATTGCCTTTGGTAGAAGACATCTAAGAGCAATTTTAAAACATTTGCAAATTTTCCCAAATGTGGAGTTTTAAGAAATGCAAATACTGTATGAATTCTGCAGATTTAGTGTTTTTGTTGGTGGACTGAAGAAAAACAGATTAATTTGCAGCTTGGATAAAAAATGTAAACATAATATAGTTTGTTGTTGAGTTTTTTTGATACTTTTAAACTTGTAATAATTCAGTTCTGTAATGCTAATTAATGCTAACGAGCTTCAAAAACAGCTTCCTTTGTACATGGCAGCAGTGGAATAGCTCTAACAGCTCGCAAGCCTTTGACTCATCAGGATTATGAGACAACAGAAATTATTATCTGCTCCACTTTGCACGTTAGATACAAAGGATAAAACACGCTGAGAGAAGTGTGGGAACGCAAACACTTTAAAGCCGCTGTAATCTTGAAGCACTCATTCCTAATTAAAACTGAGTCCATGAGGATCCAAGGCAAAAAAAAAAACAGGAACTTTGTCTTCACAAGCACAATCAAACCAGCGGAATAAACAGAAGGCATTTCCATTTTCTCATCTACTTAATGACAGCTTCCTAACGCCTCAGGACAAACGAGAGCGCAGTAATGAGAAAAACAATAGGATGGCTTGCTAGACAACAAAATGTGATGGGAACACAGGATTCCCTACCATTTGTTTTACAATGACTTTAACGATGCACTTGATTAATTGGCTATTTTGTTTTAATGCAGTTTTAGCAGCACCGTCTGCAGTGCTCTAGGGGAAAAGAAGATAAAAACTTTTAGCCAACATCTTTGGGACACCCATACTGACATAGTATGACAGCTATGTCACCAAACAGTTGATTGAGTTGTAATGGACTTGAATGTTGTCTCCGGCATGACTTCACTCCTCAATATAACATGTGCTTCTTGAATTATTAAACCAGAGATCATACGGCCTGTTTCTTGTTTGCACAGCAGCAATCACAACTGTCATTACAGCTGTATGAGCCTCACCAGTTAGTGGTGACAGCCCAGATTATAGCTATGTAAATGACGACATGCAAAAACATAATTCAAGGCTTACTGAGCAGTTGTATTATGAGCATGAAGCATAGAGTCAGGAGGCACTGTCAATAAAATGATGCTGCTGATATTGTTGATTATGTAATGGCCCCAGAAATCACTCTCTCTGATTGGCTGGCAGGTTTCCTCCAACATCAAATGAGCTGACTACAAATAAACTCATAAAATTTTGTTAGATCTTTATGGTCTTCGCAGTATTTGTTGACTTTTTAAAACTGAGATAAAGATGATGACCTCAAAAAAAAACAAACAGGCAATCAAACAAAAAACTGAAACAAAGCCAAAAAAAAATGATGTGATCTCTCTGCTCAGTCTGCCCAAGACCTAAGACTGAGTTGAGTTCAGTGCGGCTCTGACCACATCAAACAGACAGGCTTAGCTCAAACATGGGGTAAAAGCAGTACGTCAGTCAAAACAGTGGGATTACAAATAGGAGTTGTCACAGACATGCTTTATGGAGGAGATAAACAATCAAAGCCACGTACAAATGATGAATTGTAGTACAGCTTTTCCTACAGCAGATGCACATTCCAGTTATTGTCTGATTTACGGTCCTTAGTTGATGATTTTTGCTGTTGTATGTTCATTTTTTCTGTTTTTTCTTCTTTAAAACCTGGGATTTATTTTCAGATTTTGCACAGAAACCTAATTGTTAGCTGGATGCATGATGAAAACATGTAATTAATGGTTAACACAGCACCAGAGCACAACAAATTATTTAATGTATAGACTATGACATTTGAATTGATTCCAATGCAGAGTTTAACTGATTGACTTGCTAACATGCAGTCCATTTTCCATTGGATTTCAACACAACCCCATAAGCCCCCGCTTGACTTTGCAAGTAGATCAATAGTATTTTTCCAATGCTGACTGTCCGCTGCCTGAATAAGCTCAAGCTTTGTTGATTACACAGTTTAGAAGTTTGGAATGAACAGTTGCAGAGAAATGTGCAAACTTTCAGCTCATGTGGTTAAGTAGTCAGCCAGCACTGTTGTGTATGGACCACAGAAATCTGCAGAGCATTTGAAACTCAGCCCTTTGTCACACCTAAACTCTCATAGCACGAAAGCCCAGAGTGATGGATTGTTGGTTCTGGAAATTTTCAATATCTGTTGGACCCTCTTCCCTTTAGTCATTGATGACGTCCATGTCTGCACTTTGTTTAAGGCAAACTGTAGCCTTTAACAAATCAAAGAGCCTGGGGTGTTTGTCTAGTTTGCATTTCTATCTCATTTGGCCCATCCGGAGTGCCCGTGTGAAAGATCTGACTGTTCATTTGCTGAATATTAAAGCCATCTGTTGGCGTATGCTTCCTCCTCTGGACATCCCCCTCGATGTGTCGTGTGTTTGCCATTCATTACAAAGCACGTAAAGCACCCCAACAGTCCAATTAGATTAGCGCCCCAGACTGACAAGACAATGAGCGCACACACTTTCCACAGATCAACAATGGAGGGTGGGAGGACGGGGCTCTGACGTGCTCAGCCATGCACGGAAGGAGTTGTGCACTTATGCAAATCAACATGACAGTGCCATCTGTAAATCTTGACTCTAGTTAACATTACATTTTTAACCCCCTGCTTACCAACTCTTATGCAATTTATCCTACTGATGTAGCAAGTTTTTTTAGACCTTCTCCCTCAGATTTATTCATTCAGTAAAGCAGTAAAGCAAATACATTTGCTACAACAAGAAGGAATTGTTGCATAGTTGTCTTAAAACCACACCTCTAACATTGTTTAACATAAGCCTTTTTTCAGCAGCGTGCCGAGTCATATTTACCTACTATTCTTCTCACAGCCATCCGCAAAGATTGTGATGGATGGTTTCCAGGTTGAAAGCAAACAAAGTGATTGGGTGCTGCTGGTGGAGGGAGGGGAAGTGCGAGCAGGTTCATCGTGGCACTGTTTCCCAGAGAAATTGATCAGAAAGCTCAAACAGACAGCTCTGGCTTGGGGTTCAATGAATAATTTAAATGTGGATGATGAGTCAGCACTAGTAGCTGTGTGCCCTTCTGGAAAATATACTGTAAAATTTCCTTTAGCGTGTTGTTCTTAAAGGGGTGAGATGTCAAAAAGGAAGGGAAACTGATGCTGATTTCTTTGTATTAAAATCCATTTGATATTTTATCTGATACTTCTGCAGAATTTATATTAGCCTTTCATTAGCATAAAAGCATGGTGGCTTAATTGGAAATATGTTTGGCAACTTGTCCCTCAAGTCACCTGATAGCAGTTTAACGACCACAGCAACAATTGGTGGCAGAACTATTTCATCACTCTCCTTTCTGACAACCGGATGTTTTCTCCAGCCTTCAAAAGTGTTATTTATCTTCCCAGGGCCAGACGCCAGAGGAATGTCGGTGTGTCAAAATATTGTATACCACTCAGTGTGCTGGGTCACATCCAAATATAAATCACCAAGCTTTCATCATGTCTGCTCACGGTCATCAGCAAAGCGACTTGCCCAATGCTGTCAGACGTGTCGAGAGCAGAAAGGAAATTCATTAACAACCAAAACTGTCATTTGGCCTGCAATGATGGTGTCTGCCTGAAAGTTTTCTTGGATTCAAGTAATACATGCAAGTGCTGGAGGAATAGGATGGCTGACTGGAAGTTCATTGACACCAACCTTGATTGATTGAGCACGAAAATTTGAGCTGTTGTGGATGAAAACATCCTAAGATGAAACGATTATTTAGTTAATCAGAAACTATAATCGGCTCATAAAGAGATAACTGCGATATTGATTAGTCGCAGACCTTAAAAGCATAACTCCAATGTTGATGCACAGGAACCCAAAAACAGATTTGAGTCAATATAAAAGGGGCTTGAAGCATCCGTAGCCGCTCATTGTTTCCAGTGTAACCTCACTCTAGGTCTGAAAAGAGTCAGATCCTCACAGACAAATGCAGAGCCTCAGATCCTGTCATTTCTATTTAAAAGCCCCTTTATTCTATTATGAGCTTTGAATTATGGAGTTCCCACAGTGCACCCCTCTCCGTGTGGCAGACAGGCTGCTCTGATTTAATGCTGGCTGTTAGTCCCTCCTTGCCAATCTCGTCCGCTGCTCGCAGGCCGAGCCTCTAATGGATGTGGAGTGAAAACATGCTTGTCTATCTAATGGCCAGGCTTCTAATGTGATGCTAAAATAATCAGGAACAGAGAGGCGGGGCGGTGATTTCCGGTTATGGGGGGGTTGTGGGGGTTAGCAGCCGGACCCTGGGGCTTGGAATCTGGGAGGGACGACCTTCCGAGTGACCAAAGGGACTGTTGACCCCGCTGGGAGGAAGTTGTGATGTAACTCCTCTGGGATGTGCACTAACAGATTAGATTAAAAGTAATGTTGATGAATATGGACTTGATGTTTTATTCGGGGAAAAGGAAGGCGAGGAGTGGTTTTTAGCTAGAAAGCTCAGATGAACAGATTAAAAGGGTTAGGATCAAAAAATGTAACTTCAGATGTTTCTTGGTATTTGAAGATGACAAAATAAATTATAACCTGAAGTGCAAATTTTTGCCATAATTACATCTGTTTTAACTGTATCATCTTATGTGTCCTTTCCTATCAATAACAGACATGTGCTTGTTTCTGCTATTCTTATAAGATATAAAATGTTCAAAAGAACTCTGGTAAAGTATGACAATGGTTTCATCCTTTTGGGCATGATTGAGATTAAGGGTAGTCAGTTAATTGAGGAATTAATTAGCAGATTAATTCATAGTTGCAGCCCTAAACTTCAGTGTCTTCTGGCATCAGGAAACACTAAAAAGTTTTGAGAAAATTAGGCCAAATAAATAGTTTTTCTTTGTTTTTGCATTTTTGACTCGGTAAAACTGTAAATCATTAAGAATGTATGTTTTATTGGTTTTGGAGTGACATCGCAACCCTTACTGCATCTCTGGGAAAAAAGAGATAGTATTGATGTGAAATTCAGGCCCTGTTTGTTTGACCATATATTTCAGAAGTTTATGGGACTTGTTCGGGGTAAAAGCACCCAGGACACGCTCCTTTACAACTGTTTTATTAGAAGAGAGGACATATTTGCCCCTTTTACTCGTTAACAGCAGCCCGGCTTATGTTGTTCTTCGCTATAAGATTTAACTTTCAGACATGATTAGCCAAGCTTGTCCCCAACGTTATGTAAGTTTACTGGTTAGCAGGGAGTTTCAGAGCTGCAGACGGGTCTTTGTAATGCTCCTGTTGCATGGGCGCAGAGGAAGTCAGGACAGAGCTGTGTTTATTTATAGGGCAGAAAGGTCTTTCCCTTCTCCATGCAACTCTGAGTCCACCAAACAGCCAGAGGAAGCCTCATAAATGATTTCATGTCTGGGCCTTTGACTCATTTCACAGATCTGAACGTTGCTAGTATTCTTGAGTCATGCCTGTAAAGAGTTTGCATTGCTTCCTCACTTCAGGAAAACCCCTTTTGCAGATGAGGTAATCGGCACTGGCTGGATTTTCATTTGTGTTTTGTGATGACACTCCTACTTGCTGCTCCGGAGCTGCTCTCGGGTTTTCATGATAAAGAACTTTGCCTTTGTGTTTGCCATTAAACATAATTAGGACATTTAAAATTAGGAGCCTCATATGTTTCTGATTAAAAAACAACATTCATCCACAGCAATACGCTCTGCCTCAGATGGAAAATTCTGAAAGGCAAGTGGACTCTGTTCTCCTTTTTTTTTTTTCATGTGATGAGATCAGGGAGTTCACGCTGGCAGTTTTGTGCTGTAAGATTGAGGTTACCATCTATACAGTCACGCCTGGAGGAGACTGCTCCGACTCCTGCAACCATCACCGTGACAACAACACGCACTGTGTTTACAATTAGCATTGAGTCGATGGCTGATTAGCAACACTGTGCGTATTGGACTGCAGAGACCCCTTGAAAGAAACACCTGAAAGACCCACAAGCAAACATAAACATACAGTGTGAAGGTTTTCAGGTTGTGATTTACTTTGCTCCGAGGCATTTCAGATGATGTGCACTTCACTGTGTATTAATGATAAGGCAGCTGTGTATCATCTGGGCCCATAAAACAAATCAGGTGGAAACTATTTGAACCACTTTGGCCTTTATGAAACCATCGGCTCTGCTTTACTGCTCTGCTTTATTGTGCAAACAAAACCACACACGCTCACACACAAGCACACCCATACCCTTAATAGAAACACACATAAAGATGCGTGCGTGCACACACACCGAGGTTCAAAATGCTTTGTTGGCTCCCCATGTCTATGGGCTATAACGGATGATATTTACATAGCAGTTTGGATAAGAGCGTAGTACCATTAGCAAGATGGATTGTTGCAAAGTGGATGGGGATTTATCACAAAGCTAAAGCCCTGTGTGAAAAATGAGATATGTCTCTGTTCAGATCCTCATGTTTCCATTCATTCTCTTTTACTCTCTGCCTTTTGCATATGCCTTTTCTTCCTGGGCGTGGCCTCCGCTGCTTTGTCACGGCTGGGCTCTGGCCCTTCCTCCAGCAGATGGAAAAGCTCTTCCATTATCACAGCTCTCCACCGCACCTCTGAGACTTCATCATCCTCATATCTCCTGCTCTCATAGAGGCCTCACATGGCCCCCGTGTTGTGCCGCTGCCAGGCTCTTTGCATTTTTAACACTGTGCATGTCTCTGTATGTGTGTGTGTGTGTGTGTGTGTGCATGTGTGTGTTTGTGAGGTTATCACTCTAATTCTTATCTGGTCGTTTGCATTATCTGCCCACAGTGACTGCATTGTGTTGGATTTACTGATTGCTGGTAGTGAGATGTTACTGTTGTTATTCCACATGGGTAGGTACAGTGCAAAGAGAGATGGGGGGGTGGGGGGTTGAGGTGGGGCAGGCTGGGGAGGAGGCGCAGGAAAAGGCCAAACCATTGTCATGGATCAAAGATCAAAGATTGTCTCTGTGATGATGGAGGAGCAGTTAGAGCAAAACAGCACATGAAAATTCAGGGAGCAGCTCTGCCTTTGCCTGAGGCTTTGAGACAGTTTGTGTTAGACTGTGTGTAAGATGAGCACAGGTCCCCTAAATGTTGCTGTGTCTGTCTCGTTTTTTTTTTCTTTGTCCAAATCCTATTTGCAAGAAGTAAATGGTCGATTTGATAAAGCAGGCTGTTAAAAATGGCAGATTCATACCTGTTAAGCTAAAATCAATTTACACACTTGCTTTATGTTTAGTTACTCCAACACCCTCACATATAATGAAAGAAACCTACATGTGCATTATTCTTCGCTGTTTAATAATGTTGACTCTCGGGCCTGAATTGGCTGCTGACGCTGATCCACCACCTTGTCAATATGTGCACTGATAACGGGGAAAGCAGCTCTGGGGTTAGATCTATTGCTATTGATCAGCCAGTTGAATAGAGACACAGCTGCTTCAGACCGCAGGAGGAGTGATAATGTGAAGGAGTTGAGAATCTCTGTTGTATTAGATGTCTTGTGTTTCACAGCCTGAAACAACAATGGAGTTTTGTTTATTTCAGTTCTTTAACTACTGGTGAGACTCGGTGGTGGTGCTGATTCCAGATGTTGTTGATCCGAATAAGTGATTTAAATTTTAGAGCAAATGGCCAAATGATTGACTTAAAAAGATGATTAGGATCATTGGTTCCATTAAGATATGTCAATTAATTCACATGGGGTGATTGATAAGCTCATCAAGGTTCAGTTAATGCAGAAATTGAGTCTTACAACTGTAACTAAAAGCACTTACAGTTCAGATCTTTCAGTGTTTCAGTAGAAAGTTTGAATTTTGGATAATCAGAAGTTGCAAGTCAGCATTGTGGGGGAAAAAAAAAGGTCAACATCAGCCTTTGTGCCATCGTTTCTCTCTGCCATGTTTGAAAAAGCATACTTCTGTTTTCCATGCTCCCAGGTGGTGCTCTTCCTCAGGCCACGAGTTTATCAATCACCCCTCATACAGAAGCACAACACGTGATCAGACAGCTTTACAGTCTTTATAACTACTGGCATCCCCTGACCTTAGACTCTTTGTTATGTGTCTCCTCTCAGTTTTGGCTCAGACTGTCATCTTTACTTGTATCCTTTTTCAAGGAACATATTTGGGATCAACTCGTTCTGTCAACTAGGCAAGAACCACTCTGGAGCACTTTACACATGGAGCTGTTTTCCCTGTCAAAGCCTCCCCACCTCTATCACTGTTCCCCTCTCACCTCTCAATTCCTGTGGCGTAGTCGGATGCAGCAGGGGGTAAAGGGGTTTCACTGATGTTACCTCAGGTACTGAATTACCCTACATGTCACCCCTCCACCCCTCTCAGTGAATCTGAAGGAGAGCCCGGCTGCTGACCTGACCGAGCGAGGAAACTCTTCCATTAGGTTCACTGAAGAGCCTCTTGGGAATTCTTTGCAAAAGCTGTCTGGGGTGAATCACGCAAACTCCACTTGCCTCCAGAGCTTCTTTGATCTAAAATTGGTTGTAGGAGAGGGATGGTGTTGGAAAAAGGAAGGACTGAGCCAACAGTGCAAAACCCAAAGATCTTCAATTAAAATGATGTACTAAGAAAGCAAAAAATCCTTAAACGTGAGAAGCTGAATGAAATGGAGATTTGCTGTTTCTGCACAATAAATTACTAGAATGATTAAAAAGTTGATCAGAATTATTGTGAATTACTGGCATGAGAAATATTAATTTTACAAATAATCTTACCACTTAACCCATAGGCATTTCCACTTGGGTAGATTTGGGCTCACTGCCCTGAACGTAAGCACTTTTACCATATTTATTGCATGCCACTCGTGAACTTCCTCCAGCCATAAAATCTCATCAGCAGATTCAGTTTGATAACCCTCTCTACCTCATTTTCAAAAAACAGGCAGAATCATGTTTTCGAAAACCAGCAGTGCAGAAGTAGTAAATCATAACGCTTTAGGACAAAGCACAAAGGTTCTTCAAAAATTGAGAAGTATCTGAGTTTGACCAGCATGTTATTTTTTAATCCCTGGTAGCATTGCTTTCCTTTTCCCTTTGACACATGACTGAAGCAGTCCAGCCGGGTGCCTGAGAGAGATGTGGAGACACACGGAAAGAGGGAAGTCACGGCAGTGCGCACGGCAATTTAAATTTTAATTGCCTAGATTTATCTTCCCCATACAGTGTGACGGGCTGATAACTAGGGCTGATAGCACAGAGAGCTTGTTTGTTAAAGCTTGGCAACAACCAGATATCTGGGCAGAAGGGACAAGAAAGAGCAGAATGGATTTACTGCAACATTTCTGAACCTCCAACAAACACCCACATTCACAGTACAATGCACAGTTCAGCCAAGGCTTAAGTGCTGGATATACCCTGAAAGCCCAGCAAATTGGCCGATTTCAGTCTGTCTGTGAAAATACATCACCTACACTGAGGGACACAGGGTGTTGCATCAACACTCAGTTAGTACAGGAAACAGCTGGAGAGTGCAGAGGTAGTTTTTCTTCAAGGTGCCCAGTCGAACTCTGAAGGAACATTTAGTTGTGATCAGCAGCAATGAAAGTCTTTGTTGGTTGGTAAGTTAAAAAAAAAAAACAGCTAACAAATAAAAAATTCTGTCAATACACTGACCAAAAGCATGCACAATGGACCAAGTTACTCAGTGTTTTAATGTCAGTAGGTTTATAGTGTGTCCAAATTTTGGTAGAGTCCTAAAAATCTACATGTAAGTAATAGTTAAACAAACCATTTTAGGAACCTACTCAGTGAAAGTAAAATAGTGGCTTATACATTACTCAAAGTATAAGTTTCTTTACATTTTAATATGAACTTACACTTTATAAATGATCAATAATTAATAATTAATGATTTTTAATTTAAAAAGAGGACTGTAGCTACAAAATAAATGAATGTGATTGTTACATCAAAGATCAACAGCTCATATGAAAAATTAACTCACTGACATTAGCTGGCTTAGTCATTTTTTCCAGTGTTTGCAGCTTACTTCAATGTTCTTGCAGATATAAGAGTATGAGCCTCTATAAACAGAGATCTCAGTGTTTTTCAGGAGGCACAGCAGGCAGCCAATGAGATATCTTCATTTCTGTCTCGATACAGCATTTGTTAAGTGTGATGGCTTGAAAATTTTAACTTATCTCCAAGCTCATGCAGTTGTATTAGAAGAAAGTGAGAAAAACACAAGTTTAGAAGCATGGAAATGAAAAAAAAATCCGTTTTTTTCTCTGGTATATGCTTTGCAATTGTAATATCTTTTCAAACACAAATACACGACTTGTGTTTAGCCGTCTTTTTTCTATGTGTGAACTGTGGAGTTGAAAAGCTCACACTTGTGTTTCTTCTAGTGAAATCCTAAACATGCAGTACTCTTAGCTAGAACTCTCATCTCTATCACACTTTTATCATAAGGTTAATGTCCATCCAAGCTGCTAAATTTGACCTACATCTCCTTGCCTACATCTTCTGAGAAAAAAATCTGATTAAACATTAAAACCTTAAAAGTTTTGAAAGTTTACAAAGTGCATGTTTGCTCCACTGGGTTGGTTAGATACATTAAGCTAATAACTCAGTGATTCTTAAAGTTTTGATAGCTGGGAAAGATGCTGGTGGTGGTGCACATCCAGTTTAGTTCACAGTTAAGAGCATGTAACCATGAAGTACCGAGAACAGGGGGTCCACGGCTCATCACACAGACTTCATTATTTAGACACCCCTACCATCACCATCCCGAATGTCCCTCCCCTTTTCACACAGTCTTCCTCTTCCATTTCATTTATCCATCTTCCCATATGGAACCCTTGACCCTCTACAAATGTTTGATTTGCTTATTCTTCCACATCTTTTCGCCACACGGTGAATCTCTACGTCGGTCACATTTTATAATTCTACATCAAAATAAAGATGCTTTACCTCCATGTGCGCCCCTCAATTTCTTTCCATCCGTTAATGATCTATTCCCAAATGCCTCTGAGATTCATTTGCACACAAACTCACATCGACAAATGCAATGAAAGTGTAATTGAAAAATTTTCTTATGGGACACAGCGGCATAATGTGTAATTTCCTCTGTAAACGCTGTGCCATCATGCTGTTTTGTAATATGCTCGCACTCAATAGGCATTGTGCCCTGGAGTTGCATCTCAAATTGCACAATATGAAACAGCAAACCCAAGTGGGCGATGGTGGGGATTATGACCAGTCGCATCTTTTGTTTTATTCATATTCCTCCTGATTTTCTTTCCCCCTTGCCAGTATCCCAACAATTAAAACCATACAAATGTACTTAATTAACTACGTAACGTGCTTTTAACTATCTGTTATTGGAAGTGTAATGAACCTTGTCTGTGTCTCCGAAATGTAACAAAACCATGTTTAATTAATTAATTGTCTCCACCTTTTGCTCTCCTGCGCAGCTGAGGAAAAAAGCAGGCAGATGAGTGAAGGAGGGAAGATTGAGGGATTGGGGTGCGTTTAGATGACAGCTGTATGAGCTCGTCTGGTGATCGAGGGTTCATGAGGTAGTTAATTTGCGGGTGATCGTTGGGATTTCTGTGAGTGATGCCTTTTGGATGATAGCGCAAGACTGAGCGGAATAATGACTGTGGCTGCAGCGGGGGGAAAAAAAGAAGAAGAAAAAACTAGTTAACTGACTGTCATGAGATGGATAGACCTCATTTGTAATTAGCATCCGGATAGGAATTCTCAAGACTTTATCTCCAATAAAGAAAAAAACCTCCCTGAAAACATGGGGAGTGTGGCTTGAAATGCCAGTTATATGTTAATGAATGCTGCTTGTTTATTTGATGGTTGCAGTTTTACATGCAGAGAAAAAGGAAAGTTGGCAAGGTCGACTTTATGAGTTCTGCATAAATCGATAGAAAACATTAAGCCTCAAACATGAGGAGATGTTTCACTGGATGTATATTCTTTTATGGCGCACATCAGCAGCGGAGTCCCAGGATGATCGCTGTATGAATATAATGATCAAAATTTGTTACCTTGATCCAAACATAATCCTCCTGCTGCTCCCCCTCAGCACACACACACACACAAACACACGCACACACAAAACACTAAACACTAAAATCACTTCATGTGTTTTAATGTGTCTTCAGGAAAGAGGACAAACTCATACAACAGAGGTCTCCGTGTCTCACTTCCTGCTGAGTGATGGATGCACGGACAGTTGTATACGTCTAATTATCATTAGCCTCCCGAAGAGAGAAGCCTGTTGTAATGGAGACTCTTATTACTGAAACATCTTTATCGGCAAATAGCTGTTCTCCTGCTGTTGTGCTATACTGATGTCAAGATGACCGTCTGTCTTTCAGAAAAGTCCAGTTTGCAAGAATTTGCAAGTGTAACTGTTAGCTTGTAAGACTGACATTGAAAGACATACATATCTCACTTAGATGCCTTAAGACTGAAATCCTTCTTATATGCATTTTAAAATACATTATGTTATCAAATGTCATTCAATTGAAGGTCAAATTCTAAAAAAAAGTGAACTTTTCAACAAATTCCCTGAACAATCATGTAATGTTATTTCATTTTACCACAGGACAAGTGCACAAAAGTCAGTTTGGGTACAAGTCTGAAGCATTTCCTGTAGTTTTATAAAAGCTTGTAAAAAGTTTTGTCACCATCAGTATTTGCTGAACCCCTTTGTGTTGATTTCAACCTAAATCCTGCAACTCTGAGGAGGGGACAGTGCATAAAAGTCAGAGATGTCGTCACAGTAATAGTGTGGCTTCTCATGCGTCATGTACTTTGCTCAGTAATGTTGGAAGCTTACACTGTTTAAAGACATAGCTGCTGGTGATAGCGATGACAGGATGGGTTGAAAGCAATCCAAACCTGACCGTAAAAGAGAGAAAAATAGCTCTTTTCTTTGCCAGTATTGTACATATTGGAAAAGTCTAGTGCAGAGCGTGCTTGGAGGTATGCGCACTCTCATGGTACATTCTTCAGAAATAGCTTTCTTTGTACAGTGTGGTACAAGCAGTCTTTTTATGTGGACACGTAGGCTGCATATGGTCAGTGGCTGGTCTGTTGATACTAAAGGATATCAAAAGGAGAGGAGACTGAGGATCCTCCTTGGGATGCAGCATCTATACATACCTGCTTCTATTTAGGAAACAGTTTACATGGTGCACACATGTTTTCTTCTTAATCCCTTTGTCAGAACTTGATAATTCTTAGTACAATACTTTTATTTGGGAAAAACAGGACAGACGGTTTGATCCTCTTAACACTTTCAGTATCACTTTTATTGCTGTACTTGCATAAAAAAGAACTACACATACATCTCTCAACTTTTGCACAAAATTCTTTCCCTTTGTAGGTTTTTCAACATGACCTGATTATGTGCAGATGTAAATGTCGCACTTATAGCACTTCAGTTCTGAATCATAGAGAGCTTTTTGCAGTATTCTGCCTCAGGTTTTGCTCCGTTAACTATCACAGTGAGACCTATAAACCAGGCTCTGTGTTCGGCTTGCCAGCTAAGCTCACCTGAGTATACATGTGCCTGCTATATCGACCATTCTATTGAATCATTAGAGTGGACTTGCCTTGAGGGCTGTGTCTGAGCTGTGTGCAGAGGGGATAAAAGTTTGTCTAAGTGTAGTGTGTAGCTGTATTGAGATGGTATCTGGGGTTTATTTGCCTTTATATGTGTTCTCTGACTCAGCACGATAACTTCTTGGATAAGGCTAAATGGGCTGTTTGTCTCTTATGCTATCTCAGTCACATCAGAATGGACACACATTGCACACACATGCGCAGACGTGCGCGCACATGAACACTTTCGACAAAGGCAGACAAAACACAGACGCTCACATGTAGACTAAGACACATTCAAAGCAGTGATTCCAGATAGAGCTGAACACTTGGGCACATGGCCCAGGGAAATAATCAGCTGTGCAAGTCAAATTGGAGTTTGATTAAACAAAGATACTGCATGAATTCAAATGCAGTCATTCAAATGATCTTTAATAAGAAATATTGGTGAAACAATTTGATGACCATCTGATAAGAAGATGTGGAATAGAGAGGCACCTGTTCCTGGTAACCTGCTTTTTTATTACCTTGTTTATAACCAGCTTAACAAGGATATATTTATTTTGAATGCTATTTACTGGCCACACTAAATGTTACTACTGAACATAAATGCAATTTATACATACACAAAATCGCATTTTTAATCAACACTTTGGCAATCTGAAGCCCTTGGTTTAGGTTATGGAAATATCTGAGTGCTGATTGATAAATTCATGACCTAAGGAAAAGAAAAATCACTTTAGAGAACTAAGCATGTTTGTTTTTTCAAAATAGTTTCCGCCTACATCGATACACTGAGTTCAGTGGTAAGGGAGCATATTGTTTACCAC
>JAQNCA010000013.1:6230587-6265658 GCA_029783725.1 Acanthurus tractus
TGTATGTGTGTGTGGGCGGTATGTGGGAATGAATGGTATGGCATCTTATGGGGGTTCTAAATCACCACAATGAGCCTTAAGTTGTGAGGGAAACACATTGGGGAAAAAGATGGATGCAGTCTTCCTCTCCCTGGTCTGATGTCATAAATTACCTGGCCATTGATCCATGGGTGTCTGGGATTCTCTGTGGGCCTCCTTCTCACATTCATCAGGCCTCCAGTCTGCAGCTAATCCTTAGTGGAAATGCCTCAAACACACTCCTCTCCTGAGTCTCCTCAGCAGCATGGCCTGTTGCTTAGATACAACACAGGTTCGTATTTATATGAAAAATGGATTGAACTTGAAGGACTGCACTGTGCACCGAGATATTGTGGCATATTGGTCTCTTTGAGCTTTTTTTGATTTAACATTATCTGAATGCTTTTCATACCTGAAGTAAAAAAAGGGTTCAAACAACAGATGAAGTTCTAACAAAATACATCTGCAGTATTTTCTTTGCCTGAGGCTGAAAAGGACTGAGGGTGCTCCAGCATCGGTCCAGGAATGAAACACTGGACAACCACGAGGTTATCCAGGCAGATGGTGATGATATTTATTATAGGCTGCACTGAAAACAAGCTGCCTCTATTTGACAGTACAAACGGAGAAGGAGGCGGTCATGCAAAGGTGAAGCCCATCTTGCACAAAACAAAAACACCACCAACAGAAGTAGAAATCTTAAATGTAGTTTTTACCACTTCAAAGGAAAGAAGCTTTATAAATTATTACTGGTCCAAAGAGGAAGGAGAGAAATAACACTGAGGTTCAGAGGAAATTGGAAAAACTGGTCAGGTAGAATTAAGATGATAATACTAAAAGCTTTTTTTTTTCTCCCTTATCTGTAACACTATGTTGCACTCTTCTCCCTCCTTCATCACAGTTGCTGAAGCTCACTTGGACACGCATCCTTCCCCAGATTAGATTTGAGTGACTGATGCTTTCGGCCATGAAGTTATCAGAGCATAACAGCCGATGATGTCATGATCAGGACAGACCTTGTGTTTGTGCAAAAACTTCAGACAATGTGTTTTTTCCCCCTTTTGTTGTGGTTTTAAAGTTATGTACCGTACAGTTTAAGAGCACTTTGTCAAAGTAAAAGGTCAAAATAGTTGTGACAAGGAACTGCATCAAGAACACAGAAAGCATAATTTATTCGCTGTCAGTATCAAAAATTACGATTAAACAGGTTAAACCCAAATGAAGCACCCAACTCAGGACATGGTGGACAGTAAAAAAGTTGTGAGAGAAAACAGTTTGTGAAGATGACTAGAGAGAAAATCCAGCATTGTAAACAGAGGGGAGTTGGAAGGCTGTGAGCAGACTGAATGAGGCCGAGCAGAGATTGGTTGGGAGTGAGCGGAGCAAAGTTGCAAGCAGAGATGTGTGATCTGACGGGCAACTAGACAAATGATGATCTCAGGATACAGAGAAAAAAAACAGGGCTAAAACAAGGCACAGACACAAGAAACAACTTAAAAACCACAAGTAAAGATGGCTGAGACCTTCCTCTACCATGGATGCTAACACGTGGCCCTGGCACTGAGCCAGTGATGGACTGGAGATCACATACTGCGTCTAAGGTGATGAGGTGATGAGTACATTGATTGTAGGTGTGCAGATAGTCCCAATCAGGGGGTTGAGAATGAGGATTACCACACCGACTGGACAGACACTGACAAACTCAGAGGAGGAAGATAAACGGGATGAACCAGAGAGCACAAGAGGAAAGAAAACTCAAGAAACAAAAGAAAACTGTTATAAGGTAAAAGCCACAGCAACTTTGAATAATCGTGTTCTGGAGAGCTTAGTCTTTTCACAGAGTTTTGGGCCAAAGAGACAGAAGTGATACAGAGCCAAAGGTTGCTGAAGAAGGAAGACGAGGAGCAAATTTCTCAAGCAAGCTGCAAAGCCCTTTAAGCAACCTAAGAAATGACTTTCGTCTGTTGGGAGTAAAAGTCAAAAAGTTAACTGAGAACTGCAAAGTTCGGATGATGTCAGGGTTATCGGATCGCTCAGCAAAACCTTTGGTATCGATCTAATTCATAGATATCAAGACTTTTAAATCTGACACTTAAATCTGAGTTTCATTCTCTGGGACTATGAACGCCTGCAGAGAATTCTGCTATCCAGCCAATAGTTTTAGAGATGTTTCAGTGTGTGCCAAAGTCATTAACAGACTGACAGACCGGTATTACAATTCATAAAGCCGTGCCTCACTCATGACTGAAACTCTTCCTTTATAGTATTGAAGTTGAAACTAAATCGAACAGAAATACAGATGATAACCTGTAAATACAATACACTCCTTTTCGTGAATGTCTGATATTTTGAAAGCATCCTCACATGCTGAGGAACCAGCCTCCTCTCCTCTGACTCTCCATTAGACTGGATAACAGATTCTTTGTTCCTGGCTGTAGTTGTTTCCACTTCAGTAGAGAGAGAAAGGAAAGAGCACTACCTTCAAGACATATCACTTCTTTCTCTTTTCACCATTCTGTTGCATTCTCTCCAACACAAAAGCCTTTCACTCCCAGGAAAGTGTCTCCCTTTTAGTTGGCTTCGGGTTCACTGCTTCTCTATTCTCATGAATGACCTAATGTGTCCGTGTGGTGAACATGTTACTGATGGCATGTTACAGGAGTTCAACTTCCGCTCTCTTCCTCATGCCATGTGCTTCTTATCTGAGGCTTGCCCTACATGCAATTAAAGAGCGGTCTTGTTTTTTTATGAGAGGCAGTGTAAAGGTGAAGGTGGTCTCGATTTTAATTATGTAGTCGTGCTCTACAATCGTGGCGACTTTCTCCTTTCCCGAGTCTATGCTCTGAGCTGAATTATCGTCTTTTGTAATGGAGATTAACCTCAATAAAAACCGTACTTAGCCTTTTTAACTTCCATATTTTAACATGAGGCCACGCGGGCCTCACTAACTAAGCAGTTCTGCCTCGTCTGCTGAGAGTTGTACGAGATTTAAAACTGTGGTCAATCCATGCCTGCTTACAGGCTTTTAGGGGTAATAGGATAAGATTAACACATTTGCATACTATTGCAATGCATTATTCATGCAGCGTTCTTCTCTAATTTGCAGGAGCAGGGTCTTTCTCCTCACTGACTTTAACATCTGGGTGACCTGGAAGCAATGCAACCTCAAATGCTCATTAATCCCCTCTGGGTGTTACCCTGCACATGGCACCTAAACAGTTACTCACCTGATACTGAGGGGTGTGCACGGGCCTACATGAGCCTTGAGCTACTACATTCATAGTTTTTATCCATACCAGCAAAGTATTGTATGCTGGCTATAGAGTTGTCTTTTTCCAACCCTTCTAAGTGTGGAGCTGTTGAAACTCAAAAGAAACCATTTGCTGGTTTCAAATATTCACCAAAGCAGATATTGATTTCGAAAAAGGGAATTTAAAGATCAAAATGAGGAAGTCTGAACTCTTGGAGCCCTATTTAAGATTGTGTTCAGTTATTTTCATAGAAATAATAGTTCATTTGTTTCTGCATCAGTATAGAAAAGAGACTTCCAAGGCAGAACAGCTGATTGTAGCCCTAGAGACGAAACTCAGGGCAAGAAGTCACAGAGCACCTGCTTAACAACATTTATCATTCAGCTAGCTCGGAGTGCAAGGGAACGAAGGTTGCTCCTGTGAGGTTTCAAGTGTATAGATTTGGGTTTCGGGGTGTATAACTTGCCCTTCATTGCATCTGAATCAATTTCAAAACACACCATTTTAAAAAAAGAAAAAAGGCTGTAATGCCTTGGAAGAGGAGAGTTTAATCCATCAAAACATATAATCAGCGTACAGATGAATGTAACTTTTCTTAATGCTTGACATCTCTAAATGTAGAGAGCTGGCGGTCTGTGGGCCAAAGATGTTTTGTTATAGAGGAATTTCATTTTGTTTGCCATTTCTAGCTGCTTAACGAATGTTAGCTCCCCACACTGAGTGAGATATTACCAGGCTAGTGTAATGGACGTTTGGTGCACCGTAGAGCCGAACATTTGGACGAGGTTTATTTGGAAAGGTTGAGTGCTGATCACTGCCAGGCATAAATCTCTCCCTACCAGAAAGCAATCAACACCCTGGCTGCAGAGTCATTAACCAAACAGGAAGTTTATGGGATACATCATCGCCTCAGCTTGGTATTTGTGTGTGCACGTGAGTGTGTCTTTTAAGTTGAGGTATGTGTTTGCAGTGATGGTTGGAAACGGCTCAACCAGCCTCTTTCTTGTGGTCACGTGCATCAGCTCATTGTTGCTGCTCTCTCACCTGCTGAGAGCTCCCTTCCTGTTGTTGTTGAGGTTGCATGAGGGTGAATGATTCACAGCCCAAGACACAACACGAGGGGATTTTGTGTGTGTGTGTGTGTATGTGTGTGAGAGAGAGATAGTATTTTGGCTGCCTCTCAGTCACAGACAGGCATCGGTCTCCTCCGTTGACTCCAGTTTCCTGACTGGTTGTCTGAGTATCTAATCGCCTATCTGACTCACCTCAGTCTGCAGGTTTTAAATCTCTCTTTTCTTTTCCTTGATATTCCCCCCATTCTTGTCTCCTCTCTTTCCGTTTTCTCTCCTGTCCTCTTATCTCTTTTCCTCTCTTCTCCTCTTCTCTCGTTTCTTTGCCTCTCATTTTTTTCTCTCCTCTTCTTTCCTCTCTTCTCTTTTCATCTCCTCCTCTTTTGTTTCCTCTCTTCTCTTTTTCTTTTAATAATAACAAACATCACAGTAATGTTTTCCTCTCATTGATTTACTTCCATAATGATCTCTTTTATCGATTGCCTTTGAGCACACAATGTCATTTGTTATTTATTTTGTTTAAGTAAATGTCTTTAAATAGTGTTTAGTTCCGAGGAAAGGTGTGAAGCAAGCTTCTTCCAAGTTGAAAAAGTTTACATTTCTCAGGAATCTTAAATAGTGAACTGCTCTTCACTTGTTTTGTCTGCTTTATCTGGCAACACCTTGTTTGTTTTAAGTCTGAAATAAGGAAAGTTAAACCTAATGTGGGAATTGGACTTTTTCTAAATAATCTGAAATGTTGTTTGGTCATAGATAAGAATGTCAGATTACTTTGCACTTGGCTTGACAAGGACTGGTGGCAGAAACAGGCATACATTTCTTTCATTGCACATAATTTATGAAAAGACCTGTTTTTGTGACTCTCTGTTTTTCTTGGAACAGAGACAGTGACACTGAATTTGAGCAAAATGATGCCCTCATTTTTGATGATTTGGAAGTTTTATTAAATTAGAACCAACAGCTTATTTCCCAAGATGTTCAACTTATTATCCCTATCATGGGAAATAAGAAGAGCCAAGTACATGATGTGCATCTGCAACTTTATCTGCAGGCTACACCTCAGTATTTGTGATCATGTTTGGACTTGAGTTTTGTTTGGTCAGACCACTTTTCTGCATGTCTTTGTTTATATTGTGATTCAGCTTGTGATAGAAGGATTAGACTTAAAAAGAATACATCAGAAATCCGTGAGGCAGCTGATCGTTTTTTTTCCTTACCGGCATTAAATGTCTGGCTTGCAAAAACATTTTCATTCTCTCGATTTCGACTGCACATATTTTTTTTCTCCATGTTTGCACTGTGTGTCCTTTAATGTTCATCAGGATACAAAAACTTGCATATATTATATCATCCATTCACATATTCTTGTTCTTTTGAACCAAGAAATGTGGTCCTTGATGCCATCACTCATCTCTGTGTATAAAACATCACTTTGCCCTCACATGAAATAATACAAGACACAAAGTGCAACCAGCTCCTTACCTGCAGTTTTCTCATCCTCCTCTATTATTTCTCTCCTCATGTGTTGTTTTCTCTCTTTTTCCTTCCCTTGCTCAATTTCCCTCCTTCCTCAGACCAAAGAGCTTCACTTTTGGCAAAAACAGCCCGCCTTTCCCTTTTCTTCCTCCTTCTCCTCTCCTTCTCCAAACATTCATATCCTCCAAATTTTCCTGCATTCTCTTTCTTTAATTTGCTGTTCAGTGTTTTTTTTTTAAAATGAGAAATCACTCATTTGTGCCTCTTCAGATTAAAGCACGTAGAATGTGTGTGCAGATAAGGGCCATCCCTCTTTAATGCATTATTCTCAGTTTGATGTAGCGTAGTGATATGGTGGAGGGGCTTGTCAGGGATGTGACAGGTCTTTGTTACCAAACTCCTTCCTCCTTGCTGCTCTTCTCCCTCCTCCTTCCTTCCCTCTCAGCACACTCTCCTCTCCCCTGCCTTCCTGAAAACAAGTCTGCCTCTTTCAAGAGTTGTTTGCTCTTTACTGAGGAGTTAAAATCAGGGCTGTTGCTCCAGTGGAGCACACAAGCCACCTTGCAAAGTGTCTGCTGCTGTTCTTCAGCTCAGACCACCCACAGGAAATCTTTCTTCTCTGCAGTGTTTTTCTCTTTTGCTCTCTCAAATCACCTCCCTTTTTTCTAAATTCACTTCTTTTCTCTTACTGACATTTTCTAGCCATTAGTTGTTTGTATAAAAAAAAAAAGACGACATTCAGTTCACATATTGCACCCGATGCTGGGTTTAAAAGCCTTCCGAAGCTCAACTTTAGCAGCCAATCAGAGCGCTAAGTGATCTATGAGTAGCAGAGTTGACACAATCGTAGCCTCTAATGAAAACACTTGAAGCAAGCAGTAAACACTAACATGCTTACAAATGTACACAGAGGCGTGTGTACAGAAAGCGTCCACACATTTCTGTTTCTGGTCTGTTTGGGAAGTGTGTACACAAAACACTTGATCTGTATTTCCACCTCTCCTCTGCAATTTTATGACACTTGACTCAAGTGAGGACACTTGTTTGGCAGCCTTAAAAGGGTCTTAAGTAATCCCTGTTTCTTCAGTTGACCTGATGTGATGAAGAAATTTTTGCCTGTGTCTCTGTTTTGTGTGCTCATTTTCACAGGAAAGGCAAAGTTTGCATTTGACTTGAATCTACTGACATTTTCCCCTGGACATGATGTCAGTGCTCGGCATAATGCTCTCTTCATAAATGATGAAAACAATGAGCCTTCAGAATTAGAATTTACTAGGCCATTAAAACTTTACATAGCAATTGCCAAGGCAGCCTCCATTATTCTCAACTTAAAAGAAGCCAGAAACAGTAGACAAAGACAGGAATTTTCAAAAAGGAAACATGACCTGAGATCACAGAGATGATGATTCACAAAGAAGTGCTATTATCATAGGACCTTTTTGTTTGCTAATATATGGTGATTTGCTAGAGAACTTTTACTTTACAAATACAGACATGACAGCGTCACACTGAATTAAGATCACAGACGACCTCTACAATAATACTACAATAATAACAAGACCAGAGGTTCCTGAATCATCCTTTGCAAATAGTTAAGGCAACAGGTGCACAGATGAAAAAACAAATAATTTAATGTCCTAAAGGAAATAAACAACTGCATGCTGTCTTCACATGCCAGCAATTTGTATTGCTGTGTTTTAGTTGAAAAATCAGAAGTGGGATTCAGTTTCTCTCTGTGGCTTGAAACAGCATCTAAAGGTTCCAGAATTACAAACTAAATTAAACCGGTATTTCAGAAAATGACGAGTTTAATCTCTTGTAGCTAGAGGAATAATTTTGTTGGATCTTTTGAGCTCCTGGAGCGCAAAGCAATGTCTGACCTGAGAGGCTGAGAAATTGTTTTTTGGGCATTTTTATTTATCAAATTATACAAATTGTCGACAAGCGGTGTTTCGTCAGTGGAGAATTTAATCGCCTCACTTTCCAGTTCAAAATTTGTTTTCACATATACTAGAAATCTTACGGAATCGTAGTCAATATAATACAGTTCCTGTGTTAAAAATGGTTGTGTGTGCCAGGTGCATCCATAACACTGTGAAAAATAGGTGAATATCTGTGTGTAGCCTTGAATGTGTTGCAGACCGCAGTCAGGTAATTCCTGATGGATTGCGCTAAGGCCATCCTCCGCCTAAGGAGATGACCGCAGCCTGTTTATTCCCAGGTGCACTCACACTCTCCACTTCTACACAAGAAATGAGTTTTTTTTTTTTTTTTTTTCATCAATATCATAGCAATTCTCTTTACCCCTATCCTGGCGCTCTTATCGCCAAACATACATTAGAATGTCAGACACATCCTCTTCCCTCCTGATCCATATCTGCAGACTCTCTCTCTCTCTCTCACACACTCTCTTTCTCTCTCTCGTCTTCAAACCACTCCAGCAAATGTTACTTTTTTATATCTAGGCTGGGAAAATAAGCCCCCCTTTTTTTTCCCCCCACACTGCATGTGAGGATCTGCAGACACGATAACCTTAGTCGCTGAACTGCAAATGTCACTTCAGCTAGCCAACCAATCGCATTTCTTTTCTCCGGCCGGTGCGGCTCTGTTATGGGGTTCACACCCATGACACTGGGACTGAGACAGATGTGCACACATGAATGAGAATGAGTCAGCAGGGCTCTCAGGTGTGGCCAGGGGAGGCCGACTGAAATGCCACAAAATACCAGGAAACTATATCTGATGAAGATGAGCTTTTTATCAGGAAAATTACTGGAGTGGCAACAATGAGTTGATTTTTGCAGCATTTTTTTTTTTTTTTTCAAAGCGTGTGAGCAAATTAGTACAGCAGGCTGATGCGGATGATGTCTCTCATGGTCCATTGTAGCAACAGGAAATGCAATGGCTCATCAAGCTGCAGTAAGGTTTAAATGAAAGCATTGTGCACTTCCCACGGCCTGTGGAGTTCAGATGCTCTGCAGCACACTGCTATATTATTTTGCCTTACCCGAAAACCCACTTATGCTGTGGTTGGAACCTCAAATACATGCTATCAGTAACCAAATTTGGATTTTGACTCACAGTGCTGGTGGATTAGGGTCTTATTAGTATGATTCAACTCACTGCTAAATCAAAAACTTTTTGCAAATATATATATCGGGGTCTACATTCATTATTCAGATTGAAATTATAAATTATGTGCACATTTTAACAATATTTCAGACATTTTTAAAGACACCTTGAGGAAATGAATTTTCTATGCAACACATTTTTAATTAGAAATGTGAAACAAAAAACTTTCTCTTTTAATGGCAAGCACTTCAGCATGCTTGAGGGGAAAGCGGTTATCACCAAACATGTGTATTATTAACACTTTTGAAGCAGTTATTTCATTACTAGCATTGGCAAAGCTTGCTAGCGATTTTTAAATCAGTTTTTGTTGGGATTTTGTTTCGAGCGTGACATTGAAATAAACAGTTCACACGCAGTATAAAGCGAATAAGCATTGGTTCCTTTACCAGTTTCATACAGCCATGACAAGGTTGATGCATGTTGTCAAAGCTGGAAGTGGAAAAGGCAACCAAGCACTTTGTTCGACGTTGCCTCTCTCACTCGACTTACTTCCAGTGTACATTTCTGCCTTCGTGGCCATCAGCTCAATTGACACACTCACAGAGAAATGAAAGGGCATATCTGAGCAGCATCTGGATTTACGTGTTAGGTAAATGTGTTCTTCACACAGACACACACACACACACACTCAAAGATGGGAGACGGGAGATGGGAGGCAGTTATGCTTATCATTAATATTTCAATACTCCAGTGCAGTTATTGGTCCGTTCTCCAGCCCTCAAGGTTTATCTTTGTGATGGCATATTTTAGAGACCGGGACGATTGAAATTCGTGACCAGAGAATATTTATTATGCAGTTTATTATGAGTGTTCTTGGCTGCTGCAGAGACCTTATTACCTACCACTTCAAGCTGTCTTTTATTTGCGTAAATGTATGTGTTATCCACTGCTGCAGAAGTAGATAGCAAAGTGCAAGAAGCTAATATGGGCCCATTTTGTGTGTCAGGTTTTAGTTCATAAACTAAGATTACACATATTTGTGCTAATCTATAAAGATTTTATGTCTAATGAATTTATCAACCGATATGGTAAAGAGACTTTAAACTTGGTTTAATAAGTTTTAAATCCTGCTCATCGGGTGCCGAGAAGAGACTTTGTTGTTTAATTACTGCACGGCAGCCTCTTCCCTCTGTATCATCTTATCTGTATCTCTAAATACCCTGAAGTGATTGTCTCTTCTTCTCTTCCCCTGTGCGTCTGATACTGAGTAAAGAACCAGTGTTACTCATTAAAAAAACCTTCACTGAATGAACAAGCAACAGTGTTTTTATTGAGACATTTTCATGGGACACACGGTTGTTTTCTGTCAGATTTGTGACCTCTGACTTTTCACTGTGAGGCCAGTGTCTCAGTCTAACAGACCACCATCACAACCATGAGCATCTCCTGGCTGGTGGGCTTGTCTGTGCTCCGAGGCTCCTCTTCGGCTCTTCTTATCAGGATCAGAGAGGCAGCCCATCAGCCTCAGGAGCAGCAGTCAGTCTGCTCACCTTCTGGTGCTGAATAATCACACATACACCAGGAGAGGATGAGATGGAGATGCTGCCAATCATCAACCAGGAAATTAAACATTTACAAAATTGCTGTTGCATTGATAAACAGACTGGTGGAACATGTTTCTGAGGGCAAATATTCTTCTTGTTTAATCATCCTGTTGAAACACTGGTGTGAATCCAATATGTGAGCTGCACACTGTCACTGAAATAGTATGTGCAAGACTCAGCATGCATTTATGATTTTCTTTTTCTGTCTTCTTATGTAGTTCCTGTGTTTGAAGAACATCCGGACGTTTCTCAAGGTTTGCCACGACAAGTTCGGCCTACGCAACAGTGAGCTGTTCGACCCTTTTGACCTGTTTGATGTGAGAGACTTCGGCAAGGTGAGTTAAACATAACACACATACACACACGCATGGATGCTCTACTTTTCAGCCTGTAAAAAACGGTGGGCATTTCAACTGATACTGTGATCAGCTTGAAAAATGGAGCTGCCCGTAGGCTATACTAGAACTACAGCAGGTGCTTCGAGACAGGACGCCGCTTGTATATGGGATAGTTTCATTATCAGCGGGAGCTACGTCCGTCTGTTGTCGCAGGAAAACCCATGATGTGCTGCACTGTATTTTTATGATTAGATGGGGTGACATACTGTCGTTTAATCACTCTCTTTGTAAGTGGAAATTATGGCTATCACATAGAATGCCCTCTTTTTTGTAATTTTACATAAAAAATTATGCTTTCACTTTTGTACTATAATTCATTTTACCCTCACTACCTTGTAGGAAATGTATTTTTTTGTGTGGTGGAAGAGCACAGGTGTGTATTTGTGTGTAAAGCTGTCATTGTTTTCCTCATGTGATTTGCTTGGTTAAAGGCAAATCTGCCAGTTACATTAACCTCAATATGGCAGTCGAGAGCTCAGAAGAGCATTTGGTGCAACACTTCAGGGTCAGCAGCCTCCTGTCCTGTCATGAGTGACTAGAGTTGAACTCAGCTCTGCCTTCTAATAGCCTGCATGTGGAACACAGTGTGGTTGTGAGCTTTGGCTCTGCAGTAAAGGTGGCTGACTCACTCGCACATCATATGAGCTTTATAGAGAGCTTTTTACAGGACTTTAAAGCAGATTTCTGCATGTATTAAATGGGTCATCACAAGGCCAGTGCCCACGAGGTCTTTTTTTTTCTGTCCATCCTGAGGTAGGATTGGAACAGGGAGTCTGAGCGGGTGCTCCTGGGGCACAGACATCCAAATGGAGATACAAGTGGAAGTGCTGCCCTTTACCACAAAGGTGGTAGATCCAAACACTTTAATTAAGAGATAATCTGGCCATGTTTTGAGCGGCTGTGTGTGTTAATGAACCCATAAACTCTTAAATAACTGCTAGAAAATGAATGCAGGATTTAATGGATGGATGGAATAATTGATTTAATATGGATTTTGTGGTTGTAAATGTTAGATATGAAATTATTCTGTAGTATATAAAAAAACATCTAAAAATATTACTGCCATTTCAGAGTCCATACAAAACTACTGTGAAACAGCAGGACAGAGGTCAAAAGATGATGGCATTTTTCTTTTCAAGGCACTGAACATGAAAGGAGGCAGCAAATGGGTGATACGAGAAGGGGGGGTGGGTCTGTTGGCTGATAATCCATGATCCGTAACCTGTTGGCTTTAGCTTCTGGAAGTGAATTGTTTCTCTCCACTGTGTAATCCGTTTGACTGCAGTGTGTCACACACAAAGGAGCTGAGGGGAATGGTTACCTTTTTTAAGGCAGAAGGCTGTTAAACAAGCTGCAGGGATGGTATGAAGTCATTAAACTGATGATGACAGCTGATGCCATTGTGTCAAGGCTGCTGCAGTGGGAATGTTAATACTTCAGCTTTTCAGTTATTTGAAGGCACATTTATTTCTGCGCTCCAGTGCTGGGTATTGCTTTGCAGAGGTGTGATTTGGATAAATTGTATTATATCTCGCTGTGATCAATTCCAAAAGAGGATGTATTTGCAAAAAGTCGTCCGTTCATTTATCTAACATATCTAATTCAACATATCTGCTCTCCCCGGGGCTGAGAAGAGGGACAGAAGAAAGATCGAGAAAGAAAAGATGAGAGAGAAGAAAAAGGAGACAAGGACTCATTTGGCAGTTTGCAGATAAACCGCAAGACGACGTCTGAGAGTCAATGAGCTGGCAGCGAACGGTATTAAAATCCAACAGCAGTCAGAATCAATCACATAGGCCCTCCATATGTCAATTTGGAAATTGCTTTTGTATGGTCTCAGCAGCGGCGGGCTTGTCTCATCATTGATTTCCCATTAAGGCCAAACATCACATTATAATATATCGAATTGAGCAGATCCCTACTAATGTGGCATACATTTAAATAGTGAGAATGCTTCATAAACAGAAAATAAAAGGGGGACTGTTTTATTCCCCCAGTTAGAGCCTCTTCAGTTATTATTTTGGTCAGCTTGTCACTGGATATACTCTTTCCTCTTTTGTTACCTTGACACAAAAGTTTCTTTGTGTGCACATCTGATAGCAAACGAAGGTAATTCTATCACGGATGTGCCCTTTCAGACTGAGAGCTCCTTGAAAACCCTTCAGAGCCCATATGTTACATTCAGCTCATCGTTTTGATTTCAACAACAGCTTAAACATTCTAATATTTGCATGTTCATTTTCAATATTGACTTGTCAATAGATTTTCATTAAGCTTCCTGAGTCTTTAGCTTTACTATTAACAATGTATTGGGGTTGAAGAGGTCATGAAGTAGAAAACGGTCACAGTGAATGTCATTTGTAGGATCAAGACAGTTGACAGTTTTTGCTTTAGTGAATCTTAAGGTCCTCTTGCATTGTGATTTAAAAAAACACATTTTCTGGGCACAGTATTGCTTTGAACAATCTGAAAATCTGTCCCTATTATCTGATCTGTAAACACTAGAGTATATGCCGTCTAAACTAGTGCTGTTTATTCAAATGATTGGCTTCTGTTACAAGAGAAGACCTAGAAAAAGATAAAAAGGAAAAAAAGATAAAAAGGAAAAGAAGAGGTTTTCATAGAAAAAAATGGCATGAACTTTGAGTATCTCCCTGCTGACTCCCCGTTTTAAAAACAAATGGGCTTTTTGCACAGATAGAACCTAAACTGTATATTTTTAATCTCCTCTGCAAGCCTGGAATTACAACAGAGGACATCGGGGAGAGTGAGAAAGAGAGAGGGCTGTGAAAGCCGCTTCCTCTATAAACATTAATCAGCCCCTATCCACCTTTCATACCACCACAGTGGCTCTCAGGGGCCCCAGAGTTCATGTCCCCTGGCCTCTGATCCACGTCTCTCCCTCTAATGATGTCTTTCCCAGGTCACATGCAAATGGAGACCAGGGCCAACTGGGCCGAATACTGAAAAAAGTAATTGCCCCTATCAAAACCCTCCCCTGCCCCGTCCAGTGGGGCTAGTATGGAAACAGATGGAGCACACACCCAGCTCGATGTTCTCTACAGGTTTTTATTATCATTGCTTATCTCATTTCGTGCAGGGATACTCTGCACCACACACAACATGAGGTAGGGCTCCCTCGGTGCATTGTGTTTTGCAGGAGGACGTGGTCGCTCTATGGTTTTGAGCAAATATCACCACACTTGTGTTCTTCGCACCCGAACCCATCCCCCATCATTAGAAATTCATTATGACATCATTAAACCAATGAAATACAGCTTATTACAGTAGACCCCAGAGAACGCTTTTATTTAAACACCTCACTCCATCCGAACCCAGCCGCCTCGTTTCCTTTCTCCCAACCTCTTTTAATTAGCCACCAAAGGAACATTGCTGTCATTTAAATGAACATGGCAATCAGTTTATTTGGCTGTTGCCATGATTAGCATAATTAGCCTGCACCTGTTAGCCATCGATCAACAGTTTGGTAATTTTCCGTCTGTGACTGGAGAGCAGTGAAGGAAGGAAGCTTTCTGACAGATTTGCCGTCTTCATTAAAGGGAAAAGCGTCTTTTATTTGAAATGCAGACAGTGTCTGCATTTGCATCAATTTTCAGCCCATCAAAACAATGTTGGAGTCATGACTGTGAGACTTGTGGAGTTTGAGAGCCATCAAAGGGATGCTGTGTAACTTTATAGTGCAGCGTCAAGGTGCTTTTCCTGCCTTAAAGCAGAGAAATGGAAGTGGCAGTTTGTGCCAAAGATACCATTAGCCAGTGACTTCATGTTCTTTGGATAAAATCAGACATTTTATTGTAAAATATTTTAGAAATTCGCTCTGCATCGCAGCTTACAATCATTTTACTTAATAGCGAGTGCACAAAACACACAAAACAGATGGAGAGTTGTTATGTGAAGGAAACACACCAATCCCCTGATTTAATTTGTACCAACTGCTCCCCTTCCAGCCGCTTTTCCCTCCCTCTCTCTTCCCCCATCCATCTCTTCCTTTCCCTCACTGTCCTCCTCTCCCCACTCATTCATCTCACACCCACTCTCAGTGCGAGCATGTTGTGATAAGACCCAGCCAGCGGCAGGCGAGCCACCATTGTGTCAGGATGGCGTGATTGCTATTGGTCGGCGGTGTTTGATTGCCCTCTCTGTTGCTCTGAATCTCGTGCACGCCGAACTCTGCTCCTTTCATTTCCTTTTTCTGTGCTCTACGGCTAAAAATAGCTAGTTGCTTAGCATCCACGCCCAGCGCTACAAACATCTGGAATGTGCCTCAGCCACCGTTGGCTTGCCGAATGCCTGCCTGAAGGCTATTTACTGAAGTAGGTCTTAACCTCAGTCACAAACCCTCAGTCTGGCCCTGAGCTCATGTGATCATGTGTGAACATTTTCAAACATGCAGAGTTCATTAGACCGTTGATTCCATTGCTGTCTTTACTTTGTTTTTCAGGTATTTGCAGAGTCATAGCTCAGTTCCTCATATCTTAGCGAGGCTTACTTTTTATGGCAATTTAGGATTGGGAGAAATACCATCAATTTTACATGTGTGTGCCAGACAGAAAGTGTCACGTTCGAGGACATTTTGGAATGTCTGAGTACTACAAAAAAATGTATCAATGGTTTTAGTATAAAACAAAATAAGGCAGTGAAAAATCTTGATGATTTTGTCAGATTTAATGCAGATGCTCTTCTTTGTCTTTTATGTCTTTGAATTACAACTTCCATCATATTTTGTGGGACTCTAACAGAAAGTGTAATGTTACTTTGGAGTCACTGAATTAACTTCTGCATACCCCTGAGACCTGCTTTGTTGTTGTTGTTGCCGAAAAATTTGTTTTGTAATTCTCCCATTGTCCTCTTTAAATACACCTGGATTCGGTCAACCAAAAAAATCTGTAAAACGTCCTGATAGTCTCTAAAACTTCCAGTTGGAAACCGTCAACCTTGATGTGGTCTTGAACAGTGGTTTCCTGCTGAGATGCAGGCCTGCAGGATTTCATGCCACCAGCATCCTGCAACACCCCCTTGTGAGAAAATTCAGCCCATAAAGGCTTACATTCAACCAGAACTACTTCAGGTTAATATGAAATATTGAAGCATTGATCTTGCTCCTTGAAAATGTACCATTTTACCAGATTTGCAAAAACTTCAAATGTAAACATTTTCTTTCTATAACGGTGAGTATTCAGTGTTTTTTATTTGTAGAAAAAGTCTCATTTAGATTACTGGGAGGCAAGATTTAAAGTTATAAAGGAATTCATGGTTATTCATTTTCTATGAAAAGGTGTCCTCCAGTTAAGAAAATGTATTATATAAGGCTTATAAACAACATCCATATACTGTAGAGGGTAAAATGCACTGTATGTTGGCGTTGGTATTGATTCATGCTGTGCTTTTTGGAATGAAAAAAAATAGCTGTAGAAAAGGAAGTGATTCATTCCTGTCAGACCCATGCTGGAGAGACTGCAGAAAATGATAGAGGGAGGTTTAAGGGTCAAGCAGCCAGGGTCACACACTCGGGTCAGTGTGTCCTCTTCCATTAGCAACCACGTCCCTCAGCTGAAGTCCTTTACTGTCAGTGTGCAAGTGGATTTTTAAATGCTTTGGATGCCTCACCCTTTTGGAGAGGGCTAGTGGTTTGAAAAGATCTATTGCAAAATATGATACCGGAGCCTTTGTTTTAGTTTATTTTGAAAAGAATGTTGAAATGAAGATGTTTTCCTGAGGAGATAGAGCACTCTGAGAATGCACTGCTATTTCAACAAGTGGGTCTCATCACACCAAATCCTTCAGTTTTTTTTTTGCATATAAAAGCATAGTCAAGGAAATTCTATGTTCTTTGTTGTTTCCAGGGCTGAAAGATAACCAGTTACATGTACAGGGTTCAACATGTGGTCATACATGTCACCAGAAAGAAAGGCGGTATCACCAAAAGAAGCTGTAAAAAAAGTTTAATCTCACGATGCTAGTGACTGCCTTAGCTTGATTGTGATGTACATGACCTAAAAAAGAACTTTGATATTGAAATGTTTGACATCTATAGTATAACATCTGGATATTATACATATCATACATAGATATGCAAAATATGATGTACAGTAAAGTACTTAAAGTTAGCTTCAGTTTTGACAGCTACAACATTAAAATGCTGGTCACTTGTAATTCATTAATAATATAATGTGGACAGAATATTTATAAAGTATTCTTATTCTGTGATATTGTTGTTCACTTGTTCTGAATACCTCAACTCCCCAAATACCAGATGCCTTGATCCAACATTACACCAAAATCTCCCCTATGAGAGAGTTTATCTCTGTAACTTTCCCTGAAAGCACATCTTCTTGCCTCAGCAGACAGCTTCGCGGCTGCTTCCTCCGTCCCTGTGCCCTCTTGCTTCACGCCCTGTCCATCAGCCCCCCCCCCCAACTGTGAGTTTTTACATAAAGCTTGCAAGACATGATCAATAATTCATTCCAAATGCCACAGTGCTGATGATAATTCTCCTGACATGAATTATAAATGGGAACTTCCTCTCCCTTCCTGTGTTTAGACCCCCTTCCATCTCTCCCCTCTACGCTCCTCTCCCACGACCTCATTATTCCTGCAGCTCGTTACCGTGATACCCGCAGAAACAGGTGGTTGCTGAGCAATAAGGCCGTTGTCCGGGATACAGACTGTGTTGGTGCTAAGCTTGCGAGTTCATGTGGGAAGAAGAGGGTTCTGTGAAACTGCGAGGCGTCTCAGTTCACACTCACAGGAACTCCACAGACAAAATGCAGTGAATCGATGCTGGCATGTGCTCTTATTCCCAAATAATCCAGAGTATTGTCTGGTGTGCGTGATGGATCAGCAAAAGCTTGAGGTCCAGATGACCCAAAATATTTCATTTGAAAAAAAAAAAAAAATGGTGCCATCTGGATTCCCTCCAGCTGTTCCTCCCCACCTGCTCCATAATTTGTCTTTGTTGTGGTGCATGAATGTCCCATTCTATGGAAGCACATTTTTCACATGTTTCACAGCTGGAGGACAAATATTGCACTGTGGTCTGCTGACACAACATCAGATACATCTGTATCTCTTACCAAAAAGCAATAGTGTGACTTGACCGGGGTGATTACTGTTTTTTTTTTTGTTTTTCATTTAAAATAATTTTTTTTAATATATATATTTATCCTTTGAGCTTTGTGTGTGCACTTCACCTCACTGATGTTGCTGATGCTTGGCAGATGGGTGCAAAATTGTTCTGGACAGTTTGAATCACCTCCTGCAGAGCCTTCTTATCCTCAGTCATACACATATTATCGCATATCAGTGCATATCAGTGCAATGTTTCCAGTCTCCATGTTTTCTTTTACTCCTCTGTAAAAGTTGAACTTGACACAGAAGCCTTTATGAGCTTTAAGACTCTAAGATTTAAGACTCATTTGAGGCCGACATCATCATGTTTTATGACTTAAATGGCCTTTATAAAAACAGTTATTGCTGCATGTTACTTGCATGGGTTTGACCGAGGGATCGTTTATGTAATTTTGCCTTTAACTGTTAGATACTGCACATTAGTTGTGTGCTAGTGAGGCACTTCAGCTGTCCTTGTTATCGATGAGGCTTTGAAGCTTTGAATATACAGTCAAGCCCTTATCACAGGTTTTCTGTGGTGATGCTATAATGTGTGCTGATCCAAATTCTTGTTCATTTATCATAATAACAAGATAAGGATGTGTATTTCTTGTTTTATGAGATGCTGATTCAGAAAGAAAAATGTCTATTTTTTTTCCTGAGTTGATATGTTTGCGTTTTTGTTCTTTGCTGTACTTAAATCATTGTACTGTCGTAAAATGCTGTCAGACTATTTTCCCAAAAGAAGGCAGAACATTTTTTTTTAAATCAGTGAAGATTGTTTACTCAAAATAACAACTCTCTCCTTATTCCTTTTTTCCTTTTCCACTTTATTTGGTGCCATTTTCCATCCGACAGCGTTGCACAGCTGTCGTTTAAATCCCCCAGAAGACAGAGAAGTGGAGTGAATAGCTGTAAAATAATCATTTATTGAACTTTAAATGCCTGATACTGTCTGAATCCTATTGTGGAAATAATTGCTCTCTTCTGTTTTGGGTGTCGGTGTAACACTTTGCTGCTAGACAAACCGAGAGAGAGAGACGATGCGATTTTGGCCCAAACTCAGCGCTCAGCCGGGCTCTTTGAAGTTTCTCCGCTCTCTCTGCCAAGTACCCAAAAGGCTGCCGAGGTGCGATCACAACCCTCTCTCGCCTTTGGATTTGGAGTCCGTGGTCACTGGAGGGCGTGTCCCTGTTGTTGGGGTGGTATCTTTGGAGCGCTGGAGGACTGAAAAGGGTGGGGGGTAAAACGAAAGAGCCCCCATAGAGTCGGAGTCTTTGAATTCCCTGCAGCTGGTGTGAGCTCTCATTATTTCTCCTCCCCTGATTCCTCCCTCCAAGACCCCACAGGCATGTCTGTGATGGACAGGTACATTCTCTTAGGAATCACTGGCATGAAAAAAGAAGAAAATAACCAAAGAGGGAGCCCATCCTCAATCATCTTTTCATTGCACAGGGATTACTCTCATATGGAGCTGAAAGGCAGACTCACTTGAATCATAAATCGTACTTCTCTCGCACAAATTTGAATGTGCTTCAGCGTTCACTATGTGTTACGCAACAATATCATATTTGCCCTCAAACTGAAGATAATTTGCTTGTAAACAGTGGCAGAAGATGTTATTTTGGAGACAGTTGGCACACAGAGCACTGAATGTCAACAAAGCTTTGTAGGATCACCAGAATAAGCTGCTTTTCAAAAACCATGATTAAATCATGAGAGTTACCAAATCACAGACTGTGTCACGTTAAAAGGGTCCTCTGTTGACAATAGGGCTTCCCTGGCGAACTCTTCCCAAAAAAAAACAAAAACAAAACAGACAGATTGCAGACTGCTCTCAGTATCAAATCTGGCTGTTGTCGTGGTATTTTAGACTTCTTTTTTTTTTTTCTCATAACATTGACATTGAGCAGAAAGAGCAGACAGATTTGTAGTTTTAGGAAGGAAATAATGCTGTGACCCTTAGCTGCACCCTGTAAGTGTTAATGGAGCATGGGTTCACTGACAGTCATTAAGGTTTGGCTTTGACTCCAGGAGCAATCCCCAAGAACGACACACAAAAGTGTTCTCTGATCTCATAGTACCATTAACAGGACATCATCTTTTGTTTGTGCCTTCCAAACAAATCCAAATTGCTTTTGAAATAAAATCCATTTACAATCAAATCTCTTAACGGTTACATTTTAGAGCTTGGTTTGGTACAAGCACAGGAAATACTTAGGTGAGTTTAGGAAAGATTGTGAATTGGATTGAAACAAGTACATTGTTAAAATTAGTGGAGCCTGGTTGGAGTAATAATGAAAGGGAGTGACATTGGTCGTAATTTAAATAAAGAAATGAAACAGAAAATGAAAAACGGTCTACAGAGTCAAATCAAAGGTGCTTTGTTAAACTATCTGTCCTGACATCCTTCCTTTGCTACGCTGCTTTGAGTCACCTGTCATAATTTCATGTGCTGTTTGTCTCCTTAGGAGGATGGTCTCATATTAGGTTATTGACATTGCCACCCAGACTATTACAATAGAATGAATCTTGGTGTCAAATTCATCAAAACTGCAGCTTTAATGGAAAAGCAGGTGCTTCATTTTTTTGTTCACTAGCCACTAAAAAAAGTAGCTTTATGCTAGGTTTTATGATGTTAGATTTATAAGTACAGTTAAAAAGCTAAAGAGTGATACTTATCAACATACAGTATCACTTCCTGTCACTGCAAAACAAGCACAGAGCTCAGGTTTCATTCTTATCTCCAGATCACAACTTTGATGAACTTTGAAGTGTCCTCAGGCAATGAGCTAAAACTCTACCAGCTCCAGTGATGCTGCAGCGAGACCATGTCCTCTGACCACAGGGGACAAAAGGGCAACTGACAGAGAGATCATTTTTGAAAAACAGATCACCAAAACAAAAACAAAATGGAACCAACAATCGAAATCCTCCACTGGATTTAAACTGCACATGAGCAAAAGTTAAGCTCCTAAAAAGCTGCAAACTAGATGCTGTTGTTATGATAATACAACACCCCCCACTACCTTTTTTCCATATCCGTTCAACATGTTCAGTCAGGCACATAAACGTAGGATTATCACCAGCTGACTAAGAATTACTGTGATAGGAATGCGTGACCATAGAAGTGGAAATAGCCACTTTGCTCAATTGGAACATTGACAGCACTGTCAATGGCAGCCATTAAATTTGTCATTGCTTTTTACACTGTGCAGTCCATCTACAGGGGCACATCATAGTGCTAGACGACACACACACACACACACACACACACACGTGTACAGGGGGAAATGGACACAGACCCACATAAAAAAAATACAGTGAAGCTGAGGGCCATAAAGTCTCAGTTGGAGCCAGTGCTCTCTGACTCCTCCTATCAAAGGGCTGTAAAATGGAAATGAGGCAAAATGGATGACATGATCTCTCATTATCCGCAGAATGTATTATAGAAAGTTGTAGCAACACATTTGAGTCTGATGGCGATAAACTGATATTGGCAAGATGCTCTAACTCACTTACCTTTTATGGATCGCATTAATCCAGCCTCTCCTCCTGCAGCACTGCCTTTCCTTGCCAGATTCTGCTGCGTGCGGCCTGTCAAGATGTTTCCCACTGCTTCATTTTCACACACTTTCCTCCCCTCGCACTCTCATTGTGTATCTCTGCCTCCTACCAGATTTCATGTTCAAACTTTTCCTTTCTCACATCTGCTCCCTTTTGGTTAGCATCATTGTGGTTTTACCCATGGCTGTGGCTTGTGTTCAGCGTGGCACATGGTAATTTGATACGGCCGATAAAAAAGCCAGGAGCCAGACTCCCCATTGTGCAGTGTTGGAGAGCTTGCCAGGTGTTATAAACGCCTCCTACAGCGACCACTAAAATGATGCCCTCCTCCATGCTACTATTCATTTATTTCCCTGCAGGTGCTTCATAGCAGGTAGTAATGATGCTCAAACCTGGTGTGGTCTGTCTGGTGTCTAGGTAAACATAAAACTTTCCCCACTTAAAAACAAACACTACCTGTAAATTGATCATGTGGAACCTTAGCACAGGTAATATAATAGCATATATCGCTGCATATGTATGCTTGGTGTTAAGAGACACTGTGCCGAAATGCAATGAGCAGTCAAGACGAATAAAAAAGGGAAGATGAGAAAAAAAGGCTATTGATTAGGAAACAGACCAATTACATAAAATCTTGGTTATTTGATTTTTTTCTTCTTTTAGAAATAAAATGTAAATAGATTTTTTAAGGTAAACTATTAAAGATTTTGGGGAGTGGTTTTTATGTTACATACTGGCATATTCTTGAGGGGTAATATGTAAATTTGGTCAAAATGTGTTAAAATTGTCTAAAAATGAACTATGATCAACACTCTGGTTGCAAATAACAGACAGTCAAAGGCCTCCATATATTGTTTTGTAGAGATATCTGCGGAAGTTATCATGCTAACCAGCTAGCCCAGGGCTGTTCCGTCTCAAGCTTAATTGCCTCATTATCTAATCTTATGCAAACTACATTTAAACTCTCTGCTGATGTCCGACCGTCCTCTTGCTCCTCTTCCTCTTCATGTCACTCCTGTCCAAGCAGGCTTTGTTACAATAGTTCCCAAAGTTAGAGTTGTGGTCGGAGCCTCTGTAAGTCACTTTACAATACTGCTGTGTTCACTGGGAGGCTGCTGGTCCCTTTGTTGCTCCAGTACTTCATCAGGTCCTCATGCTCTCATTCCAGTTAGATTTATCAGCTAATACGGCGACGAGCTGCAAAGCTAACTGTTTTCTGTAACCATTTTTTTAATTTTTTCCCTAATTGTCTGTGTTCCCAACTGCTAAATACTCTTTTCACACATGAGCCAACACACACACCTTTACCTTCATGTCTGGGATAACCTAATTTTTGCCTATTAGACTGCTTAGGACTTGTCTTGATCCAGCTTAACTGATGGTTGGCTAAATTGAGTTTAAACAAATTAATCCTCAAGTACATTAACACATTTGCTTATTGTGCTGCTGCAAAAGATTACAGTGTTTTATAGTAAATCTGATCAAAATATGCCTTCAGCAATGGAGTTTCAAAACAAAATGTGAAGAATTCACAAGACATTAGCCAGAGTTCCATAAAGTATTGTAAAAGTAAAAAAAAAAAAGATTGGAAGAACAGATCATCTTGAGGGTAATTAGGGTTATTATTTAGAAAAGAAAATAATGAGATCTATTAATAAAATGCTGTATCTGTATCTGACAGCAAACCTTCTTGGCTTGTTTTTAGAGGGATGGGTGTAATAATGTCAGAGAGAAATCGCTCTTTCTGACATTTTCTTGAACCTCCGACTTAGTGAGACACTCCCTTGAACATAATACTTGTGCTTGGCTCTATGTGTGTGTGTGTGTGTGTGTGTGTGTGTGTGTGTGTGTGCACATGCCTTACCCCCATGCTGTGCTCCGTCTGCCCCGGCTGCAATTACCAGCAGAGAGAGAGCCCATAGCTACCTGCTCACCATCCTGGAGCCAGAGCCCAGCCCTGGACAAAGCACATACAGCAAACTCCTGCCAGAGACTGCATTATGGAGATTAGGGTGAAAGATTGACAAAGAGGTAGAGAAAGATGGAGGGAGACAGGGTTGGTGAGAGCAGCAAGGCTTCAGGAAGGGGAAATTAGTTTGCCTCTGGATGATCCCCCTCAGGCTCAAGGAGAGGGGAGAGACAGACAGACAGACAGATCACAGGAGGGAAGAAGAGTGAAGGACAAAAACACACTTTTGTTGCTTTCTAATTGTTTTGTATTGACTATGCATTGTGTGTCACTTGATCCATACTTACAAATGTGTTTTGGAAAGTGCTAAATAAGAAAACGTTCGTAGTTATTGTTGTTTTTTGGCTTAGACCCTTGCAAGCTTGAGGAAAAAAGATCAATCTCAGTTAGAGAAAGACATATAGAGCGAGTGACGAAGTGAGAGGACACTCGCAGAGAAACAAGACTAACAGAGATGAGAGGGACCAAGGCCAAAACAGGAATGCTGGCAGAAAAAAAAAGGTCAAGTGTTAAGTGGGAGAAAAAATGTTGGAAAAGACCAAAGTTCAAGGTAGAAAGAAAGAGATACAGACAGGGACATAAAGCTAATTGCAGAAGATCAATAAAAAGCATGAGATAGAAAACTGGAAGGATGCTTGAGGACATAATAGAGATGAAAATAAGTGGGAGAGAGTTGTTGTAGTGGAAGATGGTTCACTCAGCTGGTCACCTGAGTGCCCTTTGTGATGAAGGAGACTGGTGGTGGTGCAGACAGGATTGAAGGCTGGTTGGGAGGATGGTGAGCTTACGGTCGGACTGGGCCCGTGTCAGTCTGAACAGCAACAATCGATAATCCCCTCACTCAGCTTCACTCTGAGAGGGCTGGAGCCTGAGCTGCAGCCACGCACAGGCTGCTGAGCTTTATATGCCTTCATGTGTCAGTGGTCTACTGTTTATTCATATTTTCCTTTTGTACCACATAAATATGCCCTTATGTGTCAGACCAGTGGTTCCTGACCTGGGGTTTAGGATCCCCCAGGGGCCCACAGGGGAAGAGGAGAGAGGAAAAGACATTTTCTGCTACACAAATTTTCATTCATTTTTCGTTCAACACATTTATACTCTTTGCTTTTTCCCCCTGGCATAGTGACAAGTTAAGACTTATTCAAACTTCTGAAATAGTAATTAAAATAAAAGAATAGACAATTTATTCTATTCAATAACCTTTATCACTTTAACGTCTCTAAGGCTGTTGACACCTTGGCTGCAGTACACAAAACATGCATTTAACAGGAAATCATTCAAAGCAATTATCTAATTGAAAAAATTAAAAAATACCTGTCATAGTTTTTCAGACTCAAAGATTGCATCACTTGTTTTGTCCCACCAACGGTTTGATACCCAAAGATATTAAACTCTAAATGATGCAGTCGAGGCAAAATTCTCAAAACTGAAAAACATGCTAATGAATTATTGTAATAAATATTAATTAATGCTTTCATTTATCATCAAAGTTGACAATCAAACTGATTAATTTATTGGCTAATTGCCTCAGCAGTAACACATGTTGCTTTCCTTTAAAGGATCACAAACCATAATGGTTTGGAGTCCCTGTTTTTGGCAAAGACAGCTGCCTCACAGTATCAGTTCAAGCTCTGCAGTCAGACCTTCAGTGGTGCAGAAATAATATCTGTTCGGGTTGTTTATGCGCTCCTATTTCCCCTCGGAAAGAGAAACATTTGTTGTTAAGTTCATCTCAGTGGGATTTGCACTATGCAGCAAAAAGGTGCCAAGCTGTGCACAGCCTTAAAGGTCAATGTATAATCGCCTCCCACCCACACCTGCAGCATTGCTCCAGTATGGACTGGAGTGTTTTTAGAAGTCACACACACTCACACACTCAAAGGCACACACAGTGGAGACTTTGTTAGCTGGCTGGCACAGTCATGCTTCCCGGTACGGCATGTTTCCACCCTGAGTAAAACAGTGTGGCCGTTGTGTGTGTGGTTGCAGCATTGTGCGCACACACACACACACACACACGCAAGCAGCCAGTAGTCACACTGGATTGTATTCATTAGAGAGGGATGGTTGTAGACCATCACTTAGCATCCTGCTCTGTCAATACAGGAGTTATGCTTCCTGCCAATGAAGTAACTTAACAGTTTTGCTCAAAAAAAGGAACAAATGATAAACAAACAAATAATTAATGTTCCTTGAATTTTTTTTGTTTTAATTGATGCTATTTTTGTCATGCTTGAAATGTTTCTGATTCTTGGCTGCAAACCTCACAGCCTTTAGGAAAGTGACAACATTTGAATTCAAAGTAAATAAAGCTAAACCACGGTGCTTTTGAAATGCAGTTCTGAAGTGGGAGAAGAAGCCAGAAACGCCATCCAAACTCTGAAAGTTTAGTGTGACATGGAAACAAAGGAAACTTTGCTCAGCAGCAATGTCGCAGCAGTAGTGGGCACATTATAAAGCAACTAAAGGAACCATGGAGCTTCCCCACAGCCAAGTCTTTGCCACACACACATTTTTTTCTCCTTTTTCTAGAAAGGGAACAAGCGGCTATGCTGCACTGTTCTGCTGGCAGTCTAATATATCACCTCCTCCTTCTGGCTTTTCCAATATCACTTGCTTCTGTTGTTTTCAAAAGGGTTGCGGAGCTCATTCTGTGCTGCACTGAGGGATGTTTAACGGCATCTGAAATGCCTGGGATCTTTCCTTTTTTTTTCTTTCTTTTCCTTTTTTTTTATTATTTCACTTTAGGCTGGCTAACCAGAAATGGAAAATCATTCTAGTGTAGAAAGTCTCATGGACCGTAGAGAGTTGTTTCCTCTCCCTCTCAGTGGGAAAGCTCCGGCATTGATCTTGCTCCCCGGGTGTCTGCACTGCACGAGTTGTAGCCAGAGCTGAGGCAGGGTGCGATGCTCTGGCTCATGAACACAGGGCTCACCCCAACTACACACACACACACACACACATAAAAAACACACATATGGAAATGGAAATCCCTATGCCACACACTTTCTATGCACATGTACTCACTACACTTCATTTAGCTGTTTTTCTATGTTCATATGAAAACACACTCACGCATTATCTTAAGCTTTCTGACTTGCATTTCACATAACTTAATTTAACTGAAGTGACTCAGCTGAAGAGAACACAATGTCTTAAGCTGAAATGTGAGTGTAAGTGTGTTTGACTGGCCTGGAAGGGACTCTTTGTCTAATGCTAGCGAGTCAGTACTGGTGTTCTGTGACCTTACAGACACTCTAACAGAGAATTGAATTATTTGCTATTCGACACCATGTGGCAGTTAGTAAGAGGAAGCTTAAACAAAAGATAAAGAAGGATTTAACACTGACATTACCTGCTGACTGTAACCTGATAAAAAGCTGATTTATGATTGCTTTGTATATCTTCATCTACAAAAAGCAGCAGCACAGGGAAACATCACAGCTTCCTTTTCTTTCTGTTTGTTTCTTGTTTTACAGACAACAGTGTAACATAAACTTTATTGTCCAGTTTTTTAATTTCTCTTCATCGCTGAAGATGGATCCCATTGTCTTTGGTGGTTGCTGATTCCCTGTTTTTTTTTTCTCTTGCACCACTTAGAGATTGATATCTTTGTTTTACAAGGATATCCTGACAGCTAAGTGGCATTTGATACAGATAGTCAAAGTACTTAGAGGATCAATTCTAATTACTTTTTTTGACCCTGTGACTTAAAATCTGGCACCGCCATGAGGTTAAAATACTTACTTGCTCATTATTTTGATTAATAATAATAAGTAAATACCTGCATTAATCCTTTACAAATTCCCATTAGCATCATCTGTATTTGTGTCTGGTGCTGGTAACTAAATGATAACATGCTAAAAGGCTAAACAAACATGATGAGCATAATAAATTTACAAATAAACAGAAAGAGAGCGGCACATATTGCAAACACTCGCACAAATGACATGCAGACTTGGACAGCCTGATGCGTTATGGGCCAGAATGTTTCACATCTGCATCCAAAGAACAGACCAAAGTCTGTAGCCCATAATGTTATTGAAAACACAGTTAACTCAAATGCCTTATTTATGTCAACACATATGGTCCTAAGTTGTAATTTCCTAAGAAAAGCTAGAGTTGACCGCACCACATTTATATGAAAATCACATTTTTTTTTCAAAAAGCACACTCTCTTGGCTTAAAAGTATCAAAAAAACGGTCCCTGTGCTTTAGGGCTGCACTCAGAGTTTGGGTTGAGTTTCACTCTAGGCTCCAAACTTAAACCCAACTCTATTCCACCATTCCAAAAATTACAGTAAAATAACAAAGGCAAAAAAGCAAAGTAAATCTGTTTCTGGTTCTGCGTTGTCTTGGTCTTCGTACCCACAAGGCCTTTAAAACAAGTCGAACCATATCAAAGCGGCGCTCTGCTCAGCTAAACATTTTAATTTGCCCTGAACAACAGCTTGGATACCTTTGTATTACTCAGCACTTTGATGTAAAACGAGGCGATATTCGCCTTATATGCTGAGGCAGTGCGGGGGAAAGTAATGAGATTTATGTAGCCTTGGGAAATGAAGCGCTTTCAGGTTTTTCAAAGTCTTAGCCTCTTGTTTTTAAGTATGTTTTTCCCCTCCCTCATGTGTTTCCTATATATTCTCCACAGCTCTCTCCTTCTCATATCTCTCTCTCTGCGCCTCCATCATATATGCAGCTCCACTGAAAAATACAGTCGAGTGAGGATTTATTCATGATGGGTTTTTAAGGGCAGGCTTATGCTTGAAGTATATTTTGTTTTATTTCCTTTATCACAGCAGCTAAATATGGATTTATTTTTTTTCTCCTGGTCTTTAAATTCTAAGAATTCTCATCAGTGTCGTTGAGGAGAGATGTAAAGGTAAATCATTTGTAGCTGATGTCTCTACATCACAGCTGCTTCAGTGTTTACCGTTGCCTCGGTATCATTTCACACTTTTACAAAGTCATTATGCAGATAGATAGACGGGGGGGGCGACCTGGGTCAGCTAAGCTAAGATAATCTGTGTGCACGCTGAGGCAGGGGAGGAAACAGTCACATGTTCAGAGGTCAGGATCTGAAGCAGCTCCACCTGTGTGAGGGTGCTGCGTGTCGGAGGAAGCTCAGACGGTGACTCTGCACCCCTCATGTGACCTCGACACACTTTCTGACTCAGTTGCAAACAGTATCAGCTGCTTTACTTTCAACATTATAGGCTGGCCATTTGAAACCAACACACCAAGAATTACTAGCAAAATGGTTCTTTTTGGTGTAAGTTCAGCATCTTGCTCTTTGTGAAGTCTTCTTCAGTGGGATTTTGCTTATTTTACTGGAAAAAAATTCTTCCAGAAAGAAGTTATTTGGTACAGAGAGAGAAGAAAAATGTACTTCTCTTCTCAGTGCCATGAGTCTAGGTTATGATGTGACAAATGAGTCAATATAAGGTGATAATTCTTCTCTTTGTGGGGAATTTTAATATTAAAGAACTCATTTTACTGCAGAAGATTGAGTTGATATTTTTCATGTGTGGGACGCAGGGATAAATAATAAAAATGAGTACGATGGTGCCTTCATTTCATATTTGAATATATTATCCGAAGCATCAAGTAATATTAGAAATCCGTTTAATATTGTGATACATACGTCTTAATGGCAGCCAACATATCAGCCTAGTTTTATGTCAGAGCGTGTAATAGACCCGTTGATCAACCAGAGTAGAGTGTGTCAGTGTCACGTTCTGGCTTGCATTGAAACGTACACGTGTGCAGAAAGTGCAGTACAAGTACCAACCTGACACCGACACTGTGTCATGATGCTTGGTTGGATATACTCATACTTAAACTTTTCACCCCCTCTTCCACCAAAAATATCGACCTATCAAACACTCAAACTTAGGCTCATATTAAACCGAGAATTATGTTAACCTTAAAAACCCCATCACTCAGTCCGAGTGTTTCCTAATTACGACAGTGCTTCAGCAGTGGGAAATGGATTAGTTACATTTGCATGCTGATATGCTGTAGAGTCATGATGTTAATAATGTCAGTTGCTATCAGCTGTCGCAGGGTAATTGCTAGGAACAGTTCCGTCTCGCTGAGGGTTTTGGGTGCTGCAGAGGACAGTGACACGGACCTCAGTGACAAGAGACAAAGAGACGGCACATGTCTCAGACCGCCACGGATTTACATTACAGTTTCCTCCTCATCCCCTCCTCCTCCTCCTTTTCACCCCCTCCTCCTTTTCACCTCTCCATCTCCCTCCACACAGGGCTCCTGACCCTAATAGCAGCCTCTTTCTCCTATGACTGGGAGATATATAATCCAATAAGCACAGTCGCTCTGCTGCCTTTGGCTGGGACCACACACAAAAGTGACTAAAAAACACACACACTTACACAGGCTCATGCAAATCAAGAGTGTGTATGCGATTGCACGTTAAGCTGACGTCTGAGTGCTTTTTTAGCAGCGTGTGCACGTCATGTCATGTAAAAGAGGTGGACACAAGGGGGAACCTATTTACAATTTGGGCTTTTTAACTCAGGCAAGGAGCCGAAGGGGATGCTGTCTTTGCATCATTAGTTCATACTTCCTGTCTAGGAAGGACAGATTTCTATTTATACAACCTCTGGCCTCTGGTGTTTTGTGTTTTGTCCCTCTTGGTCAAGGAAATTCTTAACCTTACGAGGTCCTCTTCCATCACTCCGTTTTAAGGCCAGCCATTTCTCACAGCTGTTTAGGACCCATTTGGCATCATCTGGGGTCTGATAAAGCCCCATCCCCCAGCTGCACATGGATAATGAGTCTCCGCCTTTTTTCTGTTCTCTTTTTTTTTTTTGGTTGTGTGGTCTCATTTATGAGCCCATTTTGCCTCACTCCTCTGGTGTTCTAAAAAAAAAAAAAAAATCCACTAGGATCTCAGAAATGTTTTGTTTTTTCACATATATGCACAGGTCACGGTGGATCATCTCAGCAGGTGCACACGCCATATTATGAAAAATCTCTGGCTGGTCTACCAGAGCTGCATTTTAAGTCTGATTTCCACAAATGTCATTCACCCTCAGCTTAACGCAGTGTACGTGAATGCGAATGTACCTCCAGAGGCAGGTGGAGTCGAACAGGGAGATGCAAGAGCAGAGAAAAGCACAGACAAGAGCAGACAAGGCCTAAAGTGAGCAGAAGACACGACAAGAAGAAGCCACATTCTGTCTCACACACGTGCAAAGTGTTTTGACTCGGGTGCACAAACCCCACGCACATAAATAAGGTCTCCGTAGGGTTGATCTTGACACAAATGAATTCAAAACCAACAAAAGCTTTGGGGTGTTTTCAAAGGATGCTGGCTGGCTGTGGGGGTGGCGTATAGGTGTTTAACTTCTTCTGTCTGACAACATCTTTCCTGTTGTGAATGGGGGTTGGCAGGTTGGCAGACACAAACAGCTTGTCAAAAAAAAAAGTCTGTGTCAGACACCTCTTTTTTTTCCAGAAAGTCAAAAAAAAAAAAAACAGATTGAGGTTTTAAGGCATCTAGTGACAAAAAGCTGGAGCCTTTTCAACAATGTTATTTCTTGGCTTTATAAAAAAACATTTCCATGAGGGTGATATTGTCTGTTAACAGTCTTGATGAAGCAGCATTGCAAGGAGCTGTTGGTTTTAAATCTATTGTGCACAAACAGAAAGAGAAAAGAAAATGCCACAGCGGGACACACTGCTTTACGAGCTACAAAGGAACAGCGATGTGTCTGATTCAGGGCAAGAACCAAAGATATCTCGATGCTGCAGTAATCATCAGATGCATTATTAAAACCTGCCCTGCCTAATTTCAGCTAATCTGGCCTGAATTGGCCCAAGTGCAATTGGGAATTGGTTTGTTGAGCCTGGGAGCTGTCCCACAAATTGCAATGCTAATGGCGGGGCTGAGCGGGCTCCTTTCCCTGATAAAGGCAGATTTAATGGAGATATTTCACATAGAATCATTTATCAGGGCCTGACAGGCAGGCACTAAGACTCCCACCCCCCACCCCTCAAATAAACCACACACACACATGCACACACATGCACCTAGATGGGCCACATCCTCTCTGTAAGTGCTTGATCCATGATGATACAACTTTATCTGCCCGTAGCAGATGAACTTAACAAGTTTGTTGTGAAATTAGACAAAAATGAAAAATGGAAAAAAAAAAAAAAAAATTAAAAAAGCCTGAGGATTTTTCTATCAGGATGGATCAGAGCTCATTTTTGGCACTACTGGTCCGTGACTGTGCACAGACAGCGAGGAAAATAGGCTGTGAGATTTTTTAAAATGCTAGAGAGGATGCATGTGAGGCAAGTCATAGATCACTGATAGAATCTGACAGTACAATACAAATATGACGCTGGCTGAACACATAGAGAGGCATTGTCATGCAGGGGGCACACGTGTGCGCTCATGTCTGTGGCAGTGATGGTCCCTCCATCTGAGAAATGCAATTCGTAATGCTGTTGTCTAATGTCAGGCATTCTCAGAAATGGTCACAATGACTCATGCGAGACAGCTGTCTTAGCTTTTTTTTACAGGCACTGAGGCTAAGCTACATGATTACCCTGAGAACATCCTAACTGGACTCCGTGAGCTCAGCCGCTCACCATCACATTAGAGGTTGCACATACATGCTCAGGTCATGAATAGCGTTTTGATATTTGTCGGTTTTGAAACTTTGGCCTCATTATTTTCATCCGTTTTTATTTTTGCAATCATTTTGAGGCTCCAGCTGTCGCCATCTTTGTTGTGTGCAGTTGCCATGGGTACAGATGTTTTCATCTATTGCAGGATTAGTGGAGGAGGCGCACTGAATAACTCTCCTCAGTAAATCCAGTCATCATTTCCAAAGTCTGGCTGTTTGAACAGATCTGTTTGTCTGTTGTCCCAGCTCACCTAGCATTAGTGCAGCTGTGTGTTAATATGATTCCCACCACGTCTTTTTTTTGCAAGACATACAGTATAATACTCTGCCTCTGATTGGTTGCCTTTTTTGGTAGGATTTCAGCATAGGTCTGAGATTTGTTAGAGTAAGAAAGGCAGTGTGAGCCAATTAGAGACAGATGACAGCAGATAAGTGGAGCACTGCAGCTACCTGTTCTCCAGAGTAGCAAATCATTCAAATCATTCAGAGGCTGGATTCATTTACTTGATAACATATTGATTACTACTTGTGTTAATCTGTGAGCAAAGGCCTAAATTATCAGGTATCGTAGCAATATTTCTGTGGTGAAAAGAAGATTAAGATTGCTGACTAGCAACATAAAAAATGGCATGTTGCAATTCCCAGCAAAGCCTTGATCACTTGCAAAATATGTAACTCTCAATGTAATTTTAGTTATTTTTTATGTCTTTGATCAATAAGCTGCTTATTTAATAGAAGAATATAAAGTCAGCAAAATTTAACCTGAAATAAATAAAATTCTGAGTTTAAGAGCAATGAAATAGGACAAAAAATGACCCAGAAAACTAAAACTGTAAACAAGCCAAAATGACATGTAGCCGCCCTTTAAATCGGCACGCGGGCTTCAGGCTACATAAGGGCAAAGGTTAGATTACAGTCAGTCTTGAAGATAGACTTTGAAATGGGCAGCAGTGTCGCGCCTCAGGATGTCTTTGTTGTCCTCATCATGACCTCACCTGACCAGAGCTGCCATGTTCTTCTTTGTTCATCTCATCTGTCTGTTAATACTGCTCCCAGGGGACATGACTACCCTATGTCTCGCTCTCTCTCTCCCTCTCTCTTCATCTCCTCTCTCTGCCTCGATCTCCCTCCTTTGTTCACCTCCCCCGACTCCATCTATTCCTGGAACTAGTGATTTAATGAAGAGCTCGGTCGCCATGAATGACCTCTCCCATCATCAGTGTCCTTTCTTTGTATGTGTGAGTGTGGTCGTTTCTGGTCAGATTTCGAATTCAGCCGGCTGCCAAACTTCAGCCGTCTTCTCTTTTGCACTTATTGTTGCCGCAGTAAAACGTGGGTTGTGTCTGTGAACCCCCCCCAAACCTTAGAAGAGGTAAGACCAAGGCTCATTAAAAGAACTCTTCCCCAGCTCATCTCCCTCTACATTTCCCATCAGAGGAAAATAAAGTTATGCTATCATTGCTGTCATATTCAGAGTTCTTCTTCAAGGAGAGCTCATTTACCCAGTGCACAAATAGTCCTTTCATCAGTTCAGATGTTCGACAATGTGATTTCATGCTTAACAAAGCCAATGTGCAAGAGCAATCTAACTAATACCATCCATCTAGCCTCCTCTGTGTGTCCTTTGAAGCAGGGAGGGGTGGTAGTTTTGTGTGTAATCTAACAGTAGAGGGGATTTGGATATCCTGCTGTCAAGGTAATGCCCTGTAATTGGCCTTCTAATTCTGTGGGGTAATGAGACTAAAAGTGGATGGCAAAGGCTACGCTGCTGTATTTACCTGCAGCACCAGACAATTAGTACGGATAATGCTAATCACAAGCTGGCAGGTAGACCTCTGTGGAGAGACCAAAAACAAAGGCTTTGTTCCCACCAATTTCACAATTTGCTCCAGAAAATGATGTGATCTGAGAATTAATAATTGCTAATTTTACCTTGAGGGGCTTTACAACATCTACAGCATACAATACCTGCTATTCTTAGACCCCTGACTCAGATATGGAAGAAAAAAAAATCCTCTCAGTAAAACCTTTTAAATGGAGAGAAAATGAAAGAAACCTCGGGTAGAGGGGACTGAGTGCAGTGTGAGTGTTTACAGAAGAGACCAACATAATGAAATTAGAGGATGGACAATAGGCACACAGCTCAGAGGCTCATGGGACAACAGACAGAGGGTTAGAGAGAAGCAGTAGTTTTCATAAGCCGACAGTATTCTCGTTAGCAGAAAAAATATTGAATAAAAGCAAGAACAAGGCTAGAAATTTTATTAAAACTGAGACTTAACCTGCCTGCAGGTAGATGGTACAAGGCCTGAAGTAATCAAGGAACAAGCAGCTGATGAAAGTGAAAGAAGTTTTAAGTTTGAATTTAAAGCCCTGATGGTGTTATATTTACTTGACCAGGTATGTAGTCATAAAATAAATAAATATAGCAACTGCATGGAAAGCATAAAACTTGACTTTATGATGATTCCACATGGGTGGCAGGAGTTAAGGGGAAAGTTTCATTACCACAGGTCCTGAACTTATTGTGGGTCTTGGGGTTTTTGGGGGAAGGTTCAAGGATCACTATGACATTTAAAAACATCATCTACAACATCACAAACACACATGCAAAAGATTTTGACTGAAGACTCAATAGTTGTTGAGATACTTCACTCTGGACCAAATTAGTGGTAAGACAAAATGAGATTGACATTTTAAAAAAAGACACTTTAAATATGCAAAAGTATGTAAGGTTTTTGCTATTAATGCAAATATTTTTGGCAAATCATTATCATTAACTCTGAGCCGTTGCATACTTCAGGATGCCAGGAATAGGCACCCTTCATGCAGCCTGTCAGTCTCTCTTGAGC
>JAQNCA010000013.1:6267120-6287283 GCA_029783725.1 Acanthurus tractus
GGTTTTATCCATTTTTCCTGTTTTTCCCATACATATCACAACTACTAATGGTTTAACACATTTTGAAAAAGGTGTCAATATGTATTCAGGATGCATAAATGTGCTTCTTATAGCAGCGAAAAGAGGACTTTACTGGAGGAGCAAACTAAATTTCATTTCATTTCAATTTCAGTAAAATGAAGTCAACATGTGTTTTATGATGGGCTTTTTTGTTGTAAAGGCAATTTCCCCACTACATTACAAGTTCCATTCTGTGTAACGTATTATATATTGAGGTCTAGGTGTCAATGTTTCACATTACCATGAAAAAAAAATAAAAAAAAATACAGCCTTGACTGTTGAGATGTGTTAAGTACCATTTGCCTGTTGAACCCAGATGATATTTACATAGTAGAATTCTTCAAAAAAAAACTGATGCACTGAACACGTTTATTAATAGAGTGAAATGAAGAACATGTTCACATTTCCCAAACTAAAGCATGGGGAAAAAAAGTTAAATTACATGGAGATTGATAAGTTCATGACGTAATAGATAAGTTGATAAGTTCATGACCTAATATAGATAGGAGTCACTATCAGAAAATCATTCATCAAAACACATTGACTGTGGTCCAACTTACAAATTTCATCTACCCAGAATGGAAATACCTCAAGGTTCTTAAATTGAAACTCCACATCATAATTCAAAAAGGTTGAGCTCCATGTGCATCATGTCCTTTTACATAAGACAACAAAAAAAAATTCCTATCCAAAGTACACTTCTGTTGTAGAGCCCATTTTTTCAACACAAAACAATGCATGTTGATTTAGGATTGTAGAAAGTTGTAGCAAGTAACTCTGGTGTTAAACTCCTCCACCTGCAGTACAAAACCACACTCTGTTCATCGAGTTCTTAACCATTTCCACCGGAGTCATGTATATTAATCAAACATTTTTCCTTTTTTATTTTAGGTAGTCATGTTTCTATGAGCACCCTGTCGGTGCTATTTATGTCTAGAAAAATGACAGTAATGCCCCAGGTGAACAGAAGGTTATTACCCCGCTCGGGGCATGTTCTTTTCAGGGAGCAAGTACAGAGGTCAGCCGCACTTAGCCTGCTATCTCCAGGGAAACAAGCTGACACGGTCTGGGCTGTAGGGTCCAATGTGTCCTTGTCTACTCCCCCCGCCATCACTGTGATGGTCATCTCTCATCCTGTCTTTTCCCCGAGGCTCTGATGTGCCGTCATCATGCCACGTGCAGTTCCAGCTGTTTGTTGACAGCTGGTTTCTAATGGTTGAGCTCGTGCAGGAGCCAAATTTGTGTTTCTCCTCAGGACTTCCTCTTTCTAACCAAGCTGACAGTGCCTTGATTGCTGACTAGGTTACCAACAACGGGCCCTGGGCGTCATCAGTTCTGCTGAGGGGCCACCCAGCCTCTAATCTGCATTGAAATCGACATGTATCCCTGCTCAGAGCTGTCAATTTATTTACAAGCATCTCCTTTTCATAAGTAAGCTTGTCTTTAATTTCAGAGAAATACTCTAAGAAAACTTGTTTTTGAGCATTAAACACTGCTGAAGCTAAATAAGGCAGCTCTGAAAAGTCTGTTTCACAGCAGCTCCAACTGATTCTACATTTGAACCAAACACACAGAACCATAAAGTCTGTAGACAAGGCTTGAACTGCTTCTGATAAACTCCACTCCTCTGCTGGCCACCACACATGTAGAACTCTTTACTTTACACATGACTTTGCACGTTTGTCCTCATTGGTCATAAACAAAAAATATCATGAAATATTGAGTGCAAAACATAAAGAGTGTGCTTAGATATATTTGGAGCAGAAATATGAGCATTTTGAATATGCTGCTTATATAAATGGAGAGAAGACGACTGAGTATGTTTCAGATAGAAAGAAGATAAATGGAAACTTTTTTAGAATCAACTTTCCAAGCCTGATATTGAGATTTTCTTGGGAGTATTCCTTTAAAATGTTGGCGCAGGTTGAAACATGGTCAGGAGCATTTGGGAAAATCATAGTAGCAGCTGTAAGGAGAACTGCATGCCAATACTCTCAAAGGTGATGACATACAGTGTAGTCAAGCTAAAAGCTGAGCTTCCCTGCTGTTTGTTAAAAGAGCCAAAAAATGCCTGCAGCATTTCAGTCTGCAACCTCCGTGAAACTCATCAACCGCTAGATTCATCCTCCGCCGTCTCCTGCTCATCGACCGCCTCTTTGGTCTCATGTTAACTCAGGATTAACACATAAATGACGATCTAAATGAGCTGTAATAGCGGAATAATCTCTGTGACCTATTAGTGTAAAACAAACACGCACACAGAAGCGCTCAAACACACACAAACAGAGTTACACATGCAACACACTTTAATTGATTTGCTGGGGTTATTTGCTTTTGTTGCATGCTTATTTCAAAGAGGAGGGTGTTATGTGTGTATGCCATAATTATAATGGACCCTTGATATTGTGTGTTTGTGTGTCAGTTAATGCCTCAATAATTACATAAAGACATGGTGTGTTTGTTTATATGACCGAGACAAGGAAATACAAAAACCTGAAAATGAAAAATGTGAGCTATAAAAGTGTTGCGCGGCATCGCTTATGGCCTTATAGCTTGTTTTGTGAGATTATGCTGATCACAGTCAAAGCTTAAGCTCTCTGTAATATGAAGCTTTTGCTGCATAGGTTGGCAAAGCTGCATAGCACTAAGTCATATATAACAGTCAATGAATAGAGCTCGAAAAATAATAGAGAAGAAAGATCTTTGAGTAAACAAACAATCAGGAGAAAATTTTCAGTAGACAAATGATGCAACATTATATATGCTATCAAGAAATCAACATCTGCGTAGTTTAACAGTGATGTGAAGGTACAGGTTTTATTTTTAAGGGTTAGGGTTGAGCTGCAAAACAGTGTGTTGTGCAAAATGTTTTTGCACAAATGGAAACAGTGTAGGTCAACTTTAAAAACAAGTCAGAGGCACAAGCAGGATGTTTGATTGGGGAAATATTTATAATGCTTAAAGGACTTAACCTAAGTGCACTTCCTTTAAGTGTTTTTAAAGGCAGCTTTATTTGGTGTTTAGAGGAGAGAATAGGGCATAATGTAAATGTGTTCCAGTGTTTTTTGGATTTTTGTTTTGAAAATGAGCCAGTAGAGGACCGGATTGTCGACCATTAACCGTAAACCAGCCATTACAAAGCAGATTATGTCAGGCTAAGAGGCACTCTGCTGGACCCTTTCAGCTCTGGCTTGGACTCACACTCTGTGTATGACGTCCAGATTTCTCTTGTACTGTATACCTTTCCTGGATTTCACCCAACACAAACCACCGCAACAGGTAGACATGTGTTTCTTTTCTTGACAAATCTATAAGAGGGTTAAGGACCAGGAACTATAAAATACACACAGGCCTTAAGAACAGCTCCAGTTTGATCTGGGGTATAAACCTGATCCTGACAGAAAGATGAGTTTTTTTATTGCAGTTAGCAGAAAACTTGGAGGAAGGCCAATTTGTTCCTAGTTCTACGTTATGATAGGCTAGGGACTGCCTCTCTTCATTTTTTCATGGCCAAAGTTAAAATACCATGTAAGAAATAGCAACTATGATCCCTCCTATGGCTGACACATGGACTAGTTTGGGGGAAAAAAGCTACTTTTCATGCCTCAGGCAAGGCTCTCCCAGAAACAAATAGCTATGGGCGCATTTTTCTTTTTGTCAGTCAAGCACAACTGAGGTTTAAAGCAAATTTATTTCTAAATGCATCATTTAACCAAACTGTCCGGGGAAAGCATTTATGCAAAATAATGGTTATACCTGTAAGACACTGTCAATTTAGGCTCATTAATTAAGGCTCTAGTCATACAAGTCAGATGATCATGATCTTCAGATGTTAATCACCATTGCAAGTGGGAATTAGTACAAGCCACCAAACTGCAGCTGCAGAGAGAAAACTAGCTTCTAAAATAATGACTCCATTAATTACCGGAAGATGTTACTGCGCGACGCTGCGCTCTCTGCACCACCCTAATTGAATGTACCAATAATGGATTTTTACACCAAAGTCGAAAATGTACAACTGCTCACTGAGCTGTCTGTCATGCCGGCTCGTCATGTTCACCTCAATCAAGTCGAATCGAGTGTCAGGATGCTGTTTTTTTTTTTTCCAGTTAGACAGCGAGAGATGAGAGAGAGAGGAAGAGAGCGGGTACAAAGACGGAGGAGAGAAAAGTCAAGCTAATGATGGAGCATAAAACACAGCATGTATGTTTGATGAACGCAGGCATGGAGACGGGAAAGTGAGATGAAACAAAGATAAAAAGGAAAGAGTCTGAAGAGTGCAGTTACACAGAGAGAATGCAGTGATTAAGTAGCTAAGATAACAGCGTAGACACACAAGAGCAGAGTTCAGACAAACAACACAGCCGGACCCAGTCATTTAACAGGTGAACATCTGCTTTTTGTTCAACATGCAATGTTTTTTCCACTATTTTCTGACATTTTTCACAACTTTAATCACTTAATTGACAAAATACTCAAGGTATTAATTGATAAATGATTCAATGCTGTTGTTTTTTGCAACTAAGCTTACTTTAAGTGCACCGTATGGTAAAGTAAGTCAACACCTGAACATCATGCCCATGATTGTCTGTTGCATCATCTCTTTGCAAAACTTCGGGTGATAATCCGTTGCCATATCAGCCCAGAGAGCTTTCCAAAATATTTGCTGGTCTGGCTGCTAGGATTTGTTTTCATTCAGTCACTTGACCTTAGATGAGGTTAGCCTCAACACCTTTACAATGTTGGAATCTGGGTTGATGTGGCTGATAATTTATGCAACTTTTCTGAAAGACATTTTTGAAATTTGGACCTGCCTCATGTAGTGTTTCGTATGTATGCTGAAATGTGAAAGAGTTCTAGATCAAACTAGGCCAATACAGATTATATGTCGGTATAAAAAATGTATGTTTCATAATACAAGGAGACAAACAGGAGCCTGGCTGTGTAGACGCTGCAGTCTGCCATGTAACTGTTCCCTCTTATGCTAAATTTAATTCTGTGCTGATGCCACTCTTTTAAATCCACCATCTGCAAACTGGAGTGTATAATCTTCCTCAGTAACTATTACACAGCTTGTTCAGCGGCACATTTCGCCTGGTGTGAAGGTGTGCTAGATGCCGTCTTCACAGTCATTAGTGCTCCAGTACAGGTGCTAATGGAGTGTCGAGCCCGCTGCGTCTCTGCAGGCTTGGTTAAAAGCTTTTCCAACTTGATCATTTCATCTTGTTTTTCATTCACCTCTCTGTGTCTTTTTAATTCTCCGGTAGTTTGCTTTGCTTATCTTCTCTTTTCATCTTCTCAGCAATTTGACTTTGAACCTTCTTCCCTGTGTTTTTCTCCCGTGCGTCAGCACACGGCCACATCGATCGCTGAGAGAGTGTGTAATATGCAGTGCGAGCTGTCTTCTGTCTCCACACACTTACACGGGGATGAATGTTAATCAATGGGATGTGCAGTGGAGGAAATGCTTCAAAACTTACTGTGTCATCCGCTTTCAACGTGTATCATCTTTTTTTCCATCACACGCATGAACGTGCACATTCAGTCTTTTTCCTTAAGTGAGATACTGCCTGTTTAGGACTGCCAGACAGTAGGCTAGCAGCAGTTTAAAGCCCCGCCAATTCTTAGGTGAATTTTAAGTGGACTTTGACTGAGTCTGCTGCAGGTTAATATCACATTTTTCTGCATTTGGCAGCTGAAGGACTTGTCTTTTTACTCAGAAACACATTATTATTGTTACACAAGCAGGGCCTGTTTTGAAACCTCTCTCTTTTGATGCATTCAAGGACATTCTAGCATAAAAGTTTTCACTTGGCTGAACTGACAAGAGTTTTGATAACTGAGTCATCATTTAAGTTGAAAGCAAGCAAAAATGCCCAATTTTTACTGTCTCCAGCCTTTAAGCTGTCAAAATGTTCAACTTTTTTATGTTTAAATGTCATGTTGCATTTGTCGTCTTTGAGTATTAGATTTTTACTGACAAATAAGACTACTCTGAGAGACTTGGTCACGAATAACAAAAGTTTTATAGCCTCTTGCAACACCTGCTTTTTAGAAATTCTGAAAATGCTAAACACTCAGCGCAGCATTTTCTCTCGGGAAAGCTGAGCATAAGTTGAGCATTTTCACCTAAAACTTAAAATTGTGGAGCTTGTCCAACAGTCAGGTACTCACACGCTCTCCTGTCAGTCTTTTGGAAGCAGTCAGAGTGAATTTTTCTGTCAGTATTCAGACTTTTTTGTCTGTCCTTGTTACAGTAATCCCTGCAGCATGACGGATGATTGTCATACTGGAAGATGATTGTACTCACATGGCTAAGTTAGCACTTTCAAGCCATGCACGCTAACTAAAGTTACAGTTGCACACTGAACTTTGTTAGAGTAGCAATATTATGAATGCAAACAATGCAGCACACAGTGGAGGCATTCGTGTTACATTGGAACTTGTTTCAAAGACAAACAGAAAACAAAATTAAAAAACAATAAAACTATTTATATTTGGGCTATATGTCAATACATGGGAATATATGTATATTGTCCCTGATTATCATACAGGATTGCAAAATCTGACAAAAAAGGAAGAACTAAATGCTAAAAGTGATGGATAATCATGGCTAGCCATGCTTTAAGTCAAGTAGAAACCAAGGGGCAAACTTCCCACTTCTGCATTGAAGCCAACCAGGAAGTACAAAAACTTGCAACTCCTCAACTGACCGCTTGAGGCTGGCTCCAAAAGGGAGCGAATTCCCATGTTAAAATGGCCAACTTCAGAGCAGAAATAAGCATATTTACAGCCTGGTTCAAAAATGTTTTTTTGTCTACAGCGTCTTTACCATCTCATGAAAACTCTGGGGGGGGTGATTTTTTTTTCTAACTCATTTGTTTATTTTATATTTAAGCTTAAAATTCTGCTATTCGGCTGTTGATTGACAGCCTGTTGACATATAGCCGGGGGCTGTTAGCTGAGTGGGTGCGCTGTCCGTCCTTCGACCCCGCCTCTTTTACCATATTTGGTTTAGGCTCTTGGCGGAGTCACGCACAGGCTAATGCTGGTGCCCAGTAAGAGATTTCTGAGGCTTCACTTTTGCTCATGCAGAAATCAATGGGTGACATCACGGAGGGTTTGTCCAGTGTTTTAGACAGTCAATGGTAGCAACCAATGGCTGCCTAAGGCTCAACTGCACTTTTGGCTCACTTTGCTGACTTTTGGATCTTGCAGTCTTAATTCCATTCTTACACTCTTCTCACTTTATATCAATATGTATATATTTATTTGCTAGTATTATTTTAATGGTGTTTTATTGTGTGATTTCATTTTTTTGTTTATTATTGCTATTACCTGCACTGGGATCTGTGTGCCTCATTTAGTTCCTTTTTATGTATACGGTGTTCTGGAATGACCATAAAAATATCCTCATTCTTGACTATATAAAATTTACAGTATGCCTTGAAGGCAGGATTTGCATTTGAAGTGCATTGCCTGAAACATGCAAAACCACTATATGGTACTTTAAATCTGAGAGAGAGACAATTTAATAATCTCCTTCAATCACCATGCTTCTTTTTTCCCATTTTCTTTGTCTCTCTTTCTCTCTTCCTCCATCTGAAGTGTGTCTGGCTCATTTTTGCAACTTTCTATCCCATCTCTGTCTATTCTCTCCTTCTTAAGGGGTTTGATCCATTATAGATCAGTGATAAGTTCACGAATCCCCCGTCTCAATATAAGTCCAAGTCTCACCTGCTCTTCTCTTTCCAACTATCAGTCTGAAGAAGATCAATCTCCATAAGTCAGCCAAACAGCCCTCCAGGGTATCTCTCCACAGAGCAGTTCCACCAAAGACACTTGAAGCTCGGAGACTTTTTATTCTGCCACCTCTGTCGCGTTTAGCAGCTCTCATTTGTCTGAATCTGTCTCCCCTCACGGGCGAAGACAATATTTTCCCCCACTGTGAATTTATTGAAGAGGCTCCTTTTTTTGGTTTGATCTTCAATCAAAGTGAAGGTGACAACATTAGTGTCATCACACAGCGGAAACAAAAGAGGCCCCGACTGCCTCAGTATGGCCCGGATCATTAACGGATGCTAATATAATCTAAAAAGTAGACGACACAAACTGAAACCGCAGAGATATGAGCTGGAGTCATGTTTGATGCACACACCTTTCAGCTTCATTACCCGCCGCTAATACAAGTCGTGGCCATGTGGATCAGTGCTCATGTCTCCAGGCCATCATTAATATCACACAGTACAGGTTTTACAAAGGTATTAAGAGATTACCACCGCAGAATGGATCACATTTTACAAGCACTTGTGGGAAATGGATTGTTTTTTTCACTTCCATTATCCTTTCATGGTTCTCATCCAATCATTGTCATTAGGATAAATTCATGGATGACAAAATTCCACGAGGGCCTGAACAGCAATTAGAATATTATAATCTCAGGTAATCTTTCTTTCCTTCTTTCTAGCTTTATTCATCTTAATTGTTAAGTGAGTCATGATATGTTTTGATTAGAATAGTGTGATATGGCAATGAGTCTTGAAACCTTGAGTATGTATTTGTTTTTTTAGTTAGATGCCTGAAAAGGTGTTTGGTTGACAGAAGATTAAGAGACTTGGGGGGTTTGTTCTTTGATTAAACTGTTTCAGTAAATACTCCACTAGTGATAATTTAAGGTTTTATGAGTCTTAATAAAGGTCATTACTAACAAGTGGCTGAATTTGACTGCAGAGGTTGTATCCTTATGTATCCTTAACTTTTGATCCCCACAAAGCAGATTTTTTACAATAATCCAAAATCTGTTTTTGTCAAGGGAACGATGCTAACCTCTGATAGCAAATAACATCATCCTTGCAGCACTCTATTATAACTAACTGTTTTAGTGCTGAAATGGTTACTACAGTGACAAAATATTAACCACAGTTTGGTTTAAACATAAAAAAAAAATTATTTGACTCATTTGTTGAGCTCAAATACCAGCTGTTCTCTGGTATCAGCTTTATTATTGTAAAGGATTGCTTTTCTGTTTTATCGCACTGTAATTTATCTTTAAGTTTTGTGCAGGTGATCCTATCTTGTTCTGCTTAACAATAAAAATGAAATATTAAATGTGAGGAGAACTAATTGAAATTATAAAAAAAACAAAAATGAGGTCCAAAGTAAACGGGCCATTTTGGTGAATTTCATTTAACTGTGACTAATCTGTTTTTCATTAAATTTCCATTTTGTTCTGCCTGGAAAACATACTTAAAACATTTGCAAATGAAGCCCTCCAAGTTTTTGACCCAGATCTGATGGGAGAAAAGTGATGAGCATTATTCCACACTGCGGCAGTGATTGCTTCAGGAAATGATTTTAATGAGGGCTGTCAGTGAGTCACAGGTGTAAAATAGGCCGCTTAAAATACAGACAGATAGTGATGTGCACTGTGAGATTCACATCACATATAATGTGAACCCCCAGTAAGACCTAATGGAGCGCTCCGGAGTCAGATGTAATGCAGCATAGAGGACAGGACAGGACATGACATGACATCGACGAAATACAGCAGAGAGGCTAATGCAGCATCACATCATCACATCAGAGACACATCAGACAGACGGGATGAATCATGAGACAGCTGGGGGTCAGCAGACAGGAAGGAGACAGGAAAACTGTTGCCATGCTAATGAGCATAACTTTTAACATGATCTAGATATCTATCTGTATGTGTATCTGTCTGCCCATCTAGTTTAAAAAAGACGTTTGTAATTCTTTTTCTTTTGTTCAGTCTGGAAAACAAAAAGACTTTAAGATACTTTCATCTCAAACTTTGTTGGAATTGTTGTAGAAGAGGGAAAAAAAAACAAAATGAGACCAGGAAGGAGGAGGAGAAATGAAAGGACCTACACAACATTTTTTTACACACTGGGCGGCAATATTTTTGTGAGAAAGCGCTTCCATCACACTGTAATGCCCTGAGGGCGGGACTGTGCATCTGTGGCGACATGCCAGCGTGCAGCAGAACGATGCCATCACCACCCTGCTGCCTCCTCCATGTAAGATGGTGCAGAGTGGCAATGTGCAAAATCCTCCAGATAAACAAAACAATCAGCGCCTTCTTGGATTATTTTTTTATTCCCCTCCTTTTTTTTTATTTCTCCTCCTTTTTTTCTCACTCTTCCTTCCTCTTTTTGTCGGAGCTACACTTATGTTACTACTTACGTTTGAAACAACATCTTTCCGCTGTTTCTGAGCCAGCTTTCAGATGCCAAGCAGCAACGGCTGGCTTCACAATGTCTGTGATTTTTATGACCTCCTTTCACAGTAGCTAATTGAGCCCTGCAGTATGTGGGCAAATCTGCCGACCAAAATAACATCAAGATCAGGCCTGACGGGGGAAAAAAAGAACAGAACAAAAACCCACTCATGGGACACATTTTCACATTTTCAATCAGAGGTCCTGGGCAGCCACTTCCTGTTGATCCTTGTTTGAGGATGTTTTTGTTTTTTTTTCTTTTTTGAATATAATATGTTGAATTATTTATACTTTTTAAACTTTTATTCTACATTCTGAAGCCGACTAGATCCTGTGAGAGTTTTCCTGTTACCTGACATCTGCCTCTGGGTGGCAGAGAACAGAGCTGTGACCTGTCAAGGTGGCACACGATGTCCCATGTGGGCTCCTGTCAGTTTGAAAGTCCTTGTGTCCCTTTGCTGCGTCCCTCTGGGGTTACCTGGGATTCATCGGACATGCGAGAGCTTTCTGGGAACTGTCAGAGTCCAGAAATGTTAACTACTGTCTGCAGACTGTGCTCGGAATACACAGGAATACACAAAATTTATTTATTCAACAGTTTTTCAAACACCAGGATGATAATAATTTTTTAACCAACTGTCAGGATCTGAGCGACTTCTCGGCATCTCCTGAGAGCGAATGTTTCCTCCCTCTCTTGTTGTCCTGAGTCACATGATGCCTCAGTTTAACATACAAAAGCAGCTCTCCTCCCAGCTGATGACAGTTTGCACAAATCATGATGAAAGTTTTCGGGAGAAAATGACTCCCATTTGGGATTATTTTGAGCTTAATGATATGAATTTAGATGAGGCCACTGTTGCGTTTAGTCTTAGCAACCTGAAAGCAACCTGTTGGGAAATCCATTTAAATCATTTTGTTTTTTATTATTTATTTTTTGTAATTTATACAATACTTAAAAAAAGAAAAAAACCTTTGATGCGGCAGGAATGTTGATATGATTCTCTAAAATGTTTAAAGCCAGTGTTTTCAAAAATCTTTCCTTCTGCAATATCTGAGTTTGTAACTTTGTATGTTAAAGTCAGACAAGATCATGGACATGGCAGACAAACTCCTGCTGAGGTGTGATTAAAAGCACTGGCAGCTTAAACAGGCTGTAAATGTTTGGTAAACATGGTAGTTACAGTAAGAACAAGACTTAAAGACTAAACTCTCTGCTCTTTAGACTTTGATGATCATTGTAAGGAAAACCAAACTGCTGAATACAAAAGCTTAAATGACAAGATGATACAAGGACAGGGTAATTAATGCATCCTTGTGCAACACTGGGTTGTACAACAAAGTGAATGTAGTCCTTCCTGCTACACACACAGTACATATTCACAGGAAAGAATAGTTAAAAAAAAAAAAAGCAATAATCATAGATGTCTTTATCCATATAATAATTCACATGTATACCTCCAGGAAATGTGTGTTGTTTTAATTTGCCACTGGGGGAATGAAATTAGCATCAAAAATACATTAAAAGACTGATAACTAGAACACGGGAAAGGAAGAACCCAGCACCTGCTTTTACAACACTAACAGGTGTGTTTTTCTCATCGATAATGTGTGTTGTAGCAACAAAAGCTCAAAAGATTAAAAGAAAAAAGATTAAAATGAATGAAAAAACGTGGCAGGTTTGGAGGAGCTGCCTGTCACTGCATCTGCAGTTATACTTTCTTAGCCTTCTTCTTTTCCTTTTTTTTTTAACACCAATACTAGTTCAACATCATCTCTAAAGTTCACAAAATTCCAGAATTTCTGCACTCATTTTCATGGAAATTGAACCAGTATGAGACATTCTACAAACCTGCTGGTGGTGCGAAATGAAATGTTGGGGGTGGTCATCAGAGTCATTCTGATTCATCCTCTGCACATCATGGATACTTGCACAAAAGTTCAAAGAAGTCCATCCAACAGTTTCTGTGATGTTTCAATGTGGACCAAAGCGGTGCACGGACTGAACACTCTTGACATCATGAGAATAAAGACTTTAGTGTCACCAAAAAAACCCTTCATCAGTTACACTTTTCTTTTTTTAAATTAGGCACAAATTTCAGTCCCTCTGCAGAAGCTTACTTACCTTCTGTCCTGTTGCCTGCATGCTAAACTGCTATTGTAATGTGTGCAATCTATCAGCAACTTCATTCCTGTTTATGTGACTGTGCAAACGTACACAAACAACTATTCTAAATTTGCATTTAGAGTAAAAGGAGATCTGTTTGGTCAGATTTCATAAAAATATGTCCCACGTTGTCCATGCATTGGAGTTTTGTCTTCACACCGTGTCCAAGTAACGTGCATGCAACATTATGGAGCCCTGAGGCTGCCGGTGCCGTAACTGTCAAAGTCAAAACATAAATCAACCATGGAGCTCATGAATCATGAGCATCTCAATGTCAAGAGAGAGGGCAGTAATGGCTGACACGTGTCTCTAAAATAGAAACATGGTGTCCATCAACACTCATGTCACTCCGATGCTCTTGGCTGATTGAGATGGCTTCATTAATTATAGCAGCCACTTCCTTGTGTTTTGTAACTTGCTGCACTTGTCAAGAGAGCAAACTTTGGGGTCAGTGCTCTAAATTAGAAGTAAGTTGACTAAAGTGGGATGAGTATAATTCTGAATTTGAAAAATAAAAAGAATTGATAAACTTTAAAGGTAGTAGGATTTTTTTTAAAGAGCCAACCAGGAGAGAACAGTGGATCTGCGATATTTGAGGCATGAGGGGTGCTGAAAGGGGTGGACTGAAAAGTATTAGCATTTTTTCTTGCTTAATGGGATGCATTACAAAAAAAACCCCCTAAGTTTTGCACGTGTTGAAGGGACAGAAAGAAGGAGCAAGTGGCTGAAAAGAAATAGAAAGTCTTTAGAGAACCAGAGCAGATAAAGTGGTTGTTAAAATGATTATTTCCCTCATGAAATCCATCCTGTCAGGCCGCCTGGAATAGAGACTTTATTGCATGGTGGGTTATCATTATACACTCACTATAGATAGCCCTGGAATCCCTTACAGACCTTGCTAGCCTACTTTCAGCTCATCAGAAAATGCGTAGGAGATTTGAGCGGATTGTGGACGTCCCCCGATGGTTCGACCTCCAACCTGCTTGTTTATACCTGCGAAGGACATGTCTGACTGTCCCACTGGATTACTGCTCTGTAGTTTAAGTCTGTCTGAATGGGACCTTGAAGCATGGCAGCTGGGCTTTTTGTGTGTGTGTATGTCTTTTTAGTTTTTTTTTTTTTTAATGCCTCAAGCTGAGGTAAACCTACATTGTGTATCAGCTCGGGGATGCTAAGGGGGAAAGAGGCATTGTTTGTGGGTTTATCCTCCTGCTGTTTTAGCTGCTAATCCTGACCACGCTCCCCACTCTGCCCATGCCCTGTCCTTGAATCTATAGTGTTTGTGTGTTTTAGTCAGTGTGTTTTTATCTGTGTTGCCTTCCAGCAGCACAGGAATCTAAACACTCCCCCAGCGGGGCAGGAGTAGTTGTGTTTGGCAGCCCCAGTTAGTTTCTGCATTTTCCGTTTAACAATCAATTCCTACATGCAGGGACCCCCAGCCCTCTTGTTGAACCCCTACATTATCCCCAAAGACTGACAGAAGAGAGGGATGGGAATAAAGTGGGTGTGTGTTTGTGTGTGTGTTTGCTGGCAGTGGGGAGATGCAGTAAAAAAAAAAAAGGGGGGGATACATATAAACAAAGACAGCGGGATGAGGCACAGGAGCTGCAAACACAACCTGAAACAAAGCAGTTAGTCATTTGTTAAGCTGGTGAAAAGGATGAAATCAAAGGTTAATTGAATAATCTTGCAGTAATGTGATGCAAACATAAAAGTTTGGTTAAGTTAGAGTTGATAAAATGCTTCTACATCTTTCACCACTTTTCTGTCATTCAGCATCGATCATTAAAGTGCTTGTGTCAAGTTGGAAAAAAAATGTTTTTATTGAAATTGATATAATTGAAGGAGTTTAATAACTCTGCATTCCACCTCTAATTCATACTAGTCACCTTGTGTCTTTATGTTTTAAAGTTTAAATGTATGAAAGGTTTTATGGGTTAAGATTAGCCTAATGATAATGACCAAAAAGCCCGCTGTGTAAGGACATCTGAAGAAATAAATAAAAAGCAAAAAAAAAAAAAAGACAAAACAATCAATTTGAGAACCTTGGACTCTGGGATATTATGGGGAGAATATTCACTGTTTTTGGGGGGAATTGATAAATGTGACATTAATTTAAAAAAAAAAAATCTTTAGTTGCTGCTCTAAACTTATCAGATTTATTTTAAAATATCTGGTTTATGTGATTTCCCTCTAGCATGAGAATGGTGAGCAGACAGTAGGAGGCCAACACAGGCATTTAAAGAGTCGCTGCAGACCGCAGGACCGTTGTTTTGGCTCTGTGCTCATTCTAATCACCTCCAAACTCTGAAGAGTCCAAATGCTGCTGGCACCCCAAAACACACAACACAAACACACAGCACACACACCAAACCTTTGGATCAGCAGCATCTCTCTCCTTCCATGAACACACAAACACGCACACACACACAGTGCGGGCACACGTACCTGCCCTCTGACACACACTCGTTTTCCCCATCCGTCCTTCCATACCTTAATGAGGAAGCTCATTATGGACAAACAAGCCGATGCTCCTCTGAATAAGCAACTAGTGCAGCACCGCTGTTCAGCTGAGTGTGAAGCCGCCGGCTGAATATTTTATTGATTCTGCAAGTCCAGCTGTTGATCTGTCTTGTGTACCCGTGTCATTAATATAGTGTTTGCAGAACAAAGCCCCGTGTCCTTTGAGTTCATCAGGTTGCAGTTATTGTAGAGTGTCTGTTTGCTGCTTGTGGGCTGAGACTGTGTGTTTACATTTAGATTAAGTTTATGATCTCTGCTGATATGATTATTTTAAATTGACTTGTAATGAAAAAAATAGTGAAAGTTTCATCAAAGACATTTATCTTTAGTCCTGACATGAAAAACCACATCAGCTGTGTGCACTGTAACGCACATGCTCTGGATTCACTTACGTGTTTTAGTAGCAGTCTGTCAGTCCCCACAAACAGCAGAGAGACATGTGGGGCAGCTGTTTCAAGAGGGCTCAGTGATGCTCCAGATGTTGTCATGCAGTCGACTCAACCCTCAGTCCTCACTTCTCAGCACAGTTGAGTACAATAATTCACATTTTGCTGATCCCATGTGACATTTTATGCACGATATGACAAATTATACTGTCTGTATGCATGGATTTCTGACTCTGTGGGAGTTGGACTTCATATAAATGCAAAATAAACCATTCAGAGCACATGATGCACACACAACTTTACAGTGATGATGAGATTAAAAAAGCTGTTTTTATACATCCGTAAGCTGTACGCACCCAGCTCTGCTTTCCACTCAATAAACAGTCAAAGCCATAGAAGAGATGTTGCATCTTTGATAAAAAATAATCTTCACTCTTCATCAGATTGCGTCCAGTGATTATTTCAAAGCAAATGCTAAATTATGCATCTTTTATTGGGAAAATTTCTATCAAGGACCCTTCAAAGGTCTTCTAAAACATGCAAGAACCTCAGGGTGCACAAAGCAATGAGGGAAGGAGGCAGAAATATGTATTCAGATACTCTGTTATTAATAAAGTTAAACTTTAATTCCTGGTTTAAATTACAATGAGTCTTATTTTGTGCTTTGGCAGGTGCTGATCATTTCTCATTTTTCATCAGAAGTGTATTGCTATCCGAAGTTAGGCTCGTGAGTTTATCGGGCTGAGGTGTGCTGAAGCTGAGGTGTAGCTAGCTAATGAGGTTTACCCTCTAATATAATTAATTACAACACTTATCTGACCAGACAAAACCCAGCTCGATGGATTATATTAGGATGCAACATCTTGGCCCTGGATGGTCGACTGGGAAATGGATCATGATTATCTCACAGTTGGAACAACAGAGACACACACTGGCCCTTCGCCTCATATCAGATCAATTAGCGGCAAAGGCTCTCTCCCCTGCAATACTCAATATGATGATGGAAGCACATCCTGACTGCAAAACAGAGGACTTTGCTCAGTCCTTATTTGGTTCGTAATTTGTATATTGTTTAGATTTTGGATAAATAAATAAATGCAGTCTCTTTGTAGAGACTGAATGTCCAGTCAAGAAAACAACCCTACATGTGAAACCTCTTCATCCTCTTCATCTGACTACTCTAGTTTTACAAAAAGTCATCAGAAAAAACATTAAAAGATGTAGATTTTTTTAAAACGACTGAATTAAAGCAGAGTAAAACTTAAATTTGTGAATATAGACTGACAAGAAAAGAACAGAGAGAATCTGGAAGGAAATAAAACAAAGAAATGAAGTTCAATTGGAAGTTCAGTTCAAGTCTGGATTGATGTCTGCAGTTGTTAGATTACTTGTTTGTGTAAATAAGATACACAATCAGCCAAATGTCCAACACTGACACGGATGGATATTCACTTCACTCCCAGGAAGAGTTAGGGATGGGAGTTGTTAGAATTTAATTCATACTAATACTGATACTGCTTTTTAATACCATAATAATAATATTGTTATCGAGCTCTAACTTGGTTCAAATAATAGAGAAATGACAAGAAAGATCCGGCTGTTTTTTTATTATAACTGTTCTCCCCCTAGAAATAACAAGTTTGGTCTTTTCCTTCCAGTGAAATGACAGCACAAGCAACTCAAAATTAGTAATCCCTGGTTGTCAGAACAGCTCATGATAATCTCAGACTTCTGCTGCCTTGCATTTAGCAATTTCTTCAATGTTAGCTATTAGCTGCCAATCTTACCCCAACCAACTAAACTCTGATGGCGTAAACTGAGCTCACACGTTTGTATGTTTTGTTATTCCAATTTTTCCTCATGTTTTTCCTCTTTTTGTGTTCATCTCTTTATCATCAAGTTTGGTTATACGGCTTTGGTATACTTTTATTATGTTTTCATGCATCTTTACATTGACATAAAAGCAGACATGCTACAAAAAGTAATAAAAAAATTGTGGCCAATCACTATTTTAGTCACGTCCAGTTGCTCACCCATCCCTTGACAGTTAGTTGGTTGAATCCATATTGTGTAGTCTCTGTAACACCCAGCAAGCTCTGACATGACAGCTTTTGAGGTGAGATATTTGGAGATTTAATACTTCTAACAGCACATTGCTGAGCAACCAACAGCATCTTCTCATGGTGGCAGCCACAGCCTGTCTGTAAAAAAAAAAACGCAATACCATCCTTTTCCCCCCCGCGGGAGATGAGGCTCCGGCGTCTTTATCTCCCACTGGCCGACGCTCTTCATATTCCTCCAATAAATTACTTCCTCTGCCTCTGTGATGGAGAAGTAAAAGAAAACGATAAGTCTTAAGGCGTGAATATGGAATTTATATATACTGCATTAACGGCAGTTTCTTATGGGATCCCTTCAAGGCGAGGCCTTCTGACAGACTGGAGAAATGACTCTTTAAAGTCCCGTGAGAGCAGATAGGAGAGGATGGATCTGCACTGGACAGGAGAGAATGAGAGTGTAGCACATGCGTACTGTTTTCATCATCTGTTATGTTGTTGCACAGCTCAGTCTAACCTCTGCGTTTTGGCTCAGTAAGTACATAAAGTACTGTACACTCACAGGAAGGCTAAATGAACAGTAAACAAGCTATTCCTGACAACACATTGTTCGATCATGGCGGCTGTAGAAGCACAGACAGTTATGTTGACTTATGAAACAGAAGGAGAGAGTGTAGTTTAGAGGTAAACATCCTTCTTTGAGCAGAATACCACAGTGACATGTACTTCTTTAAAACCTGCTCTCTTTGTACACCTGTCAGTGCAACACAATACAATGCAACAGCGACACAAATTACATCCTTTAAAATGAAGACGCAGCTGAATCAACACATCCTCAAACGGAGATGCCAGGTAGAATTTATAGAAGGGGACTGCAGTGGTTAGTTTTACCTGATAAACTGGCGGCTGCATGCATACAAATTCTGAAGCTGTCAAAAGAAAACATCTTTTTCTTTTTCTTTTCTTTTTCTCTTTTTTTTGGCTTTTGTTTTGTTTATTTCAATTATTTGCTCCTTGGCTTGCAAACTTGCATTTTATGTTGTTGAGTTACTTTCATCATATGTACTGAGACTAAGTATTTCTGCTGCGTTCCACACAAACACCACAGTGCCTTTAAAACAATGCACTTTGGTAAGGTTGTACACTTGCATCAATAAAAACCAGTCATGCTGACAAATTTCTTTAACATTTTTGCTCATACACATTTTCATGCTGCTGTGTAGTGATTTCATATATGCGGCTTGTTGCGTCCTCGGATTTGTTGCTGCTCAATTTAAGACATCCAACCCTGTGCAATGAAAAACCAGCATTTTTCCTCTTTGTGTGCCCAGAAGCATGCCTGAAAGGCATCTGTGTGTGACTGAGCACATCATGGTTCAATTTGTTTACACATCGGGTCTGTTTCTCGCTTTCAGGTTTATGTGGAATGAATTGTGCTAATCGGCTTGACGTCACAACAACAGGAATCATAAGCTAGCTTCCTTTTGCAAAAGCCATTCCAAATGAATCAGATTATGTGTAATAAATTCTATGACTCTGTCAGCATATAAACAGACCTTTCCGAGTAAGAGAAATATGAGCAGAAAGTCTCAGCGTGAGACACTATCTGTGTTGTTTTGTAACAAAAATGATGTTTAACTCCTGCACTGCATTTTATCAGAAGCAGAGCAGAATCACAGCTGTCTTTGTGGCTATGTGGTATTAAAACCAGGCAGATGTTTATCAGTTCTCATGTAATCTGTGAATATTTTAAATTTGTATACTGATGTCTGTAGATCCAAAGGTCATTTAGGTTTCTTTGTGTTTCTTTATTTAATTTAAATGTAAAAAAAACAAAAAAACAAAAAACAAAAAAAAGCTCATCAACATCAACATCAACACACACCCTGATCCAGTACTTCATTTATATATTTGTTTTCTTTTTGTTTTTTCAGATAAGATTCAGTAAACTTCTATCCACGAAACACATAGGCCTAATTCATTTCACAAGGCATACTTTATAAATTATTGTTTCCTTTTCTTTAAATGCTCAACAATCTTGAAAAGATACTCCAAAAAATTATGAATATTTTAGACCAAATCATGTTTATCTTTGCAGTTGCGGTTGAAGGGTCAGAGAGTTCAAACACTGCTGGACACTGCGCGGACAGATCCTTTCTTCCACAGCGAGACTCTCAGATGCATTTGCCCACATTTATAGATTTGTGACTGCCAGACTATAAAGTTAAAAATCATTTAAGTGGCTGCCAGGCAATGAAACATGAAAGGTGTACCAGCTGGACAGTCTGATGCACCAAATAATAGACAGGGAGCATCAAATTTATTTTTCTTAATAGAAGACACAAACTCTCTGCTACCTATATGTGCAATAAACAAACCCTGGAGTCTTTTCCTACCACACAGATGATTGCGAGTTTTGCATCAGGGCACTGTTTTGCTCCAAACCCAGAGGTCATGGCGATGAGGAACAGCTGCCTTGTTGCGATCTCCTATGCCGCCATCTGCCCGAGTGTGTTGCTGCTGGTCACCACCTTCCTGCAGATGCATACATACACACGGAGGTGTGAGGTGAAGCAGGCTGTAAGCCACTGCCCCCCGCCCCTCATGTAAATACCAGCCAATGTGACCTGACAGACTTCACCTCAGCCTTGAGAGAAGTAGGATCATCAGAGGGACACAGCTTAGACATCCTTATGCTGTGCATTTCTGAAGCTGCTATATTATACTCACTAGATC
>JAQNCA010000013.1:6296951-6310022 GCA_029783725.1 Acanthurus tractus
ATCAACAGGGAGATCACTGTGAATCATAGCAATGTAGGCTGATTGACTTGACTTGGAGCCATTGTCAGGTGACATGCTTTTTTACTTAGATTAACCCACATTATTAAACAGGTGACGACTGCACATCGCTGAGGGAGCATTTACGCTGTAACATATGGCTGGACGCTGGAGAGAGTACACTTAAACAGCCTGTGTCACATACAAGACAAAAGGCACCTTCTTTTATGCCTCTTGCATCATTTATTCCACAGCGACCAGCTTTGTCACAGCCATGACCTTGATCCTCCTCACTGTAAGCCAAAAGGCTCATGGGAAATGAGTTTGACCGTGCTGATGGGTCAGGGTCATAGACCAACGGAGATTTTAGGAGCAAAAACAAATGTTTCAACAAACGCAATTCAGTTTCCAACTTTATTAAGCTTTTTGGTCTGTTGAAGCCTGTTGTTTTATTGTTTTGTTGTCGTTTTTTTTTGCACGCACACTGTGTTGTTCAGTCTCTATGCACTCATCAGCCAAACTAATAGCTGGAACATGTAGCTGTTTCTGCAGCATCTTAATAATCAAACCCACTGTAGGAAAGAGAGGACACATCTGACTTCTCAAATCTGTCTGAGTTAAGACAGCCAGATTTTTTAAAGAAGTTGGTGGAAATCAAGGAAACTCAAAACTGAACCTACATTTATCTGGTGGTTGTAAACATGATTAAAAATAAATACAAGTGTCGATCACTGCCAGTTAGATGCCAAGATCAGACATAACAACCCTTTTGCTTGTGTCTTAGACAGCTGCTTTTGGATTCTTCTCTCAACCCATCAATGCAGTTTTAATCTAATAGCTAGTACCATTATTATCCATGAAATCTACTAGTTGCTTGGTGAAAAAATACTCTTTTTTTCAACATAAATACATTTGTTTTTCAGACATGTGATGATGCAGATAATGAAAAGCAAAGTCAAACCAGTTTCCTAGTGGTATCAAGTAAATATAACTATTTCTATTCACAAGGCTCACAAAATGTTATAAGCAGGTCCCGTTTTGGGTAAAGAGTCACATTTTTTCAGGATTACATAAGGTTAGCCTTAAATTTCCAATTGAGACTGAGCGATTATTCCAGTACCTTACTGACCTCGTTATGGTCTTTTGTGGTTTTCTTTATCCCCCTTTTGTTCCACGCTTGTTTCAGCAGTGGTTTTGGAGCGCCTTGAGTAGTGCGACTGGGCCACTTTGTGCTCCTCTAACAGCAGTCGCGGTTGCCAGCCATGTCCATTGGTGTCATGCCGTCGCTTCATTGCCAGATTACATCATCTTCAGTGCTTTAGAAGGCGACCTTTTTCCTGCAGCACTAATATGCATATTGGAATAAGAAAACACAAGAAGGCAACACACCGCCCACAATATTTGCAAAAACGCTCACATTTATACATGTGTAGGAGTGTGCATCGTGACACTAAGAAATGCATTTGAAAGGATTTGCTGCTATGTGAGAGTGAATACATTAAAGGTATGTCCATGTTTGTTGTGATATCGCAGTGTTCTCCAGAGATTCGGTGAAAAACAAGTAATAGCATTAGATCCATGTAGCATCCAGCCTCCTGGAGATGACAGGAGCACTTGTCCAAATTCTTCAAAGCCCCCAAGATTCAGGGTCATTGAGAGTATTACTGTCTCTTCTGGTTTGTATGCAGGAGTGTGTGTGTGCTAGTGTGTACATACATGCACATATGTGTTTGTGTGGGCCAAGCCTTTTTTTTTTTGTGTGTGTGTATTTGTGTTCATTTTCTTGACAACTTTTTTGTGCTCTTATGAGCTGCAGATATATATATGCATGTGTGTGGCTGTCCTGTCCACTCTAAGTTGTTGTGATCTGGGTTACCATCTAAGTGACAGACAGGTCAGGGCCGTCCTCAGAGGGATAAGCCATCACATCGATAATAAAAGCAGCTGTCAAACTGAATTGTTCGGGATATGAGAGCGATCCATTCGCTGAAATTCCTGACAGCAGTAACACCTCTAAGATGGCAAGGTTGAAGTGCAGGATATTGCCCCGGTATTTTCTTTGTTCGCATGTTGTTTTTTTTTTATATATTGTTTTGAAATTTTGAGAAAGATGCTGAATGACGTGCTCTGACAGGAGTGAGCAGGTGTGTTCGATAAAATGGCTTAAGGTGAGAGGAGATTGAGGGAGAATAAGAAAACAAGACACAGATTGGATATGGCCATTAAAATCCGTGTGAAGCATTTTAACTTCCCTACAAACATAAATTCAGAGTAAGAAATAGGACATTGACTCAATAAAACAAACTAGATTATGTCAGGAGGCTCTCCGGCTTCTATTTGGAAAGAAAGGGAAAAGACTTGGTTCTCCTTTTGTGGTGCTGCTGCAGATTGGTCTACATTATTGAGATGTGTGCACCTCCTTTTCGCTGTTAAATGGCACAGGGAAATGGAAGGAGGTTGTGAAAAAGGCCGAACAGAGAAATACAGATTCTGTAGCCTTTCTTATGTCCTTTAATAGCTCAGGCTTTTTGGAAAAAGCATGGCTTAGCAATAAAATTAGACAGGTGAGATGTGTACGGCATGTTGCCAGCTCTTTGCGACAAGTGACAACTTAATGGATTTCCGTAGTTTGAAAGCCCTGTTAAAAATCCCTCCAGTATCATTGGAGTAGAAAAGGTAAAACCATGACTGGGCTGCAAACCTGCCTTTCTGTCCACATTTTTGTCAGGATGCAAGGCTCCTTCATGACAAAAGAGGTATTTCTCCTGTTTGGATGTGGCCAGCTGTGTCACGGAGGAACAGTTCCCTTACGTTTTCAATCTGAAAGAGGAGAGGGAGCACGAGGCCAAACGTGACAGCAGGTCCCATAAAGAGACATCCACTCTCATGAGGTCCTGTGAGGGAGGAGATGTTCAGAGAAAAACCAAGAGTTCAACTGCCAAGAGTCTTATTTTTCACTGTCAGTTTAAGAAAGAAAGTTAACTTATTCCACTATCTTGTGGACAAAGTGTGTCAAATGAATAATTAAGAGTTCCTTTCATTTCCTGACCACTAGGTTAACAGTTACTGCCTTACTGCAAGCCACTTCTATTTTATTTGGCTGTTATTATTATTTAATGATAATGAGGTGTTCGTGTTTTATGTTGACTGCTTTCCATTCGATTTCCAGAGTAAATTAACAAGGTGTTTACAGTCACTGTTTCTCACCAAAACATGATTTGTGCATTCCTTGTTATACAAGCTTTTTAACTTCTTTTATTTTTGTTATTTTCTTGTCTTCTTGGCACATAATTGTCTGTGCATGTGTAGGAGATGAAAACAATGTAAATACCCGCTCTTCAAAACATTGCTCCACAGCACCACTAATGGTCAGGAACCCCCCAGGGGTTTGTGGGAGCAGGTTGTCTGTAGCTGAGGTGCATTTTTGATTGTCGCATATTTGCTCTGATTCTAACTTTGGAACTTTGTTGTATGTCGTTACCTTCTTAGCTACAGCTTTCCCTGCTTCTCTTAGAAATTCTGACTCTGTTCGTCACATTTTTGCCTTTTGATTTGACAAAGTTCATAGAGAGTGTCAGGAAATCTGAGGTGAGACAAAGGTTCAAGGTTCAGACAAAGTTTCTTAGTTGTTTTGACTCTGGGATGTTGCAGTTACTGTTTTTTTTTTTTGTTTTCTAGGCCTCAACTCAGGCTACAGTTTTAATTCTTGCTGCTTCCCCAGGGTTGTTTTGGGGGGCAGCAGAGCAGCTTTTATTATCGAAAAAGCTCGACAGCAGTCTCTGTACAGTACCTGCTCAGCACCAAATGTCAGACAGACAAAGTAGCAGGTGAACACAGTATAGCATTTTGCAGCAACACGGCAAGATATTTCCCTGAAATTAGTTAACAGAGAAATAGAGCTGAGGAGACAGAATGTTGCCCTTATATCAATCAGGTTGCCAGAAACAAAACTCAAAATGAAAGGTAATATTTGTGTGTGTCTGCTGCAGTTTTAAATATGCGAGAATTGTAGTTTTCTCTCCATACAAATATTGCTTCATGTACCTGTCAGAATTTTCAAATATAGGCAACTAAGAGGTGTAACAGTAGATTCATTGCTGCTGAGCTCCACATTATTAACTGGAGAATCTGTAGCCTATAATACCCACATTGTTCCTCTACAGACTGCAATCTTCCCTCTCCTTGCTAACTTTTGTGCCATCTTTTACTCGTTATCCCTGATCTACCAAGGACTCCTCTGTATGCATCTTTTATGGAACAAAAAAATTCTTGATTATGGATCCCCTCTTGCTGTATTCACTCCCCTCCCCCAGTCTCTTGCTGTCCCATGTGAGGCATGCTGAATTCAGGCCCATAATGAGCCTCTGTCTGTTCCAGCTGACACAGTGAGCTGTCTGAGGCTGTGATGTGTCACTCTTGCAGGGCTCCTCTCTCTCTCTCTCTCTCTCTCTCCCTCTCCCTCTCCACACGACTGTGAGTAGAATAAAGGGATTCCTCCCCAGAAATGCTTCCAACTGCAATGAGGGGATGGAAAAGATTCAGACCTCCTTCAGTGAGGTCCTGTGGCCTAGACTCACTTACACACTATATCACAAATCTACACAACAGTGCAGACTGATAATAGAGCATAATGTGGGTAAAAAAAAAAAGAAGCCTTTAAATGGTTTTACATCAGTCCGCTAGCTACTGTACATCACTGAAGGGATTGTAATATGAGCTTGCTCCCTTTTCCAGAACAATCACAGCAAACAGGTTGGTGTGTCGTGTCCGTCACTTTTTGAAGAAATGCATTTCATCATTGTAAATTGCTGGATTCTCAAAGTGTGGTCTTCCTGAGTTTGTGTTTCGTCGGGGTAAATGTGGCAGTTGGCGAGAACACATGTCTCGCTGACAGCTTCTGTCTGGAAGAACCACGACAGCCTCTAAATCTATGGGAACATACTGATGAATCTGGCTGTTTATTTCTGAAATTATCCGACACCCGTTGCAGCAAATTGTTTAAAGCACCAATGCTACTGTAAAGGCCTTTGAGGCAGGGCAGTTTGGGGAAAATGACCTTTTGTACTTGCAAGTTGTTCAGAAAACAGCTTCATTTTTATGACATAAATGTTGGTCCAACAACCTCCGATGTAGTTCCATGAAGTCAACACCATATGCAAAAGCCTGCATACTGGAAGTCAAATAACCTGATTAGTACATGATAATCACTCCACAGGTTTGCGGGATATTGACTGATAAAAGGGCTTTACAGAGTGTCAGTATCTAAAGATGCAAACTGCTTTTTAGGTTCTCGAAGAAAGTTTCAAAAGTATGTTATAATTTATTATCATCACCAATCATTAGCCCCCCTTGAAGAGCACATTCTTGCTTGCCTGATTTGACTGTGGAATCTTTTGTGTGTATTCCCCCAAACAGCCAGATTACTGTACTTTGGCCGTAAGCTAGCTCTCATTAAGTAAAGTACATTCACCCTCTAGCAAGCAGCCAAGAAAGAGAGACTAATTACAGTACAGGTTGGCACTTGAGCCTGGAGCAGCAGGACGGGTTGAAGTGTAGATAAATCCTCTTTTTAATCTCAAAAATCTCCAATAATAAACTCTGAGCTCTGACAAAAAGCTCCGGATCAGAGCAGAATTCCCTGTGATTCTGGGTGTTTTGTCCTTCAAAAGCTCCAGTCTGCCCCTTGCCCCTCTCCTCCCCGACATCGTCAGCTCTCTGCTGGTGTCTGTCGCTCCACTCTGCCTGTCCAATCCATGCAACCCTCAAAGTCTGCAATATGTGGGATATGAGCTTTTAAGTGTTGGCTTTGAATTTAAATGTCAGCATCGAGAATGAAGCCTTGAACTATTGAATACAGCACCGGTAAAAATGTTCCCATAGCAAATGAGTCTCTCTTGTAGATAATAGAAGAAAAGAGTCTGAATATATGTTCAAGTATATTGATTAGTGTGAATACAAGAGTACCCATTTTGGAGTGCATTAAGCTGCTTAAAGGTTTTAAGTATTTCTGTTTACATTGTCATGTAGAGATTACCAGGTAAGAATGAAGAAATGTTGGGATTTTTGCTCCTGTTAAGGCTTTTGCCTTGTTTAGATAATGATGAGCTCTCATCAATCATCCATTGATCAGAAAGAGTATGTGACTGTGCACTGAAGCACTCTGTGTTTTGCTTTATAATGGATTATACAGTATTTATTGATCTCAGGCAGAATGAATGGCGCAGAAAGAAAGGAGAATGGATTCTTTCATTTGAATAGCATGTCCTAACACTTGGAGCCATTTATATCAGCTCAAGTTTTTGTTCAAGTGTATTCTATGACACAGCAGCACTGTTTCTGGCTTTTTTTGTCAATGTAGTAACAAGTTGAGAGATAATACTGAACTAACGACTGACACATTGGTTAAGAGCAGTTTGATCTAATTCTCACTCTTGTATTCAAAATAAAGATAGAGGCAGCAGAGCATCAGCTTTTCCATTTTTCTCTGATATTTTTGTTTGTTTTATGGTTGTCTTTCTATCTAAACATTGTTTTCATCTTCAGCAGAGTCTTGTAGTGACACGTATTTAACATATCTCAGGACATATGAGTCAAATTGTTTTTTTCCATTGTTTTGGTTAAAATGTAAATGTTGTCTTCAGCAAATATAATGTGCATCATTCTGTTCATCACTTTCCAAGCTGGCCCCACCCGTCTGAGATTGACAGTCAAGCTGTGGTGAATCCTTTCAGAAACGTTTTCTTCTCTCAAGCTCAAAAACTCAGAGGGAAAACACACAAGCACACATATGCTCATTTGTAATTTTTGCAAGCTGTCATACACACTTGAGTGCACACACACACACATACACTCATACTCACAAAGAAGCAAATCCCCCCACCCCCCCACCCCCCCAAAAAAATTGCTTCCCACATCCTGTTTAACGAGCTCCCTCCAAACCATAGAGAGTGTTTGCTCTGCGACCACAGAAGCTGTACGAAGGCTCAGATTCCTGCACTTATCTCACCACACTCTGCTCCACCTGGCTGTCTCCGTCTAAAAACATTCCCCCGATGAAACATCACAGCTCCCTTGAGCTCTGCTCCACAGCAAACAAGGATCAAATACAATGTGGCAGGTAGATGGTGCATGCTTTTTCTGCAGCAAAATGGCTGTTGATCTCTAGGTACTGTCAGCTCAGGTCAGAGACTGGTGATTATTTTCAATATCATGCAGTCTTCAGTCATTTGTTTTTTGGATTTACTTTGGATTTACCAAGAGTTTTTGTTTAAAAGCCAGAATAAATATGCATTGGGAAAAAGATCTCCTCAAAAATAACTGAGAAGATTTTGATAAAAGGTGTTTTTTTTTCTTGAAATAAATAAAAAATTCTATTTACAGAACAAATTAAAATTTGTTTTTTATTTTGTTACTAAAATAAGGTCCGATCCATATATCTCAGTAACTTACTGCTTTTAAAGTAAGGGCAATGACATATTTTGATATGATTTTGAAAGACAGATGAGGTTTTGAAATTGTGCAGTATGGTTAATAAACAAGTACTGGTTTCTTCACACATAATAAAATACATTATGCTTAGTGTTGCCTTAAGATAATTAAAATTTTAACAACAACTTACAAGAAAATGACCTTAAAACCTACTTATTTATTTACTTCACCCCTATGTATTGTTGTAAGAAATAGCTAGGATAGCATGACTATAAGATATTGCCCAAGCTAATGTTCCATGTCAAATGAGTTGCTATAATTACTAATGTTCTCCTAACTGACATATACATAATATCTATAGTATCCTTACTTAGCCAACCGCGATACTAGATACAAAATTGTCATTTAGTTATTATTCAGTGGTCAGTAAAATTCCTAATAAAGCATTTGATATTGTGCTTTATTGACAGTTTTTTTTGTTAGTGAGGTCTTACAAGCATGGATATGATTTTAAGAATTGTATTTAACCACTGAACTCTAACAAATGGGAATCTTTCTCAACACTTTACATCCAACATGGATGTGAACTTGTTAAAAAAAAAAAAAATCAGCCAGTGCTGCTACGCTAGCTGCTCCACCTTTGCTAGCATCTCTTAACAGCTAACATAGCTGCTCTCAAATTGAAATGTTCCAAAAACTTTACATAATGGAGATGAAAGAAAGGTGGGATAAATAAATTCAACCGTGGCAGTAACAAAATACCTCAGAGTGACACCTGGACACATTAACCAGCCTTATGAGAGAGAATTATTTACCGGTGCAGTGGTAGCCACCTGACTTCCAAGCCATAGCCCAGTCCCCCTGCACCTCCCCACCCTGATCAGCATGTATTATTCTTTTTTTGTGTGTGTGTCTGTTCACATTGGCAGACGAGCGCCGTGTGGTTGGCGTAGCCCGGAGCTCAAAAAAACACATCACACATACAACGCACACATTTTCCTCACTGTGCCGCTCTCTCAATGTCACACAGGCTGTTAACAGTGTTTTCAGAGTCAGGGGATGTGAAAATATTCAGCGAGAAGTCGGGGGTAAGACTAAAGAAAAGAGGGGGGAAGGGGTGCAAGTCGTCGCCACACGCATCGCCAGCGTTGGCGGATGTCCGTGGCCATCCTGAGAGGTTAACAGTCTCCAACCTCCCCTCCGTCCGATGTGACATGACACTCTCTCCACTCTCATCGCCCAGTTTGACGTGTCGTTCTTTCACGGTTCATGAACTCTGGGCCATGGGAGGGATCTTTCACTTTCTGTCGGGCAGAACGTCATAGAAAGTGGCAGCACAAAGGGGACCCAATTTATTATTTTCTGGGTTTTTGCCCCTTTTTGATCTGTCACACACAGGAAAAAATGCGCGCTTTAAGAAAGGCGCACACACAAGGACAACATGCATCACACACACGCACACTATTTGGTCAACCCCCCTGCAGCAGCAATGCATTGTCTCCCTTCAGAGGGGGACATTAATAAGGAATGAGTCCTTTTGAAGTGTGGCTGTGGGCTGTCAGATCTGAACTGACATAATCATCCTCAAGAATAACACCTCCTCCCACCTTTTAGCATCCACTCCCACACATTCTGCCTCCCTCTATGCATATGGAGCGCTGTAAGAAAACTGTTCCCAAAGGCGAGCTCTTACCGTGTAATCCAAATGGCCTTTATCCAGTCGCTGAAAACACACTGCACCCCTGTGCTCCTGTAATCCTTTGTAGTTTTATTTTTTTCCCAACTGCATGCACTTTGGCTGAAATGCAAGGTGGCAACACTGCTTTTTTTTTCTAGCATTTTTTCTTCACCCGCTGCTCCCTTCACTTTGAACTGCTTAATGCATTCACAGTATGTCAGCAGAAAAGGGAATAAGAGAAAACATCTAGTTTTTTAACGCCTGGTAATGAATATACATTTTTCCCCATTGAAGTGGATGTAACAAAATGTGTGGTTAATTTATTTATTTGTTTGGCTATATTATTCTTATTAGTTAAATTAGGGGATTGATTTGGAGGTTTTGCAGCTACTTAAATACCTTTTTCTTTTTTTTTCAGCAAGTTTAAAATGTAAAACGACTGTTTGAAATCCCCCATGCCTTCCACATATAATCACAAAAACTCAAAAATACTGTTGTTTGTTTTTTTTCTCACTCTCAAGTGGGAAAAAAATCATATGACGTGAATGCAGTAACTCCCAACCCCCATACACAGAAACATGAACACATACACACACACACACACACACACACACACAAAACACAGACACATACATCACAGATTTGATCCTTGGTAGCATGCTGTGAATCCCCCCTGGTGTGAAACAGTAGTTAGTGCCCCTCACTCCTTTTTTTTTTTCATTCCCATTCCTTCACAGTGTGATTAGAGGGGGAGGGATTTCCTGTGAGGTCAAAAATTCAGTTGTTCCATCGCTGCATGACTGCAGATCTAGAGCTGATGTAACATGCCTATCATACAAAAGGATTTTTTTTCATAGGGCTCTTTTTTCATTATAATTATTTACATGTTTCAGCTATTAATATTTTTTGAAATGATTAAAATAAAGTTTGAAAAACTTCTTGAACGTTAGAGTTCTTACTATGTCTGGGGGACTTTGATGTCTAATGAGAAGCTCATTTCTGCCTTCTCACCACGTTTCTCATAATTTACAATAAACAAAAGCATCATTTAAGCTCATAGTGACAGGAGGACAATAATGAGTAATAACTGCATGGGACATTGACTCCTGATAGTTTTCAGATTTTTCATTTAAGGCAGTAAAAATTGAAGCAAAAACACCAAAACCCCAAACCCTAATTGTGATGTTTAATGCTCAAATAGGCTTAAATATCCTCATGAGACAGTTCAACAACAATATAAAAGTACATAAAACCGCTAGTGCCTCGCGAGAAGACAGTGGATTTAGAGAAGTGCCTTGCAGACATGCAAACTGTGTCCATAGTATGTCACACCACTCCATCAATCTGATAGATGAAGTCAGACTTGGCATCTCTTTCCCCCTCCCATCATACCCCAGGCTCATTTCACACTCTCCTACTTCCTCGCCTCTCTGCCAGGCACGTGTTAGACTGGTGGTGAAAGATGTCCCTGCTTCTTCCTGTGCTGCAGCTTTGAGATTTACCCCCTCTCTTACTCTGACTCCTTGTATTGAATGTGAGGTTGTGTTTGGTACCACCTGTATCGCTAAGAAAAAGTATATTGACTTTTCCTACTTACTGAATTTGCCTCTTACTCCAATACAGATTTCTTACTTCAGAAGAGTTTGGGTGTATTTGCACATCTATTTGTCTGTGCGCATGTTTTTGTACAAGTGCACAAACACACAACATGTGAACATGCCCATCTGTAGGCGCAGATGGAAACACACGCACTTCTCACACATACAATATGGGCCACACAACCCACACATGCGTCAGAAGAGCCGACTTCTGGAGTTGATTTGTTCCCACATGCCCAACTTTAAACTAATCTCAACATACAGTAAACAGCAATGACCTAAATTGTTACGGCAAGATTTTACTCAACAGTGTACAATTGTGTGTGTGTGAAAAATATGTATCGAATCTGTTTTAGGTCGTGGTCAAAAAGCTAAAAGAACAATGCATCCTCGTCATGCTATCTAGTTTTGTATGCATCTGTTTTTGGTATGTTGTACTAATGTCTCATTGTTTTGGGGGCTTTTTTTTCCAAATTTTCCTTGAAATCAACAAAAGATGTTCTAATACTATTTTTTTCTGTCCCAATATTGATTCTGATTCCTGAACTATGTGCATTGGCCAATACTGACAGCCAATCTAATATTAATGCATTAAAATGTATAATTCTTATTAACTTTGAATAACTGTGTACTACTAACCCTGCATGGATGTAATGTTATGGACATGCTTAAATCTTAAGAAGTGGCATACAGTTTATGGATATTAGGTGCCTATGGATATTGCAGCCAATAAATTTTAGTCAGCTGAATTAATTTTTTTTAATTCAGGTCTGCAAGATGCTGCTAAGAAGTAGCAGTGTTCCATTTATATAAATAAATGAGGTATGTGGTATTGGCATATAGACTTGCACAGACTAGAACTATAGTACTTGTTAAAACAGCCCTCAAAAGAACTGACTTATTGAAAGGAACAGATTCATTTTCACATGGTTTTCTCTTGGTTTTCCTCCCACACATTACCAAAACTCTCCCATTTAACCCTCATGGTTATTTCCACACATGTTATACTCTGTGTCATTTGCTTCCTCTCTAATGGCTCCTCAGCTTGTGTTTGCTGGGGATGAAACAACTCTCTGACAGACAGGTTACATTACTGTGCTCCCACTGACTTCCTGTACTCAGCGGTTCAATCAGAGCCTGACTGATTGACACACTCTTCATACTTGTGGACAGTTTATATTTGTGTTTTTTTTTTTCACCTGTCACGTACGCACAGAGCTTTTAAACTAACACTTGTTCACAGATGAAGAATTCATGTACCACTGACCTGACAATGTAGGTGCATGTGTTTGTGGTCAGTGTCTGTAATCAGTGGACAGTCGCGTCTCTTTGTTTGGGGCCGTATGCAGCCTGTAGAGGCAGGAAGCAGCTATAGGGCGCACTGTATTGTTGAGTCAATCTAGCATTGAGGATCCTCTGATCTCATGAATAATGTAAGATTTAGGTAAAGCAGATTATTTGTATGGATATTAAAGGAAGCCCTGAGCTGCATTAATGCAGCTTAAATATTCAATCTGTCTTTTTCAGTACATTTATTGTGTTGCAGACAGCAAGTCTTTCTCAGGATTTACCAGCAGCACAAACTTTCTTGGTATATAATTGTATATTTAAGCATGATTTACAATTTATTGTGTCTAAATTAAATTAAGACCATATTTAGAGTTTATCTATCACTTTCACCCCCTAAAATAAAACAAGATGTCTTGTTTTTGTTCCTTTATTTTACAGCCAGAGACTATTAATGGCTGATACTATGTACAGCAGACTTTTGTTTTCACTCTGTGTTCTTTCCCTCATGTTGATGTTGCTCTCATGTCTGGCTGTGATGTTTTTTATTAACTGCTGGAAAACCCAACCACACTCATTTAACTTCTTGCACAGCTCCCTCTCAGATGCTTTTAATGTAAGTGTGCACACGACCTGATCTCAGCCTTTTTTTCCCCCGGCTTTTTGTGAAAATGTAATTGACATTTTGGTAAAGAAATTTGCACCATGCTATGATTATTTCAGTTCCACATTTCTAAAATCCCCTTTTCAAGTCACCCTTTCTGCTATGTCATTAGAGTCTTGAGGATTATGATTATGTTCTGTTTGGTAATGTGGCATAATTCATGATAATTAAGTTCCAATGAAAAAGCTTTCAATTTTTGAATGAGTTCATGAATTTTTGAGATTCATGAATATCCATCTACTATTAGCTCAGCACTCATCTAGTTTCAATTAAACTGAACCATAGCCCAGATGTATTTTATTCTAATTATTATTATTCATTATTATTTATGTTTCAAATAAAACCTACTTCCCAATTTAGACAAGGTCCTGCTTTGTAATGGCCATATGGATGGATGGATGGATGGATGGATGGATGGA
>JAQNCA010000013.1:6327938-6340974 GCA_029783725.1 Acanthurus tractus
AGGAACACTAAAATAATTTTTTAAAAAATGAAATAGAGAAGACGAAAAAACACTCATACTTAAGCTAAATTTAAACAATTAAATGACGCAACTCAATTTGGGACTGCATTGAAGAACTGTAGTCACTTTTCAATAATCAGCGATTAATGAATTTGTTTATGTACCGTATAAAAGTGTCTAGATACGGTGAAATGCATTGTTCATTAGTTTCTCAGCCTGAGATGATGTTTTTAAATTGCTCCCATGGTTATAATTAAGAGCATTAATTTTGCAGTGGCTTAAAAACGAAAACAAAAATATCCTCACATTTGAGAAGCTGGAGCTATAGAATATTTGGAATTTCTTCTTGAAATAGCTTCTGAATAATAAATGTCCTTTTTTTGGATCAACTTATTGATTGTTTTGGTTTAGCTGATCAATTGTTTTAGCTCTAACTGGATTTCTTTGTACCATATAAAATTAACATTTGTGAACAGAGATTTTTTGTCTTGCGTGTAATAGTACAAAAACAAAAAGAGCTTTTTACAGCATTAGACATGACAGATGTAGTTTCAAATTCTTCAGGACTGAGTGCCAAATTGATACAAAGATGCCAATTTTTTTCATTGTTTTTATTTGCAATATGAGCAGGTTAAAGTGTGCAGTGGGAGAAGGACAACAATGCATTTTCCTGCCTCATTCCCTCTCCTCATTCTGCAGGCACAGTTCCCATTATGCAGCTATCAAATTGCACATCCCTTGCTCATTTTTCAGCCGTGTGTTTGAATGTATTGCCCGTGCTAATTTAACACATACATGGAAATAATCACAAATGCAAGAAAAAGGCTCTCACTCACATGTTACTTTGCACACATCCTCCCCAGGTGAGATCAGATCAGAAATGAAACTGCGGTTCCAGGTTTAAAGGGGGACCAGGAGAGCTTACAGAGCTTGCTGGAGCTGCAGCGATTTATTGACTTCAGAAACGAAGCTGTGTCCTGGGACATGAAACTGCTTTCAACCCTGCCATTTTAGCTGCATTCACACCAAACGACTACACTGTTGTTTTGCTGTTTGACAGTAGTTGATCAATGATAGCGGCTCACTGCGGTTTTGCTCAGCACACATGTGCCAACAAATCCCTTTTCACCAGCACCGGCATTCAGTACAGTGAAGAAGAAATTAGACGTGAAATTAACCAAGAAAAAGCAGGACAAGGAGTGAGGAGGAGGAAAAAAATAAATACAATAAAGACAAGGTCCTCATTTGTTAGAATCTTTTGAGCAAGCAAAGTGTGAATGAAGCATTTTTTTCAATGTTATGTCATTGCTCACTTTTAAATAACCTGGAAAACCTTGTTGAGATCATGAATGTGGTTAATCCAATCAAACAACAAATGACACAAAAATGCAAATGCATGACATCCAGCCCCTTATGCCTCTATTAAACTGCAGTTTCATAATATCTAATAAACCATGAGTGTCCTTGAAAGGCTTCTGTAATGTTGCAGAATTAGGGGAAAAAACACATTTCTTGATAGTAACATGCAGTTCAAATACAAAATAGAACAACATATTATTACTTTTTAGTAGTATTCTTATTTTCTGTGTATAGCCAGTAATAAGTATAGCAGATGTAATAAACCATAGAAACTAAATATATCTAGAATAAAGAGAGAATAAGGAAGAAAAAATAAAGAAACTACAATACTATTTCACAATAGACAAGATAAGAAAAAAGAATATTTTTTTAAAAATAACTGATTAGTTGTTTTGGCTATAAATTGTCCAAAAGAAATGCGTGCCATTACCTTTCCCAGAGCTCAGTGACGTCACTAAATTGCTTGCTTTGTCCGACCATCAGTCCAAAAACCGAAGACTACTTTACTTATCATTAAAAATGACAAAGACCATCAGCAAATCCTTACAATTATGAAGCTGTAACCATCAAATGTTTGAGATTTTTGCTTGAAAAATCACTGTAACAAAGAGCTCCATCCAAAAAATGTTGTTGATCACTTTAATTAAATTAAATAATTAATGAACTGCCTAATCTTTGCAACTCTACTCTCCATGAATATCCACCTAGGCCCACTTCACTGTATGTAGATCCGAGGTATGTGCGGCAAAGACAATGCAGCAGTGCTGAATAGTCAAGAGACGCCTCATCATTGGAGTCCTGATGAAATTATAAACATAGTTCAATTACACCTGGTTGTATCATTTAAGGGAAATGAAAATGGCAGCGTTGGGCAGTGCTTGGCTCCGCAAAACAACACTGAGGTGATGGATATGAGCGCATATCTCCACAAACTACTATGTAATTAAATTTAGGCCTGCGGGACTCCATTAATAACTTATAATATAATGCACATTTCATTGTAGGGGGCCATCAGATGTGGGTGTGTTATTGCGCTCTGGAGAAAGCGCCTTCTGCGCTGTGTTTCTGCTCATAACAGAGAGTGAGAAAGCAACATAAATCAGAGGAGACAGTTTTTGTGTTATTATTTCTTAATAATAGAACTTGTAATTAGCTTCCGAAAATACAGAGGTTTTAATGAAGTCAACTGTTTAACATGGAAACATTTGCAAAGTTAATGAATCAGAGAAGACTGAGGAGGCTCGCAGGAGTCTTCGCAGGAGTCTTTGCATGTTAGTGCGAGTGTGTGTGTGTGTTTGTGCATGCTTGAGTGTGACCATCTGACCTTTTGTCTATCTTGCTGAGCGTTCATTAACTCGATGGCTGACGCAGTGTTTCAGTGTGACCACTGCTTTAATTACATAAAAGCTAATTGGCGATGTCACACAGATACATACAATGTGGCAGCCACACACACGCAAACTACCGCATACACACTTACAGTTCTGCACATATAAACAAAAAGGGTTAGATAAGCTGCTGTCACTGCTTTATTGTTGTCACAGTATAACTTTCCCGATGTGTGACATGTGGCCTGAACACACCATCAGGTCACTGCTATTGGCTCTTTATGAAGACGCAATATGATAATAGAGTGTCTGCGTCGTCTGATCGTATCTTGGGATTAAAAAGAGTCAAAGGATTTCAAAGCGGAGCGCTGACAGAGAGCAGAGCTCTTTTATAAGTGCTTTGAATGTCTGGTCTCTGACACTCAACTGTGAATATCATCTCACCAGCTCACTCTGAGCCAGCCACAACACACACACACAGACAGATACTCAGCCTCTTTCTTTGTTGTATTTTTCCCAGTAAAACATCCCTCTTGAACTTTCCCACGTGGTAGCAGCCATTCATTTGAATTGTGGCTGTAGATAATAACAAACACCAGCAGCTCCTTTTTTGCATTATTTTTAATAAATGTATTCATTCCTTCTTTTCACTTTATGTCTATAGTCCAACATTGTTTTGTCATAGGGCTTTTAAATCTGTGCACCTTTGACACCCTCACTTCTAGAGTGGTGATTTGGGTAAGAAAAAACTCTGGATACACACACACACACACACAAACAGCCACCTCTGTATGACCTACATGGGCTGTAATAACATCCTTTCTTTGGACAAAAAGACGGTGCTGCTGCGAACACTCCAGGCGGCAATAGTGTTTCCTATCATAACATAATCAGGGAAACTAAGTAGTAAAATGTAACTGTAAGTTTTACAAGACACGGCTGTGTGCATATACACACATTCAGACACACACTCAAAACATTTCCTTGGGAAGATTAACAAAGAGGGAAAACTTCAAAACATGTCACTGAGTGTTTCACATAAAAACAAAACAACTATAAAAACTTTGAACATATTTATAAAATAAAATAATAGATTAACAGCTTTACGATTTCCAGAAATTAAAGAAAGGTTTAACAAATAGGAAACAATGTAAATTGTTATGTAATTTAGGGTTTGAGGCAAGTTAAACCTATTTTCAACTCTATCAATCCTTAATGTCTAATCATACAAAATTGAACAGTCTTTTTTATTTTAAATGCAATGGTTGTTCAGATTATTTTACATTATTTAAAAGTAGGAATTGTTTTTTTTCTTGCATAAATCAGCACATGCATGTTTGAAAGTGTTTCTCTTAGAGATTCTTTACCTCCCCTTGTTCAGTTTGTCCAATAGTTAGTGTAGTTGTAAACATACTTATAATGCTTTAACAACATCCAGAGGTTCCATAAAGTTTGAGTGGTTTGGTTGCTAAAGTAACATCTCTGGTAAGCAAAAGTGATTTATTTATTTGACATGATTACGTTGACAAATCAGCCTCTGATATTTACAACATCGATTCTTCCATTATTTAAGACCATAAAAATTGTGTTAGGTCTAAATATTAACACCTAATCGTTTACGATTATATGTGTGCTTAAACTAACCGTTTAAGAAAAATACTTGTTTGTTTTAATGTTCATCAGTGTGGTTTCAAAAATCTCAGCAGGGAGAGTTAGTAAATAACAAGCTTGCATTGACTATAAAATCCCCCAAGATGTTGCGAATTGACTTTGTTGTTTAAAATGAATCATATATATTAACATTCAAAATCCTGAATTGCTGTTTTAATGCATTAATGGATATAATGGATGCAGTTTGCACCAGGCTGCCCTCATAAAACCTGAAAGCCTCACTCTGGTCCCAGCATTCCTGGCTCAGTGCTCCATCTCTTTTAAAATAATGGTGGAGCTCTTAGCATTTGTATGTGTTTCCAGTTTCTCCTTGACAGTAGGAAAACAAATCATGTGTTTTGTAGTTACATTATACAGAATGAATCAAGGTCAGACTTGCAGAGCTGTGTACTGTAGCTTACCGAGTGGGATTTATCGCTTGAGGTGAGGATGGTAACAGCAGTGTGCAGCCGTCATTGTAAAAAATAAACAAACCAGGACTAAAAACTAACAACAGACTCTTTAAACTGACAAATGTCATAGTTTTGAGGCATTTTTTTATAGCTGGCAAAAACCAATAATTCCTACAGTGTGTTTTATTCCTAACATTTAAGCATCCTCACGCTCAGGCGGGTAGCAGATACAGCCTGAGAGTATCTCTTTTAATATAAGAGATACTCAAGATTTATTCCAATAATACAGGCTATTTCTGTTGCAGTAATGTCTGCGTGCTCGATGATTAGCTCTGATCATGACCTCACAGAATTTAATGAGCTCCAATTGTGCACAACATTAAGCTAATAGGCTATAATTTGTAGCAATCAGCTCTTGAGAAAGAAGAAGAAGAAAAAAACATCATCATAAACACAGTCAGGCAATCGAGATCTAATCATGCACTTCAGGATAACATTGGCAGAAAGCAGATATCTTTAAGGAGATTAGAAATAAATCCACTCGCTTTAATGACTTAATTGATTAGACATCCATTTTTATGCTGCACCACTTACTAGAAATGTTGTGTTTGTTGACACAGAATGAGCTGGGATAAGGCATTTAAGAAAAGCATTAGAATGAATTAGTCCCTTTATTGTACCACTGGCTAATTTTGTTTTTTTTCATGCTGTTATAGATTTCAGTGTTTCATAGCTATTGTGGTTCAAGACAAAAAAATGCACAAATAAGTAGAGAAGGTCACTTTTGCCATGTTAGAAAAAATCTGCAGCTCCAACTTGTCATTTTCAATATTTAATCATACCTCACATTGTCCCTGAGGGCCCTTGAAAGCAGCCCCGAACCCCCTGAGAGGATTCAAAAGTCACCTGGCCATCCATCTTCAAAAAAAGGCAGTTTTTCTCCCTGAATGCCTGAGAAAGTTTGCCGTGGGAAGATGCCATGTTTTTTATCTGTCAGCAGCAGTTTGTTGATGTGTTTTGACAATGTTGTTTGTGACTGATGGGGTCCTCTGTGGAGTACAACATGCTGTTGTTCTGCTGAAGCGATGGAGCTCAGAGTGACGACCTGGCAGAAAGAACACTCAGTCTCAGACCGGTTACTTTTTTTTTTTTCTACCTGGTAAACTGTGGCACGGCAAGTAATTAACGATATGTGCCCACTCTCACTTATTGTGTCTGTGTGTGTTTTGTATGTACCAGGCCTTTTCCATCAGAGGACACAGCTCTGAATGAGGATGATGTGTACCGGAGCCTTGAGGAGCTGGCAGAGTAAGTACACATACACACACACACACACAAAAAAAAAACACCCACTCACACTTGTTTTTGTCCCTGAGGAGGACTTAATATGAATTTAAACTCATTCCCCTAAACCACATGCCTCGCACTCATCCTAACATTTACATAACCATCAAACGTAACCCCAATCTGAAACAGGAATCAAGTCTGAACGCTAAAATTAGATGGTTTACCTTGTGGGGACCAGCTTTTTGTTCCCTAATAGGACACAAGTTTCCAGGATGAGACTGTCTAAACACAGTTTTCTTCTAACAATGTGAGGCAAACACAGACACACACTACACCAAGACTGATCATCAGTGGTTTTTAGCAACTATCAGGAGACATTTAGCTGTTTTTAACATTTGATTGCATATTTTCGTCGGCCTCACATATTCCAGCAGAAAAGCAGTTTCCTGATGCAAAAGGACTTTGCTTATTGAATCTAACAGCTCACGGGCTCTTATCCTGATGAGGCCAACACAAAAAAATGCTTTTAAACTATGAAAAATGAATTGCTAAATCAAATGATTATGCTGCAAATTAGTCCATCAATGTAATATACATGTGCACACTGTGAAAAATTAAAGCAGATATGAAAAAAAAAATCACCTTTGAAGGTATTAACATTTTATATCTGGTTTTAAGTAGCTTTTTAAGGGTCTAAATAAAAATATATGTGAGGCTTTGAGTACATAAAAAGCTTATCTGGATACAGAACAACTCTCTGTGCACTTATGTAGCACACATCTTGTGATATTTCATGGAGAATTGCCCTTTCTTCCAATTTTCTCTGACTGCCTAATTACATAAGCATGGAGCCCTCTGTCACTCTTCCCATTGCCATGGTGACACCAGCTCTGCTCCAGCCTCTGGTGTGGCTGCCTCTCTGCCTGCTTCACTGACTTCGCTGCCTGGTTTTGGTGTGTGTAAGGTGGATGGGCGGGTTTTGCAGGGTGTGGATAAGAGTAGCGGGGCCTCGCACTTGGCAGCGGTTCCAGAGATGACAGCAGCTGCTCAACTTAGATTAATGGAGAATAATTAGTTAACCCCTCTGAGATGGGTGTCATTCATCACAGAAAGATAGGAGGGAGGAGAGCGGCTGATGGAAAGGAGAGCATGCTGGCTATATATATGTGCCCGCTGAATACATGATTTTGGTTTTTTTGCGGGGATGAGGAATTTGCTCTTGCTAGAGGAGTGAAGTGCCAGCCAAGCAGGCTAATACTAGATTAGAGTGCAGCTTAGCCAAACATGTAGCCCTGAAAGCTTTGAGCATGGGGCTTTCCTTGACAACTGAACTGAATCTTGCACACAAATGTGATCCTGGAGAGAAAGTGCACATAGAAAGAAAAGAACATACAGTTAGATATACTTTTTCCTGTGTGTCAAAATAGGAAGAAGTCAGAGTGATCATACAGATCCCAGTGAAACTGTCTCGGCCCTAAAAGCATCAGGAAATAATTCAGTGGCTAAAGTTAGTGCTTTGCCTTTTATTTTATTCTAAGTCTATCATACAGAGTTGCACCCTCCATGGAGTCGGGGTTTCTGTAATTTGTGAAATGCATGGTATCCATAGCAACAAGTGCTGATTCAGCTTGTAAAGTTACAAGTGAGCAAGTAATGGTTTGTTCCCTGCGCACAGATTAGTTCTATATGCCGGTAGTTGTGCCTGCTAACCTGTAAAATCTCTACTATTAATGAGTTTCAATACCTGTAACCTTCAGCGATCCTGAACTCCTGTGTTTTTTCTCTGAAATGGTCGGCGGTGTCACAACACGGTGCTCTTTGTGGAACCCGTAGGTGCAGAGGAGTGGGCTTTTATTGAATTAATCATGCTGCTCTGCCGCGCGTCTGCTCTTGACCTTTTACGGAGAACATGTGTGCATTTCGTTTCATCAATAGACAGACGCATAATTGATTCATCAGCAGGTCTTGCACCTAATACAGTTTGACACTCTTGGTACATATGCCGCTCTGGCAATAACCCTGCTCTCAAAGGCTTATTAATTAGCCTGGAATATTGATGGATTTATAATTTACGATGAGTGCTTGACTGAACTGCAAAGTAAGGAAGAGGACATTTACAATGGTACTAAAATAATAGTCATTTTTCCATGGATGGAGTGCCATATATGAGCATCCCAAAGGAAGAAAATAAAACATGACAGGATGTATAGTATTGTTTAAAAAAACAGCATGCAAGAAATAAAACAATAATATTGCCACAAAAAAAAATATGAGGAAATAAAACTGCATGGTAGAGTATTACAAAATATATGCCAACCGTAAAAATCAATAAAATGGCAGCATTAAGTTAAATGATAGGACAACATGGAATACTAACTGCACTGTAAAGAAATCTATAAAAATGGATTCAGAGGTGTGATTTAAAAAACGGAGATCAGGCCAGCAGACCAAACGTTAAATGGAAGTCTAACCCAGCAGTCCGTGCAGCGAACGATCGATAAGTGATTCATTTTCATCCGGAGCAGTCAAGAGACTTGAACTGGTGCCCCCTTAGAGGTCTCTGGGGATGGCTGGAGGTTCCGTCTTCACTAATGTAATGATGGTACACTATATTTAAAGGTATAACCCTTTTGTTTGATTTTTTTTTGCAAGGCTCTTGCAGGCGATGTGGCTGTTGTGCATCCAGTAGCTTGGCCTTAAATGTAAGAGGGAATATATGTGGTTGACTGTGTATCATTTTGGAGGTTTATTAGAGGTCACTTTCGGTGCTGGATGATTTCCATTTTTACAAGATCATGTCAGAAGAATTCACGTCAGGTGAGGTGGGTTGAGGCCTCAGGCTTTCAGCATAAGCTTGCTTGGAAATGACCAGAGTAAATGAATGGAGTGTGAGGACGCTCCAGTTTGCATTCTGCTTGACCATGTCTGTTTGCAAGAGTGCTTGAGTCAGGTGGATGCTGGTCCGAAACTAATGAGGTCTCCCGGGGTTAATGTGATACACCTGGTCCCCACTACTTCCTTCTTGCGGTGATGTCAAGTCTTCACATCGCTTAACTGCAAGTCCTTCCCGTCTGGAATGACTCCATCATGGAATTGACAAAGCATGAAGTGCAGTGGGGTAAAGTCGCCAAGGGACTATTTCCTCTGTGAAAGGCACACATAGATTTCCATTCTGGAGCAAACAGTGTCACAAGCCATTGATGTCACTCTTTTGCAGTTTATTTTGCTCCATTTATCCCTTGGGCAGATTGACATGGAAAGTCAATAGCCTGAGAATAGACTGGGATCAGCTAAGGTATAGCTTATCACCATGAAGTCACAGCTTAAAATTAGACTTTATGTTACAACATGACTAAAGCCAGAATTAACCATTTTTATAAGTAGAAAAGGACGAGTAAGAACATATTAATGCTGACTTTCTGTGTTATGAATGTGTTTATGAGTTTGTTGGACTCTGAGTTATACAATGTCTGACAAATCATATATTCAGCTGATAATGTTACACTGGGGAGTAATTACATCCACTGTTGTCTTTGTGGGAAAATATCTTCCACTTTCTAAGGGCTCAGCTTGTATATCTTCTGATATTTCTCTTTTAGAATTATATTAAATATTGTTAAATCCAGAATAGTACATTTGGCTGGCTGATCAGTTGATATCATTTGTACAGAGAGCAGTAATGCTCACTCCAACTGGATTAGCTTAATGCAGACTTTGTCCATTGTCCCCCTGCTAACAGCAGTGCACAAGGACGACAATGAGTCAGTCGTCCAGTCTGTCCAAGATTAGATAAATATTCATGTGTCCAAGCAGATTTTTCCTCGAGATATTAATATCCACTGATATTTTCTGTTATTTTTCCATCAGGCCAAGATTCCTTACGTACATGATAGATATTAAAATCAAGTTGATGGGACTTACCGGGAATATTAATGTTTTAAAGAGGATAAATCTTCTGATTTTGATAATTACATGACCTCTCCTGTAGTGCCACCCTCAGGAAAACTTCACAATGTAACTTCACTGCAAAGAAGACAAGAATATGAAGATGAAGAAGAAAAAGATGAAGGACAAGAATCACACCAACAATTCCCTTGAGGGGAAAACCACTGCTTTCATGCACCATTAGTCAGACATGCTAGACTCTAACTGGTCACCTTCCAGTTCCAGTGACTAAATTACTGTCAACCTAAAACTCTGAAGCACCCATCTCAGCCACTCTAGATTTAAGAGATCCGGCCTTGACTCTCTTATTTTGTTTTTTTGGTTTTGTTTTGTTTGTTTTGTTTTTTAATGATTTTGGTCATAGAATAACAGCTGTACAGATGTAGTATGGAAGCATCACTATGCAGTCCAAAGCCGAGGCCCCACACAGTATATCACAGCTCTTACAAATACAACTTCAATAATATTATTTTAATAGAAACCTGTGAGGCAGCCCAGCCTCTGGGGACATGTGCTCAGTTGCGCTGATATTATGAGTCATATTCTGTCCCTGCTTCCCACTGATGTAACTCTATGGCCGATTGCGTGCAAACGCACTGGACACCCTCTTGCCTGTCATTGTGTAATCAGACAGAAAATAAGACCTAATTTATGAGTCCTCCGGACTCTACTCCCACTCTTAATCTCAAATATGTATTCTGATGCATACTCATGCACAAGCGCACACAAATGTGCATAAATGCATTTGAATAATTTATTAATGTCTACAAAACCCAAGAGACATAGGAATGTTAATAGTAAAGTTGTGGTGCGACAGTTTTACTACACCGGCAAGAAATATGTCCCTCCTTTCTCACTCTCCATCTTTCCCATAATGTTCATACAAATACACACTCACCACTTATGCAAGTCCTGTCAAACAGCCCAGCTGAGGAGGTGGGAATTGGCCAAATTGTCCTCCATTTAGCCACATCTGAAAAACCTCAAGCTTATAAAGTGCTTGATTTGTAAAACAAGCATGTTTTTTTTTGTTTTTTTTTCATCAGGAGCAGCTCTTTATATTTATAATACCAAGTACAGTGTTTACTGGAGATAAGGCTTAAACATGACAACATATAGATCCTGTATGGGGCTCATTAGGGTTATTTGACTTCAGGATTAATGCATATTGACTGTGGAAACAGATAGTCAGTTAAAAAGCTCATTAACGCCATCACCAATTAGACATCTGGTAGAGGTTTTTAGAATCTAAAAAATCTGATGATCTCAAACAATCAGGAAAAGGGAAAGGGTCAAATGGGGTTTATAGAATGCTGATTCTTATGGCTAATTTTTAGAAAAATCAAATCCTCCAAGAAGAAGCATTTACTCCCAACCTGTTGATCCTCAGCCAACTGTTGTGTAGCGACTGATCAGTAAACACTGATGGAAAGCAGCAATATTTCACATTGACTGATGTCACCCAAAAGAGCATTCTGCAATGACAAATAACCCTGTGTGAAAGAGAAAGGGGATTGAATGTCATCGTTATTCAATGAAATGTGCCACTTCGACAAGCTCTCACTGATGTCAATTAAGTTTGGGTTCATACGATGTAGATGGCTTAACAGCACCATTCAACGGTTACCATTCAGCCTGCCTTTTTTCCTTTTAGTGTTATCAATATTTTTCTATGCTTTACTGTTTGAAAAGACCCTTTTTATACTGCTCTCAACTCCTCAGTCTCCCTGGAGATACGGCTCTTCCTAGATCCCCTCACATATCATGTTTTTATCACTTTACTTTGCCAGACCTCCCTCATATAATATCATAATGCTGTCTCTGAGGGATTAGTGCAAAATGAGGTACATCTGCTTTCCAAAATACTTTCCTGCATGCAATATGTCAGTCTTGGTGAATTCTACTGTAGTCTCGGAGTTCAGAGAGCAGACGCTGATGGGACAGCGTCAGCTGGCTGTTGTCCTCCCACACAGCCTTCTCAGTATTCAACATGAGCCACTTTAACTTAATGAAGAAAGAAGAAGCACAGTGCTGCGAGTGAACCAAGCCACCTCAATTAAAACTTCAAACAGCGCCCACACAAGCATGATGGCAAAGCTGAATATTTGATTGAGGGCAGTTCTATCCTCTCTGATTTTTTTTATCCCCTGTCCATACTGTGACAGTGACAGGAGGAATATTTGAGCAATGATGCAGAAGGTCAGATGTGGCGACATCACACTGGGGAAAATCCAAAAATCTGTTCATTTTTTTTAGATCTGTTTCCACAAATGTTGTTTTTGAATATTCATGAATTATTAAAGTGTAAAAAATCCCTACAAAATATCCAATTTCTAGGATTTAAAGTGAAATTAATTTTCCTGTCTGGACCTGGTTGGTGTGGTGCCTGGATAACCAGGTTGTGGCCCCCATTTGCCAAGTAAGGGATGAAGTATCTTTCCTCAAGGATACTCAAACATGACTGTGGAAGGAGCTAAAGCTGGAGAAGAAGCTGGAGATCGAAGTCAGATACATACTGATGAGGCAGGTTTCATCCAAAAAGATAAATCCTCTTTTCGCTCACCCCTGCTTACGCCAGCTCAGAACACAAAAACAGCATCCCATGAGCTGATCGGCATTAAGTGTCCCACTCAAGGACATTTAGCAGGGCCACCACTTGCAACCCTTCCCTCCTTTTTCTGAGATGTGAAGGCAATACAAAAAGTTCAATCAAGTCATAACTCACAGACATGGTATGCATATTGTGGGTTGTTGTTATTGTTACATTGTTGTTTACTGCAGACAGATTTAAAGGATTTAGACTCTCTGCAAAAGCCTGCCTTTGGGTGACTTTTTCAGGCGGCATTCTCCTTACCTTTCACGATCAAGAACTTCTGTAGGAACTGACAGATTTTAAAGTTATCTTCACTTTCAAAGAAATCTAGTGCAACTTCAAACAGGAAGTTCTGAAAAACAAGCAAGTGAAACAGGTGTGGCCATACATGAAATGAACTGTGACCAAAAATGTTCTAATCTTAGAGATAAAAGGGTTCATTGCAAACAGGGGTTGCTATT
>JAQNCA010000013.1:6391683-6404796 GCA_029783725.1 Acanthurus tractus
ACTTTCCTGTTTTAAAGATGCAAAGGAGGATAGAAACTGCCTGCAGCTGAGGCGAGAGTGATTATGTCACAAGTACAAGATATGAAGGGCCATTAAAACTACAACATTTCGTATATTTAAGTTTGTAGTTTTCACAGTTAAAGTGGAAATGCCATCTATTCATTCACACATTTTCAAAAATTTTTAACTGAGCATAGTTTTCACTTATAATTCAAACCAATGTTTATGGTTGAAAATGGCTTGTAATGGGCTGACGGCTTGTAAAAACACATATATTTTTTTACATTTTTTATTTAGAGTCTACAAAAAGCCTTGAAGAGTTCAGAAAAATGGGAAAATTATATGCTCAGTCATGAAACACTGTATTCAGACTAAAAACCATAATAAATAAATCTGCCAATGAGGTGACCTCCTCCTGCTCCCCATTTTCTGCCCATACTCCTCAGACAAGATGAGCTGGACTAGAATCAAGAAAATTACTTTACTCCTCTGGCAAATTTTAAGATTCAGTACACTGACAAATGGCTTTACGTGTCATTTCAAATTACCATCGCGTTTTTTTTCAGCCTCTCATCCACTGCTCAATCTGTATCTAACAGTTCGACATAGACATTTCCAAAGCATCCTCCCTCACTTAATTCTGTCATACTCAGTGGACCCCTAACTCCATCTGTAAGGCTGTTATCTCTGTTTGCTCCATCAGGGGATGAAGCAAACTCCATGTGCTGATGAAGATTCTGACATCCAGTCAAAAACTCCAGAAGACAAGCTGGTAAATGGACACTGAGAGAGGACTGTTAAGTCAAACTGTTGCAGAAAGAGTAGAAGAATTTTTCTGTGTGGAGTGATGAGGTTTTGTGAGATATTTCGACCCTGGACATTAAATCATGTTCTCACATGAGAATGGAAGTTTTTTCTCCATTTTAATTCAGATGTAAGAGTTTTAAGCACCGCAGAAAATCGTAATTTATGCAATTTGACCTTAATTTCAATGAAAGTTGAGCAAGGGAGGGTAATGAGTTGAGGGAAATGTGTCATTCAATAGTTTCTTTGTCCCTGTTTTTTTTTCTAACCTGCTTACATTGTATACAGCGACAATAGATACATACATTTCATCATTATGTTGTTATGCTAACCTGGGCTCCTGATTAAGTCTAACTCTAAAGCTGGCAAACTCATGACCTACTTCCTCTCCCTATCCGTGCTGCATTAGGTGGAAATGTGTGTCCTAATCGTTCCTTGATGTGCTCAGTATTCCCTATCTGGAAGGTGTGTGTGCGGATCACCAGCTTGGCCATGACACTGGTTCACTTCCTAATGAGCAGTTGTCTCTGCAGGTGAGCTCTGTCAGCTTCCCCTGGGAGCCACATGCGACTGTTCAGTCAGTCAGCCCACGCTCGGGTGTTGTCGTTCGGTTTTAAAGGGTCGATATTTACAGTTAGTGGTGGCGGGTAAAACAAAACCCTGTTAATCACGCTCTTTTGTCTCCAGCTGTGTCTTGCAGTGTATACTCTGCCTTTTTTTGTGCTTCCCCTCCTAACTTAGATCAGGGAGTCCTTCTTTTTTTTTCTCTCTCTCTCTCCCTCTCTCCTTCAGGACCACTCATGGTGCCTTCAAAGGGGTTGTGTTTGCCATGTTCATGAGAAGAGTTCAAATGAAAGCTCCCCCTTCTTTTGGTTCTCAGGAATTTGATACTGGAAAGTGTCCGAGAGCTCAAAGTTCAAGAGTTATGAGGTATTAAATAACATGAAAATCTGAAATGGCTGAAGCTATAGAAGTAAGTCTTATCCAGTTCTCTGCGGATGGTAAGCTACTGTCTTGTAATTTAAAAAGCACAGTGGTTGTCTTAGTAATTTTATAATTAATCTGTGTAAATACTGACATTTACAACAGTCTCAACTTTGCCCTTGCATTCCCTTTTTTTTATTACCGCTAAGCCACAGCTTGCAAGCTCTCTAATCTGCTAGCGTCAGTCACTTCAGGATGCTGACAAATTTACTAATGTTACTTAGCAACAGTGTTTTCAATACTTAACAACTTTCAACTTCCCATAGCATATCAAAGTTCACAAGTTCTATGTGAAGTCTTTAAAAAGAGTTTGAGCTGTGCATAGAGCCACAATACGCCCCTCTAGTAGAATTCTGCTCTTAACCAGACAAAAACACCTATTTCTTCAAAAGACTAATCATTTCAGACATTAAGGCAATGCAACATATGTGTCAAAAGCAAACAATGGGATAAACTACGACTGGCAAGTCTTGAATAGACACAGAGGAAGCCACTTAGTTCTGACATCCATTAGATTTCCAGAGTATGCTCAGTCTGAAATACTGCTCTTCACTATGTTTCAATTGAGAGCAGGGAGTGAAAAGCCACAAAAAAATTGAAAAAAAAAATAAAAAAACATGATAAACCGTGTTAGAATGGAACAAAAGAGAATCAGAAAATCAGCAGTTGCTGCAGAAAAGAAGCTGCCGGTTTGGTTGTCGCTGCCGAGCGCTCATTCAGCTCCAAAGTTTTTGGAAACTTTAAGGATCGCAGTGGGACAAGAGAGGCTGAGAGAAGTTATATTATGCATAGTGTGAATGAACTGAAAGAGCATAGAAGTGCTAGCTAGAGCAGACTGTGAAGGGCTTTGCGGTGCAAAAGACTTGACATTCAGACAGGTGAGTACAGCAACAAACTCACTGAAGGATGTAACTCGCTCTCTAGAGGAGAACATCAACAGCCATTGCACTTCAACTTAGCATTGTGTGTGTCTGTGTGTGTGTGAGAGTGTGGTCTGTGTACCGCAGTGTGTGCAGGCTGTCTTTATGCTTTAATGTGTGTATGTTTGTGGGCTGCGGCTGCTGTTGAGTTTATATTCTCTATACATGACTGGCGTTGCCTTGGGAATTGTTTATTCTGCTTTTAAAATGGCAGAGTGTTTATTTTATGTCATCTGATATTATTTGCTGCACTAAACATGATGTCCACAGCGCTTTTTTATTATTATTTTTTTCTTTTCTTTTCAAATGAAATCAATGAACAGTTAACTTTGTTCTGTCTCTTTTCTTTTCAGGTCAAGTCGGGCTGCACTGAAAAAGGTAGGTATATATTTATAATTGATAAAAAGCTGTTTACGCGGCCCGCAAGTGCCTCACAACAGAGAAGCAACGTATTACTGGTTTGGACATAAGGGCTCTGTGATGTTGTCATACCGCTCTGTATGTTGACATGCTAATGCACTGAAATTTGTAGCCTAAGGTGAAGATCTTTTTTAATTTAATAGTTCTATCATACAACATTTTCATCATCATAACTCTCCTCCACCTCTTTTAAAAAATGGAGCGTTGTAATATTCGCTCAGAATATATTTTAACTGACCTTCGTTTCACTTTTATCTGGTATGTTTTTCACCTCTACCTGAGTAAAGTTAAGCGGTACCTTTACCTGAGTAAAAGGTTCTTAAGAAACTGTCACAACCTGTAAAGCTCTCTGGGTTTCTGCATTATTTGTTTTTCATGTCTCCTTTTGCTTCCTGTTTAATTTTGTCAACCTGTGTCTTGTGCTGTTTTGATCCTGTGTCCTATCAAGTTTCCCTGCTGTGTGATTGTTTGCTTCACCCTAATTTGTTTTACCTGTTTCTTATTGTCTCCTCTGTTTTGAGGGTTTAAGTCTTTTTGTTTTTTCCCTCCTTGGTTGCCAGTTTATTTTTCACTCATCGGACCTGTGACTGCTTCTTTGTGCCAATCCTGTTAGTTTACTCAATTTTGTACTTTCTTCTCAGGTTAAGTACTTATTTTTCTTACTCCTTTGGTTTTTGTTTACTTATCAACTTCTTCAATAAAACCTGCTTTTCGTTTCTTATTCCTCATTGCCGGTGTTTTTGCTTTTGGGTCCCTTTTTCTTGTTAACCTCGACAGAAGCTAATCTTTCCATCTTTCTCACTTATGGATAAAGAGCATTGATTTATTGAAGTAGTGTGGTAATAGTCTGAAAGGTCCCTCTGCTCTCCTTCTCCTTTAAAGCATGCAGGTGAACCTCTAGTGGCTACAAAGCTCCTCCCAAAAAACGAAGGCTCTCCTCAGAGCCAGTGTTTGGTTTGTTTTCTCTGGACTGCTGTAGAAACAATTTTGGACTCTGTGGAGGAGGGCCTGCTCCCTCTGTTAATTTAAAGGGTTATTTTGAGGTAATGAATACACGGCCATTCTTACTTTCAAGTCATTGTGCACTAATAAAAATATACTTCTGAATATTATGTTCATTTTCTGCCATGTCTTCCAAAGAGAGCAATGTTATTACTATAATGACAGGAAGACAATTTTTTTCCATCCTGGTTACTTGGATACACGTTATGGCTCTATTTAAAAATGAATGTCTAACAGCAAGTATATAGAAATGTGTCTGATGGCAAATTGCAGAAACACAATATTAAAAATGAATATGTGCAGCTGCTTTTCCTTAAAACTCAACAGGGCCCACATTTGGCAGAGGTGATGGTCATGAATAATGCAGACAGGTGACATGTGTTAACCCCAGGATGTAAATGAATGCCAAGTCTTACCCATTACCACAAGCGACACCTTGAGCATGTCCACTCCGGGTGATTTCTTCACCTTACACTGGTAGGTAGCACTTTGAGCAGGTGACAGCAGAGAGATGGAGAGTGAAGCATCACCCATTGAGGGGTCACCAGCAGCAAAGCTGAGCTCTTTTGCAAGAGCGTTGTCACCATGGACGTATATTTTTCCACTGGTATAGGACAGGAGCTGGTAGGAAAAAAAAAACCCCACAAAGATTCTTGAGAGTGAACAAATTAATCTGGATGACACATTTAATTAATAACCAAATATGTGCATTAAACTTTTTTATCCAATCAAAAAAAAGTTAGTCCCTTTTCCCTCCATGTGGCAAAAAAAAAATTCTGAAGGCGGCTCTTATTTGCACAGGATAAATATTTAAATGTGTTTAGAATAAAGAGCTAATAAGGACTATTCTGTTCATGTGTTTCAAAGCATTGGATTTGCACTCGAATCGTTAGTTTGCACTTGTCATCAGTCTGAAGCAGCAGATACAGGTCCAGGTCAATTCTTGCATTGACTGTGATAAAATGTCTGCTGCCTAAGGCCAAGAATGAGGATAAAAAAAACTCCCTTTCAAGTCTCCAACACTAATGACTCATTTAATTTAAAAGGCAAATAGGGTAAACAACTAATTCCTGTGAAATTAAAAAGGTGGTAAGAGTTCATCCACACAGCAGTCTGCTGTACTGAATTCTGATATAGACTTGTAAGGGATTAAGCTCACCGCATGAGGGTGAGAACTTCAAAATCCAGGTGTGAAATCTGAATGGACTAGATGTTTTATAGTGGCTCTCGGTGTCATTGTGGCATGTGTCATGAGACAGCACACAACCTTTGTCTTACCCTAATTGTGTGAAGAATTTTAATTGGCTGAGAGTTGGTGGAGATGTTAAAGTAAAGCTCTTTCATTTAACTGGTCCAAAATTTTGGCTTCCCGAGAAGAAGAAGACAGCACTGAGTTGGTGCCCCTCTAATTGAATGATTTGAATTAATTTATTGTATAATCCAGAGTGATTTCAGTCAGTGCACTGCAGGTTAGCTGATGATGAATAATATTTCCAAAAATTAATCAATGGGCCTTTTTCCTTCCTTTCCCAAATTCCAACTCCACACAACACTCACAAAAGAAAATGATTAAGCTGAAATAAAAAAAAAAAATTTGCATTGTAATCTCCAAAATTCTACATACCCATACAACTTTAATTATTTAAAAAAAAGTAATGAATTGCTAAAATATACACATATTTGAAATTTAATGCCAGCTCATAAAACAAGGTGGGACAGGAGCTACGAAACACTGGGAAATTTTAAGTATTTTTAATGTTTTCGGGGAAAAAAAATTTAGTAGGTGATATTATGATTGGGAACAAAAGAGGCATCTCTGACAGGCTCAGTTGTCTTCAAGCAAGAGTCAGGCAAGGTTCACCACTTTGTGTAACACATGATTTTATAATGGATGTCACTACGTGGGCTTGTAAACACTTTGTGTAACTGCTGGTGGTTAACACTGTGGGTTTACAGATGATAGCATTCTGTTTGTAACATCCTGTTTCTTACCATCTGATCCTTCTGTGTGGTGTCCGGACTGACCACAGACCATTCGATGTCTAGCTCGCCGGTGTCAGATGGGCTTGGTGTGTAACTGCAGCCCAAAGTCACACTCTGTCCCTCTGCCTTTTGGATGGTCTGCGGGTACCCAGATGTCACCTGCATCCCTTGTATACATTTCAATCCTGTGAAAAATTTTAAACAAGTCTCAAAATTAATAAAACACACTGATGATGTGTTTCTTATCATAGGTTTAAGTGAGATTTGGACGCGTTGTGAGGAAGAAAATGAGAGTGATATGTGTTTGAGGGGAAAGACTCTGAGAAAATGGAGTTTGTCTCACACAACCAACACCAAGAACTGTTTAAAGACAACTTTTAAGCTGCACATCGACATCAAAGGGCAGGCTGACCAGGCTCCTGAGGGGGGTTGAAAGAGATGGCAAAGTACGAGCAAGCAGCAACGGTGACTTGACAGTGAGTTAAACTTCACACCATATGAAACTTATATCTACTCAGAGAAGTTCAAGTCACATTTTCATGTCTAATGCCACACACTTAGAGAGGCACAGGGGGGGTTAAAGGCTTGCTGGCCTCAGAATTAGGGTTTATTTTGAGTAAGGGTTAGCTGGCAACTCATGCTGGCAACGCAGAGTATGTCCATACCTCTCTGCAAAAGAAATCACAAACAGCCTTTTTACTGGTTCTTTCAAAATCTGTTGACAAAATACTAGAGTTTATTCACAGAAACTATCTTTATCTATCTATCTCTTCTATTACGGCTTCTTTTCTTTTTCTCATATTTTAAAAACACAAGTACAAGTGCACACATTATGAGAAAGCTAGAATTAGACTCATAATGTATTTTCAAGAGGATGTGGCCCTGAGGAATTGCAATCAATTATGTTGCTGAGGGATATAAGTGTTCAGATAGATTGCAAGTGTGTAAAAAGTATAAAAATGTAAGATCAGAACCAATTTGTGTAATTAGCAGTGTTCCTTATTTTTATTACATAAATGGAGATTTCAAAATACAGTCTAGCCTTTTCAAACTAGATATGTTTTTTAAGAACTGCAGCTCAGTATATGGAGCAAAAAAAACAAACAAAAACAAGAGGTCAGGTCTTTTGTACGCTAGGGAGTGCACAGTTGTCGGGGGGCACCATCTCAAAACCTGATTGGATAGTCAGCAGGCGCCATGGTAACACATGGGGAAGCTCTGTGCACCACTGAGGCCATCAGCTCATCAGTGTTCCACAGAGGAGAGACTTGAAGGTCTCAAGGGGTCAATTCTAAATATATTCTTTAGTTATGCCGTGTAATAAAAATACAGAGCAGTAGAAACAAGTTGCTCTACCTGCATGTTTATTTTCCTCGGTTCTGTATTCTTACCTGTGCTCAGGAGTGTCGTGGTGCATAACAAGAAGACAGGAAACCAGGGATACGACCACAAACAACTGCAGCTTTGTCTGGACATAGTGACCCTTTTTGAAACCATTGAGAGCAAGCGATCAAAATGACTAACATTATCTCAGACAGACAAATATTAACAGTGTATTTGCGTATGGAATAATTTTTTGGTCAAATGTTAATTAAAATTGACAAAAGCAGGCACGTAGAGCAAGTTTATTTTGATATTACCTGCAGATGATGCATCCAAATGTCTGGCAGTTGCTCAGGCAGTAATGTGCTGCCTGGTGCTGTTGCTTTAGAGAAAGCTCCTCTTTCACCCCCTCCTCATTAACATAAAGCCCTCTCATTGGACATCTCCTCCGCCCGTTTTACCGGTTTTACCAGGAAGTTCCCATGGCAGTGTTCAGTTTTTATTTCTTGTCTTTAACATTGTTAAATGATTTGTAATTACAAAAAAAAAAACCCTCATCACAATCAACAGAAACAACAGGAAATAAACTGAGATCTTAATCAAATAAAAATGAAGGTCATGGAAATGTGCTGGAGGAAATCCGAGCCCTAACGACTACAAACAAATCCACTGGTAGACAAGTGAAACTGGTACAGCGACAAAACAATTTGGTGGAGTTTCTGATGATGAAGTGGTTGAACACTCAGGGTGCTAATTTGTTGACAACTGAGCTGTACTGAAACCAAAACATCTGCAACACAATACTGCATTGTTGATAGCTGATAACTTGTCCTTCCTTCTCTGTGTGCTTGTCTCCATTTGCCATCAAGTCAACTTTTCATTTATTGAGATAAAAACAAACAAAACAACAACAAATAAAAGAAAACCAGCCCAAAAAATGAAACTTGACAATAAAGAGAAAATCATCACCTCCCACCTGTGCAAGTAAACGCGCACAGCTCCTGTACACTCCCTCCTATTTGTTGCATACACAATACCCCACACACCACTTGAGCACCTCTAATTTGTCGGATGTCTGTGGTTTCAAATCAAATGGAAGACAAAGAGAGAACATGAGGTCTCTAGTGACAAGAGACTGGTTTTAAAGCCAGCAAGGTTTGTATACATAATTAGGATATGTGGAAAAAACTACAAAGCGTATCTCTGTGCCAAAGCTACGGAGAAACAGCTTTAAAAAATTAAAAAAAAACAGTAGTGTGTCCTTCAGTGAAAACACGCAGAATGTGGATTTGTCATTGAGGATGAAGACCTTTATTTCTAGTTTAAAAAAATACTGAACACTTCTTTTTAAATTCTACAAATTCACTTTTTATTTTTGTTTTTACAAGGTTTGGACATTTGTGCGGGAATTTTTTTTTTATAACTACAAGCCGCTGATGTATCATTGCCAAGGCCAGAGTCTGATACATTTAAAGACTAGGTCAACTCTCTGACCCTTTCCTTTCTTGACACACACGATGTTTGAAACATTTTCGCAGCTGATTTCATAAAATTAACTGATTACAAGACAGGGAAGAAGGTGGATTCTTCTGGAGAAACTATGTTTAAGAGCTTTAAAAACAAGAGACTGGCAATCCTCACTCCTTGGATTGACAAAGTGAGATACGGTTAACATCAGACTCCCCTTTTACAATAACTGCACACATAAGGCATCAGTACAACAAAACAGACTCTTTTTGCAGCTATGTTGTATTCATTATGCAGCAATTATGTTATGGAAGGCCCTCTGCACATATTGCTTCCAAGGGACATCCATTAAGGAAGGGAGCGAGGAGCCAGTGAGATAAAATGCAAGTGAATATTTAATTTACATTCATCAGGTGAACAAAGCCTTGACTGCAAATGAATACTATATTTTGCTCCATGTTTGCTGGATGGCACAAATAAAGAGTTGTTTGCTCGAGGTATTTTAGCGACTTGGAATCAAATCTGAAATAGACCATTTCATTGGAACACATCCTCCGGCACAACTGTTACTTTTAATCACTAAATGAGCATTTGCAAGAGCAAATTGTAAATAAAAAAACAAAAGAGCACACAGTTATCACTGCAGTTACCCTGAAAATGAAACCAAGATTCTGTGTAACCATTGCGCAACATGAGTTTTTGGCCTTGCCTAAATAGTTGGACACCACACACACTAATGTGCCAAGTTTGGTTTTCTGTTAGTAATGTTTCCTCAGCCAGAAAACAGCTTTAGTGGAGAAAAATCAACAGAGACAAGAAAACAGGCAATGCAAGTGAATACAGCAGGGAGTTTCACTGCTTGGAGAAATATATAAACATAAATCTTCCTTGTTGGCAAACTTTTTGTGTAACTGTGCGAGGGTATAACATCTCGTTACCCTTTTCATCACAAAAACATGCCATTGATCTGAATGTTCCTTTTGTTTTGTAACAAACAGCCAAATGAAACTCAATATGATAGGTCTTGTTTCATCGCACAGACCACAGAATTTGTAGAGTACTCTGCTGTGCCCCTGATGGACATTACGTTTGACAGGTTGTTTGGCACACACAGCGCTGCTTTGGTGTCCCACACAGGTGCTTTTTTTCTGCAAAACAATCTACTGACAAAACAAATGATTATTTGCAACGCCATTAATAAATTTTACCCTGGTTACAGTTGAGATATTATCTCAGTGAGGATGCTCCTTTCATAGACGATGGACAGGCAGATAAAAGAAAGTGTATGAAATGGAGAAAAAAATGCTTAAAACTGAAATGTTTGAGCTAATTAGAAATAATGCCATGTCATGAGGCCGCGAAACAAACAGAATGAAACAAAAATGTGAATGTGTTGTGGTATAATGACACTTTGTCTATCTACTCCTCTTTATCAAAGTTTGTAATAGACTTGCCAAAGCATTATAGGATAGCATGGAAGCGTGATGCTCTACCTTGGCATAAAGTAGAGCATCACGCTTCGAACTTTGTACAAATAGAGGCCAGCATAGTCTTGGTTTTAATTTTAAGGGACATAAGCAAAAACTAAAACAAGCAAAACAAAATACACCTTACATTTTTGAGCAAACTGGGACCTCAAGTACCAATGTCTTGTATAAAAATCTGTAAAAGTCCTAAAGTTGAACTCACAGTACTGGAATGTACAGTAAACAGTATTTGCAGGAAATTTTGGTAGGGCATTATTTACAAAAGAGAAAAAACATTTTAGTCCTGAACCTTATCAACTTGGGACACAATCGAAAAAGATGATTTGCAAACTCTTCTCTTCTCTTCTGCACTTCTCTCTGCAGGCTCCTGGTAGTTCTGGATATATATTTACTGTTCTGGTTGAAGTCAGAAAATACTTGCTGATAATTTTCCACTGGGTGAGCACTTCGGTTTTGTTTCTTTCTCAGTTTCATTCTCAATATGTTTTTTTGTGCTCAGATCTTTTTTTTAATTTATGTGTTTAGTGCTGTTTTGTGCCATACTGGCAATAACTAAATATGAATACAACACTGACATGCTAGAAATGTCCCAAATCTCAGTATATCATTTTTATTTTTCTCAATGGATAATGATAAAGTATACGCAGTGAGAGTTTTTATATATAAAAAGCTATGAAAAAAACCTTGATTTTTTTTATGGCAGTTAATAATTGTCTTTTGGGCACATTTTTTTTCTTCAGGCTGATCTTATAGCTGAGGTTTTACAAAGGTAATGTGATCAGAAATAATATTTAGTACATATTAAATCATATTGGAATAAATTCACACCAGTGACTACATGACAACGTTTTTGATAACTTTTTCAGTTTTAAAAGACTCTACATCTGACGGTATCTCTGCGTTCAGATTTCAGAAGCCTTCTCCTGGCTTTCATTGTTGGAAGCAGATCACAAGCTTAGTTGCTCGCAGTTTCAAAGTGCACTAAGTGGAAAGCAGCCCTGCCTTTGCTTGATAACCTCACTGATATGAAGTGGAAAAGGGCATACAAGTAGGATGTCTGTCTCTGAGTCCACTGTTCACCACCACTTGATGAGTTGTCACCTTTTATACAGTCAATGGTTGTCACCTAGGCTGGACTGTGACTGCAGAAATTTGGGTCATTAGTAATTTTAGGCCCAGATCATTTGGACTGAGTACAGATTAAATCATATTAAAAGTTATTCACAGCAGTGACAGCATAATAACTCAAAATGTGAACACACTTCCTTAAAATTCCCTCAAAATGGGATGACAAACCAATTTCTTGTCGCTACAAAATAATGTAATAACTGACTGACTGACTAATATATTATTTAATTTGTGTTTTTAATTCAATATTTTGAACATTGGCATGTTTCTTTAATACAGTGTTATAAGATTTTACATCTGACAGTGTCTCTGTGTTGAAATTTGAGAAGCCCTCTCCTGCCTTTCATTGCCGGAATGTACACAGCCAACTTTCTGCCAACTAGGTCACAAGCTCAGTTGTTCACAGTTCCAAAGTGCACGATTATGAAAGCAGCCCAGGCTTTGCGTTGTAGCCTTATTAAAACAGAAGAAAAGGACGTACAAGTTGGATTTCTGTCTCTAACTCCACTGTTTACCAGCACACGCTAAGTTGTCACTTGAGCTTGACTATGACTGCTGAAATTTGGGACGTAATTATTGTTGGAGCCGGACTATCTGGACTGAGTGCAGCTCATTTGCTTAGAAAAAGGAATGCCAATTTGAAAATACTGATAGCTGAAGGAAAAGGTTTGTTGAAGTGCATCATAATTAAAAGCAATTGTTAACCTGAAGTGGTGAATCATTTCATACTAAATACCTAATATTTGGAAATTGTTTAAAAGAGGAATTGTTATTTGCTTTGACTAACGCATGTCTGGTGTGCCTTGCAGATCGAGTGGGAGGTCGGACGCTGACCACTGAAATACCAGCAGCCAGTGGTGTTGATCGCTGGGACTTTGGCGGGCAATGGGTGGGAAGGTAGTGCTTTTCAAAAGCTACAGTAATAACAAAGAGGAAAAATCATGACGCTAAGTAAAATTTAAGACTTACTCTAGGTGATTCTGAACCACAAGGAGTTTATTGTTTATCATACTCAAAACAATTTAGAGAGAGTTGAAAGGCATCAAAGTTGCACTGAAAATGAGACAAACACAAAATCAGTTTAACTGGAGGAAGCTGTCAGAATGCAGCTGAGAGGCATTTCAATGTTTCACCTTTTTGATTATGCAGTTGCAGGAAATGGTGCGGAGAACCTTGAAGGAGAACATTAGGACTTTCAATGTCAGAACAGGCAGAACAATTAGATTTCAGTGAGATGATTGAGCTTCATATAATTAGCATACTTACTTATTGACGGGCAGCGCAGCGGTACAGTGATTAACATTTTTACCTGAAAGCAAGACGTTCTTGAAAGAAACCATCTGAAAGCATGTTGCTTCAGACGAAGATATGCAAGTAACAACAGATTAGATACTAAAGGAAATTCAGGTGGTGAAAAAAAAGACTTAATTAAAAGATTTTAAAAAAGATTAGCTAATCGTATACTGATTTAATGAAATAATTACTGATAGCAAAAAATAAAATTAATAAGATGTTACCTTTGTGCAAAAGGCTCTATCTATCTATCTATCTATCTATCTATCTATCTATCTATCTATCTATCTATCTATCTATCT
>JAQNCA010000013.1:6420072-6521414 GCA_029783725.1 Acanthurus tractus
TTGTTGTTCTTTGATCGGACTGCCAGGTGTTTCTTTGAGAGGTGCTTCTATAGGTTACTTACCAGATGGTTCTGTGCAACTTGTCATCATGCTACTTATAAATCTAAGTAAACAAATAAATAATAAATGCAATAATCTTGAGTTTTTCTTTTACTTTGATCAACCGACAAACTCATGTGCGCCTCCTTTCTGTATGTTTGTGTGTGCAGTGTGAGGATATGTCAACTTCTGTTGTGACGTTGAAGATATTTGGTTGCTTTTCAAGCGCCTCTTTCAGTTCTATTGCCAGAGAGAAAATCTTCAGTATTTATCACATGAAGATGCCAAGCCCTGTAGTGGAGAAGGTTTGTAATTTAGGCCACTTTTTAAGAAGGTGCCAAAAGTGAGACGCCTTCAAATGTACAAGCCTGGAAATTGCTACAACCCAGAAAGAATGCATGACAATAGTCTCATTATGTCACTGCTGCAAAGGGCTGATGTCTGTTTACAAGCAACACTCTGCTCCTATTCATCAGCTAGCCACCATTAGAGCATACAGAACTCAATTTGTTGGGTTAATCTCTTGTTATATAAACTGCCATCCCATTGAACCTGTTTATTCAAGTCATCTCGATTTAACTACGATGCTGAATTGTGATGAAGTTCCACGAAAAAGGATCACATCAGATTTGTACATGCAAGAGTGGATGACAGTGTTGTCACTGTAGAACTCTCGTGTTTGGAGCACACAGTGTTCAAAAAGATAGGACGCCATGATACATTTCTTTGAACCATCAATGATTTAACATTTGCTTGACAAAGAATAAGGTAGAAGGTGTTCCCTATACCACATTAACTGGTTTTTGGTGTAAAAAAAAACAAGTTGCATTATAGATACAAAGCCAAATGACAGATTCCAAATTGTGTATACAGTGCTGTCATTTGAACGTCTAAGTGACCATGTGAAATTAGTTAGGAGCCACTTATCATGTCACTGTTTTTCAATTTAATAGCATCAGGCTCATCAATTTTGCCTAGCATTAAGGGCACTATTTTGAGGTTGCTGACAGGCTCTTGACAGTGTCTAAATGATGTTTCACATCTTGCACTGGTTCATTCGTTAAAAGCTTGGCTTTAGGCCAGTTGTCACTTCTCTTGCCAGACCAAACACAGATCAGTCTGGCTTCTCTGCATGTCTGACGTACACTACCTCTAACAGTACTGATGAAGTTACTTGACTGCACTCACATCAGTGAAATGGAGCTTTTACAAATGTAAGTGCTGTGATTAGTGCTCTGGAGCAGAGCAACAGCCAGACGGCTATTAGGTCATGGGGATTTTCTTTGCAAGGCCATTAATGCTAGTAAATGATTGAAGATAAAATCGTCCTGATCAATAGCAGGATTAGCTTCAAGTGTGCAATCCATCTTCACTTGTTTTTATTTTCCTTTTTTTACTTCCTTTCACTTAACTTAGTCTCTCAAATTAGGCATGGATTTGTCCAATGTTTTATGCATAAAACACACCAGGTTAGACCAGGAATGGTGGATCACATGGAACTAAAAGGACTATTGTACTGTTTTTTTTCCTACAGCAAAGATCCACTATGAGCCAGCCCTGCCCCTCCAGAGAGAGCTCCTCACCCAGAACATGCCTTTGGGTCAAGGAATAAAATTTATTATTACGTACCCGACGGTGAGTAACATGAGATTGACCACTATTAGACAGACATTTACATGAAAAATGTTATGCTGACAAATTAAGCAAAATTAATTTTAAACAGTCAGTTTTTGTCTCATAGCTGTTATGTTTTTTTTCCCATATTTTTCTTCTCCAAAGCATTTATCTGTAAAAAAAAATGTTATGAATGTGATAACCAGTTAGAAAAAAGCAGATTCTATTTAAATATATCAAAACATTCATATATATAAGGGTTTGTCATGTGATGCTTTTTAAAAGCATTCAGTTGATTTAAAATTTCAGTGTAATCATTCAAAAAAAACACAAGAATACACTACGTGTTTGAAATTTTATGTTTTTTTCTGTTGCAATACAGAGGACCATCTCAGAAAAGCAATTTGCAAGCACTGCTCACACGCAGATCTCAAATAGTGGCAGTGTCACCTTTTGCTGCTGATTGTTTCCTGCAAATTGCAGATAACTTTGTGAGTCCCACAGGGTTCATGCATGCCTGTTGATGAGTTGCAAGTGCAGTGTTTTGAAGAGCAGAAAAGCAGCAGATAAAATGCTTTTCTGCTCTTAAAACTGCTTGCATGTTGTAAATATGGTGAAATGAGCCCCCTGAATTTGAATAATCCACAGATTGGAGTGTTCTTTTCTGCCATTCATGACCAGTAATACATGTGAAGTCCTGTTTTCAGTTTGCAGCGCCCAGCGTGCAGTGAAGCTCATCTGGCACAAGCTATGTATAACAGTTTCAATACTCTGTGCAAAAGAGCTTGTGAGCTAAGGAAATTTGATTCGCTCTATTTTTTACAATCTGCACATCACAACCATACAATTAAATATTTTAATACGTATGCACCTCCTCAGTAGATTAATTTGTCTGCTATTAGTAACACAAATAGTGCTCAAGCAAAAACTTATTAGATCTGTGCTTTCGTGTCTTGCTAAGACATATTTGAAGTGTGATATACATATAAAGATATTATAACTGGACCTAGAATATGGTTTGTTTTTATACCCTCCATTTTTTCCTATGCATCTGTCCTGAGTCACTCATCTTACATGTTACATACATGTTTTAGTCTGTCTTTTTTCTGTATGTAGACATGGCCGGAAGTTGTAAACTCACTGACTTCAGTGTGCCCTCATAACCTCTGGTCAGCTAGTCCAAACCACTGAATGTTAATGATGACAGCTCCCCAAAAGGGAAGCCAAAACATCATAATTGCCCCCTGGAGTCTGGCTGTGGAATATGTCACTGACCCTGTCTCCTCAATGTTAGCCAATGGAAAAAGACTTTAAAAAGATCAAAAAGTACATGAGATATACATTTTCTGTAAAGATGTTTTCTGTCATTTTAGGTAGTTCTTATTGTCTAAGAGGTTTTTGTTTTGTTTTGTTTTGTTTTTAAATATTTGATTATATAAAACAGTGATATGACATCATGATTGACAGCTGAGTTGCTCCAAGCCCCATCTTAATGGTACAGATTCTGGCCCCTAAATGACTTCACCAGCACTGGGTGGCAGCACTTGTATCAAGAATATTTTGGCTTCATGACCTCACTGTGGAGACCTTTAATTTATCCTTGTATTGAGTCACTGACCCAAAGCTACAGTTGAATTTGAACCTCCAGATAATCTGCTCTAATCACAGATATAACAAACAAGAAGGTGAGCTCTCCGGTTATCAATAAGTTAGACACAGTTAAGGTACTTTCAAGTTGACCAGTAAGCGATGACAGTGAGTCAGCATGCATGATATCAAGACCCTGGAACCGTTGTAACCCAACTAATTAGAGCGCAGCCGCTTTCACTGTTGTTAATTACACCTGTGTGTTTCCTGCTTTGACAAGACAAAATGTCTGCTGGAAAAAAAGTCTTTTGTGGTCTGAAGTCACCCCTCATTGCACATTTTTACCTTGAAATGATGACAGGCACATGTCATAGTATTTGTAATTGAGGTCGACAAGTGCTGGGTCTGCAAGTCCTGTGGGTGAACATTTTGATTCAGCCTTCAACTATGAGCGCCTTGACAGAAACCTCACCGCTGTTCCGTGGTTTTACAAGGGTTGTTCTGCCCTGCCGTGCATGTTACAAGGCTCTCTAATGACTTTGAGAGCCACAAACGGTGCTGCTTTCCCTCTGATACTCTTTTCTTGCTCTTACTGAGAGTCTGATCCTTTCTCTTTTGACATATATTGCTGTGGCAGTAAGTTTTTACATTGGCATTGGCTCTTAAATTTTTGTGACGTGTTTATTTCAATGGAAAATTAAACTTATTGAATTTATCATAAAAATGACTGATTTTTTAAAAATAATCCTTTTTTGAAAAATGTGCTCTGAGAAAATTAGGTTTGTTTTTTGTACCTTTTTGCTTGCAAAAGCTTTGATACTAAAGCACATATTTCACATAACTCCATTTAGTGTGATCAAAGTCAGGTCCGAACATTTTGTGGTATTTTTGTTTCACACCTAGCACATGGCAATCCATTCATCCATTATTAGTAACTGCAGGGGGGCTAGAGCCAATCCCTGTTTACTTTGAAAGGCAGCTGGACTGCTGAGATTTCATGTCTTCACGTCCATCTTAAGAAAGCTCTAACCAGATTCATTTGTGTCCAGTTATAATATGGCCTGAGCAGTCATCCTCCTTTGTGGAGAAAGACGTGGTAGCTATGGGCTTAGTTTAGTTTTAGTGAGAAGCAACTGCAAGCTTGTAAACAATGGCGGCCACAGATGAGGTAAGCATGGATGCTGCAATAGCGACAGTTTTTTCAAAACTGGACGACATATCCCCTTTTAAGGCCGAGCAAAGAGCAGCATGGAAGGCTTTCCTTGATGGAAAGGACACATTATATTCTTTGGCTTTGGCAAGCGTAATGAATGTGACCCACAGGGCATTTGTCCAATTAACTTCAACTTTTTTTTTTAAACAATCTTCTCCTTCCAAATGCTGTCTGAGGGCTGTTTCCCAGATGAGCATGTGACATATATCCTATGAATATATATAGTATAGACAAATGGTGGAGTACACTCTTTACATGTCTCTTGCTCATCACACAGCAAACACAAGGAAACAAACAATCATTCACTTTTACATTCACATCTACAGGAAATTTACATTAAGTCAACCAAACCTACACATCTTTGGATTGTTAAAGCGGGTCAAAGTATCCAAAAGGGACTCATGCAGATGCAGAGAGAACATTCAAATTCAACATGATCCTATTTCTAATATCCACATTATATCCACATCATATGAAAAAGAGAGTTAAAAACAATACTCAAACAAACAGATTCAAGCACAAGGTAGCTGCTCTTTGTGCAATTCAGATCCCTGGAGAAAGTGAGCAGCATTATGTGTAGTATGTGTCCAGCAGCACTGTGAGAGCATTAACAAGACAAACAGCATCAGCACATTGTGTTCGTTAAACCATCTTTTCGGTACAAATGACTCAAGGAGATGTCTTCTTACAAATCTGCTTCCTTTGTCATCCAGTGCAATAAGTTCTCAAACTTAGAGGATTTATTCATGAGCAATGTGGTTACAGAATAATGACATTCATGCACGATTATATAGAAGTGTTCAGACACTAGTCATCCTTTATGCTGTGGTAAGACCAAGCAGCAGCAGTAATTGAACCTTGTACATTTATTTTTCTTGAGCCCTCTTTTGCCCTAGACACACACATGCGCACACACACATACACAAACATGGACATACAATATATATAGCTATCGCATTTAAGTAGAAGTAGTTTTTAATACTGCCGTTGACCGATTGCTCTGAAGGCTAGAGGACACAGTCTACGTGACCTACAATAATTGAGTGACGATGATGGTCATCCTTCATGGGCCTCTGAAAGCTTCAGGGCCCTGATGCATTGCACCGGTTAAACTTCCTATACTTACACCAGTGCCAAGCAGCTTTGCTGTTTTGATTGAAAACAACGTGAGAGGAAAGTGCACAGTGCATACAAAAAGCTCCTTTCAAAGAACATCAAGGAACACTAGAAATCCCCACTGAAGGGAGTAGAAGAGTGTGTTTAGTTCTGGACACTGCCATCTTACTGCCTGTCTAAAACATTTCAAGGTGGAGTAGTTAAAACCAAGCTCTTGATAAAAACCCTTGACAAAAGGAAATGAGACACTTTGATAGCAGATGGCAGCAAGCATCTCTCATGTAGGTGTAACAAAAAGAGAACACTGAGCTGACTGAGCAGTTCACTGGAACTGTCTTGTCACATCACTTGTTCTAGCCCAAGGACTTTGCATTTCAGCAATAAATAGTTAAGTCTGCATTCCTGCCTTGGAGCATGTTCGCCACATTTGGGGACAATCTTAGAGGTACCAGCTTGTCCCTCTCAGAATCCAGGTCTTTAGAGGCAGAGTTAGGCTAGGCAGCACATCTGTCTCCGTACTAGCCTGTCACAAATCCTTCCAAAGTTTGGTAGTTTTCTGAGGTGACACCTACAATAGCTCAGTCTTCCCAACATTACGTGGACTTCATATTTTTTTGGCTGCAAAAGACTCATCATTAGCACGCTCTATTGCCTTAAGGAGCTTGTTTATGCAGAGAATGTTGTCAAATTAAATGCCAGCAGAAGATTGGTGTGAGGTGACAGGTCAGATGGCAGGTGGCAGCAGGAATAATGTGGAAATTAACACATCTGCTTTGAAAACCTACTCCATACAGGAAAATACCAGCAGTCCTCAGCTAAGTTCTTGCATGATAAATGAGTTAGATTAGTCAGATTTAAAGTAAAAGTACCTGAGCGAGCCAATCAGTAACAGGGTGTTATTTTGGCTGTCGGGGTTAATTATGACATGGTAAGTTGTCCTGCTTTGAGATAAAAAGATCAAAGTATGACTTCCTGAATAAAGTCCCATGATAATGCTGAAATGAGCAGTGAGGTTACTGAGACATCCTTGAACAGGGCAGAATTCTTACTTCAGGTACGTGACTGCAGACCTTCAACCTCCTCCAGTGTGCTGTGCACTGTGTAATCACTGTATATTGCCAGGAACTGTCTTTTTTCCTCAGACTGTCTCCTCAGGTCTCGAATTGGATGAAGGTATGCTATCATACTTCACGCTTGTTGATCACTCAAATTAGCCTCCCTGACAGTACTCTTTGGCCGGACAGCTTAGATGTCCTGTGCAGAAAATAGATGGGTCTGCCCCTGAAGAAACGATTTGAAAGTAACAACCTCTTGTTGGTGTGATGCCAAAGCAAAGAGTCCTAAATCACATGTGATTTATTCTGCCTTTTGTTATCTAAAAGTGAAATAAAATGCACCCATAAATGCACCCATATCTAGGCATACATATTCATGCATATGCAAATGTAAATGCATAAACAGACATATGTACACAAATAGTGTGCAGAAGTGAAACAAACATCTGTGCTATAATTTTTCAAGTAATGTAACGTTTAAGTTAGTCACAAAACAAATATATACATGAATAAAAAATGTCAAAGTGAATGTCATTTAATGTACACTCAAAACTGTCCGTCCTGTCTAAAAGCCTTGGGCACAGGTACATCAGAGTCACTTATTTTTACATGAGACTGCAAAGTTGCCAGCAGGCTACATGTAGCGTGTACAGGAGAGCCAAATGCTTATTATTTAATGAGACATGTGATTTCCATTCGAAGTCCTCCTGCTATCTTAGGCAATATCATTAAACAGATGTTAAATATGGAATTAAAGTTACAGTAAGTTAAAAGTGCAAATTTTACGAAATGTTTTGGCTTGTTTTATATTTTCTGCATGTATCGGTTGCTTTGTGAAAGGCATTTTAGTAGCATGTATTTTGCATTTTTCTGTGAAAGGCATGTATTTCTCATAAGGAACAAACTGAACTTCAGTACAATAACATGTTCTAATGCTTTCTTCTTCAGATAAGAGGCAACCTCCACTATTGCCATTGTTGTTTTTATATTCATCCACTGCTTAGCAATAAAAGGAGTAAATCCGGTGCACAGCATTCAATTTTCAGATTATTCACTCATGACCTGCGCACACTCCTCAAGTAATGCATTTTGTCGTCTCACTTCAATATATAACGCCAAAGTTAATATCAACAAGTGTCTTGCAAGTAAGAGTCACGATACAGCAGCTTGTTATAATTTGTGACAAACAAATGTAAAAGTTCCTTTTTTACAATTCTTTTTTTGTTGCATTGACATGCATCAACCAGGGACATGGGTCCATGGCAAATGCTGGCACTAGTGTGTGGCTACAAAACAACGGCACATTTTTGAAACACATTTTATTATGCAGAGTGCAGCTGCTTCTAGCTGCCCAGAAGTTGGCAGAAAAATGACTATTAAATATGATTTTCTTTTTTTAATTATTATGAACTGTGAGACAGTTCCCCATTTATTTAATTTAAACCAAAGTCACTAATAATATTGTTGATCCCCTTTGAGAAATTCAGTTTTGTGGGTAAAAGGCAGATGGTAAAAAATTTCGAAGACCATTTGCTTGCTCACAGATGCTGGTACGGCAGAGCACATCACTTTGGTGACTTGCCATCAATTTCGATTGTCCTCACACAGTCTTGCTGTACATTGCTTAAAGGTATGGAGAGAGTTTTGATATACAGGATCCACACAGCTATGTGCACACAGCTACTTACTTCACAGAGTCAAAAAAGTATGTAAATGAAAGATTTTGTGTTGCCACAAAACACCTCCATCATAAGGACCTTTTAAGCTTTTTAAATGCAGTGTAGTCTCATCAGGTTTAGGTTTGAGAGAGATGGCATGGTATTGTATCACTTGCTTACATTGTAAAAATTGTATGCAAGTGATTTCTAGTTTGTTTTTTTAATTGTTGAAGCTGTTTGAACTGTTTAAATTCTTTTACAGGCCTTTTGGAGGGAGAAGGGCTTCTCTGGGGAATTAGTGGTGGGATCCAGCGTTGACTGTCCATTCAGTGTTACCTTTGATGCAACAAGCCCCAATGGTAATCCTGCCTTGGTAGGCTTTATTTCTGGGGAGCTGGCTTATCGATGGCACTCCAGAGAGGTAACAATTTATCAATTTATCAACTATGCGGGAGGGATAGAATGATTTGTATTTATCTCTACATAACATTAGAGTGTGGTCTCTGCTTCTCAGATGCCAAAACCTATTGCACGCAGATCAGCTTATATTGTAACTCATTATAATCAAATTTTTATTATATGATGCACATAATTACTAAATAAGCAGCTTCACTGATGCATATGTTTTTATCATCCGAATGAGGTGTTGTAATTATATTTGAGTTGACAGTGAAAATAAACTACTTTGCAGAATAGCCTCAAATTGTGGGTGGTCCTTAAGTAATCAGGAACTATTCCTGATCTTACAATATGCCTGGTGAGATGTCACAGTTTTCAGCAACCTAGCTCTGAAGGCTTGTAATTTTAGTGGACATATAAATATTCTAATTTAAATGTGGGTTTATGTGAAATTAAGCCTTTTGAGAATCCCCTTTGTTTTCCATACATCCTGAATAAGCTAGACAGACTAACGTCTTATGAGAAGACAAAGATTAAGCAGTGTGCATTAGTTAAATTATGTTATTGTGTCAAAAGAAATGCTTAGGGTAACATTATGATTATTGCATGAGATTGTATGCCACCTGAGCTCCTAAACGATGGGATGCTCCTCCAAGCTTCTGAGAACATACCCTGGTAATTAAGATTGGGTAAAGGGATTTTTTTAACCGTTGCAACTTTTTTGCCTTTGATTTCTTTTTTTTCCCAATATCATTTAACGAGGCACTGAGGAACCTTCGGTATATTTATATTTCTCAAGTGTCAGCTCTTTGCCAAAAATAGGGAATCGATTTCCTTTTACACAATAACAATAAGTTGAAGCACCTTCTTGTTTTACTAAACAGAACAAACTAGGTATACAATACTATACAATATAAAAAAATTAATTTTGAATCTAGTAAACTAAATAAAAAAAAATTATGTACATATACTGTATATATACATTCACACACACCCACACACATACCTATATGCTAATACACTTAGAAAATAACAACTGTCGAGCACTTGAATTTGCATTTGGGGAAGTGTAAGAGACCAGCCTTATAATTGCACATGGATAAAGGTAAAACAGTGACTCAACTCATCATAAAAGAACATAGAACTGTGTTATTGTAATGTAAAGTAAGGAGAAAGCAACATGGTAATGGTTATCCATTCTGCAAACAAGTAATCTGATAAGTAATGACCCTGTTAACACCTGACTGAATTATTATATTACAGAATCAACCCAGAATCAAGTTTTGATCAAATATTTTCTACCAGATATTTGATACTGAATTTATGCAGCCTTAATACGCCCTTATGCCTTTGTTGCTGCTGCAATGCTCTCTCCTCTCCCTCTCATACACAGTTTTCACACACTCTTACATCGTCTCCTTTCTCATACTGGCTTTCATATTGTGTTGACATTTTCATTTAGACTCAGTGCTTTTTCCTCACCTCAAAAAGAAAAAAAAATTAATTAAAAAAATCCATCCTTGTCTTAACTGTTGTTATGGCATTTTGTTTGTTAGTCCTACTTGCTACAAAGCATGAGAGTGGTTGTCTTCCCGCTGTGCCATGCTGCACAGGGTGCTAAATAATTAACCCTCACTTGCTACCTTCTGCTTAACAGAGGAAAATGGTGCTGCTGTATGTGAGTTTAGTGGACAACAAGGTTACATGTACACAATGTCTTCACCTATTTAAATCAAAATGTGCATTTCATTTTAAGATGTGCATTTCTTTCTTCAGATATACACATATGTATATAGATCTCTCTCTCTCTATCTCTCTCTCTCTTTCTCTCACAATAGACAAATCTAGATTAGACAGATCTAGATAAGACAGACAGACAATCAGACAGATAGATAGATACATAGATAGATACATATAGATAGAGATGGTTAAATTTTGTTGAGTCATACTTTACAGGGCTTTTTTTCTTTTTTTGAAAATATATATACAGAAATTCTCATTCAAAAAGCAATTTGGCACCATGCTTTAACTCACTCTTTGTTCTCCTGTAAGAGTATATTAAGAGACTATGAGTTTCTGCTTTAAATTATTTCACTGCGAGCAAAGGTGAAGCGACATGCAGATGAGGGATCTTAGACAATTTCGCAAAATCTGTCAGCATGTTTTATGGTGATCTGTCCTATCGGTCCTCCGGCCACAGCCTCTCATGCATAACTCACCATGTGAACTAATACAACCAGGAGCATGTGCTGACCATGCTTGAGTTATTCAAACTGACTGCTGCTTCCTATGTCCAGCTTGGATTTTTTTTCCTGGAATATGCATATATATTTCAGCAGCTAGCTGTTAAAGTTGTGACTGATGAGCAAGTGTAATGTAAGTACAGTGTTAGCTCAGGCTGTTCCTTCTGTTTGCAGGTTGGAGAGAGAAAAGAAGCTGTGCTTTCCAGTCTGGTCAAATACCTGGGTCCCGAGGCTGCATCATTCATCCATTATGAAGAGAAAGTGAGCGGTTCATTGGCAGATGTTGGATACAAACGATAATGTTTTGGTTTGAGGCAAAATTGTGTGCTGCCATTTTCAATGATCAATTTTTTTACCCTGAATTATAGAGAGGAGAGTGTACGTCTGCATCTCTGTCAGCAAAACTGTACCTGAATGATTCGTTTAAAGACTATTCAGCATAATGTTTAAAATGGTTACAAAATTGATACTTTTACTAATATAATTTTATAAAGGTTTCAGTCCTACAATTATATTCATATTTAAAAGCACAAGACTATACTACAACACAGACATATGAAACACAGTCCACACTCAAAGATCTGCCATGGAAACATATAGACTATTGTGACCACAACTGACACTCCTGTATTAACACCGGCATTGTCACAGGAAGGTGTGAGTTTTGAAATCAGGGACTGAGGGTTATTTCTTTTCTAAGATGGTAAGGAATGCAGTTCATAGAGATACATTAAAAAAGGTGTCTTTTTCTCCCTGTGCTCCGTTAGGGCATCTGGAGCTTTGGAACAATATAGCATCTAGCAGTATAATTCAAAATATAGACTTATTTCTTCATGTGTTTTTTGAATGAAAGCATATTAACAAATGAAATACATTAGATTATATTTTTGGAAACTGGGCATGAAAACCTGCTAGAAGCAAATATTTCCAAAAGGGGGATATAAGACACATGGGCTTCTGTCTGCGTGGCCCCCTGGAAAAAAAACACACCACATGCAGTAGAAATCAATCTTGCTTTAATGAAGTGCCACACAGATACAGAATAGCTTCTTACTGTTGCTACAATAGCATAAGTACAGCATGCATTAGTAGGCAGTAAAAAAGCACATTAGTCATGCAAGATATATGATTTTGGTCCCTAGACTGCTTTTCCTTTACTTCACTGTTAATCTGCAAGATGGGAAGTTGCCCTGAGGAAACGTGAGGCAGAAACGTTTGGGGAGACATTATGATTCTACTTGTGGACACTCATTGGAAACAAGTAATCATAGAAAGCAATAAAAATGATATAATAAAAAAAATTATGATTAATGAAAAAATGAATCTGATAAATTGATGTTACTGTGTTGAGAGACATACTTGACTTGTTTCTATGACAGCCCAATGGGTATCAGGGTTTCTTAATTTTTGATGAAATTCATATTTATTCATATATATTGTTTCATATATACTTTTTTTTTCCATAGAGGAAAGGTATTAGGCGATTTTGGTAATTAAACATGTACCCCTACATTTCACTGGCCCTGACTTGCCTTGACAATCAGCTTTGCATCTATGAAATGTTTTTTGTTCTGTCCTCCATATCTCTTTATTGCCCACTGGCAGCATTTCAAAAATAGTGTATTTTGCCTGTCAATTTGAATATATTTTGCTAACTTTTTTCATTGTGTTTGTTAATGTTTGGATAATATATATTTAATTTTGAAAACTGAGTCAATTTTCTACACAGTTCATGTATCTGACTTGCTGCTGTGTTTGGAGCTGCTTTGTGCTGCTTGGTACCATTTCAGTCTGCTAGCTAGATCAAAGCTGAGAGTCCATACTGGGCTGCTTTTGCAATGCACATCCAGTGGAAACCAAAGTAGTGTTTTAAGTTGCTGGTCTGCTGGAGCAGCTATGTTGCATCAGAAAGAAACACAACTGTGCAGAAATCAGCATTTTATTCGGTCAATACATAGTAGGAACTTTATTTGAGTGGAATTATATGATGCTAATTCTCTGGTACATAATGATACACTTAATAATTATATTTCATTTTTTTCACATTTACACCTCTAGACACATGTTTACAATATCTATTTTTACAGTTAGAGGGATTTTTCAAACTTTGAGTCCAGTCTATAGATTTATAGTCTATAGTCTGTAGATTTTTGAAGGAACTGCTAATAGTTTATTCAGGTTGTGATGAGTACTCAGTGTTGAATGAAAGGGGACAACATTGTCAGACACTGAAAACCCCTGGTCCACAGTGCATGTTTGCATAAGCTATGTGAACAAAATTTAGCTAGATTAGATTAGAGGAATGCCATTAATTGGCATTCCATTGAAACAAAGCCATGCTTTTGAACTATGCCATAAGATATTACAATGACAACGTCATTTACCTTAACTACATTACAGGATTGGGCCAAGGAAGAATACAATGGCGGCTGCCCTGTTAATGTCATGGTACCAGGTGCGCTGACATACTACCACCCTAGCCTGAGGAATCCCTGTGGCAGGTAATCACACCACTAATGACAAATACACCACAGCATCACACTGTAACTTCTCCCAGGGGTCACCTTTCCTATGTGTTGTCACCAGACCAAATCTTTATGTAAACAGGAATGTATGTACACTAATATGTCATATAATATATAGATATACATGTATGTATGTATGGCCCTTTAAAACAGAACAATCATTAATTACTTTAAAGTGCAAACTCAAAATCAATATTACAAGACTATAAAATATTAGCCTACTCTGCTTACACCCAATAAAGGACTACACATGTTCTCCTTTAGTTGGACTGTTTATAGATGGCATTAGGATCATATAAAATGTATATTGCCTATCTCTTTAATGTGTTATATGTGTTTTAATTGACAAAATCTATTTTTGTCCAGTCTATTAGCAATTATTTAGTTAGGGAAGTCAATGCTTAATGTACATCCAAAATGGCAACATATTATTAAGAGCTCACATACCGGCCTACAGGCAAAATTTGAAACATTAATGCATCAAAATGAAAACGCACACATATGCATTTTTGAATGAGTGGGTGTCTGCATCATTATGACCAAGGTCTCCATTTCTGTCAGTCAAAAGTGCTTACCTAGAGTTTTCCAAATAAGTTCAGCATTCATAGGTCTCATTATAACAAGTTCTAAAACACCAGAGTTGTGTGGAAGCTTGGTATAAACATAGCAAGCTTAATTTATTCATTTAAAAAAGTATAAGTGACTCAGGCCTTTTGACATAAATCTTGTCATGAACTAAATTCAGTTTTTATAATTTTGGTAAGGAGTATCTTGGTACAGATGACAGAGACACTGACTGCTGTAGCTTAATGCTCATGCTATTTATGTACCACACAAACTCATATATGCACTTCACACCACTAACTAGGTATTACTCACTTGCACACAGTGCCTTCAGATCATTGACATGAGATGTGGGAGTGATTATGCCTTCACTGATACAAATAAGTCCACTGCAAATAAATGGCAAGCAGTCTTTTGGGGTTCTGTTTCCATAGGGAAACCTGCTATAATCCATTTCTAATGGCCTGTTCGGAGATGCACAAAGCTGAACGAATGAGAGCCAGAGGTGGGGAGGGTGATCCAGGTAATGTATTTCCGTAATGACATTAAGTCCATGGGGAACAGAGGAAGCTTATTACATAACGTAACTCAAACAGCAGCACAGGCTGGTAGCCCTTATCCACATTCCTACCCCATATAGTAAATGGATCCTCAAGGACGTACTATGACCTTGACACAAATCCAGCACATGTAATGAAGACGAGACCATGCTTGGTTGACTAAAATGCTGCCGCTTCTTGAAACACATCAAGTCTGACTGCACAATGAATCCCAGTAGTGTCTAGTGGATTATGGGATTTTTTGGGGACGGCATGAATCTTAATACTGACCACAGAGTTTTTATAATTAGAACAATTATCCCAGATGGGTACTATGTCTAAGTGGTCAGTATGTGAGATTCTTTCTGAGAGGCCCTCCCAGCTTAATTCTAGGTGTGGTGAGAGATAATGGAGCAGAATGAGTAAGAGAGAAAAGCTGCCAAGAACTGTGAATAAATGGATGTCAGTGGGTTCGTGCTTTACTAAGTTAACAGCTGTAAAATGCGGAATAAACATTGCATTTACAAGAGTTGTTTATGAGGATGCTGAACTTTTTCAAAGCAAAATAAAAAGAAAGAGAAAAAAACTGGGCTGCTTCTCACATTGTTTGGATTATTATTACTACCAACAGAAGAGGATTAGTTCATTCAACCTGTGATAGTGCGTAACAGAATAAATTAAAATTCTTTTAAAACTGTGAGTTTTTTTCAAAGCAGTTGGCTTTTTTTGTACAACAATGTCTAATGTCTATACTTTGCTAAATTAGAAATTGGTACTGAAAGTGATCATTAGGTTAGATACTGTATCTTGAGTTATGGCACCTTACTCTGTGACTACAAGTGGAGTTCTCCATCTGAGCTCTACAGGCTTAACAGTTCAACTCCGTCAGTCCACACCGTGCATCCTGTCAGCCATTTCAGGATTAGTCAGTCAGTGTTATCAAATTCTTCTTCTTTGTCTCTGTCATATTGTTTCTAAAATTTTTTGGGCCAACATACCCCTATTCTTTATTAGGCCCCTGAACATCCCCCATCAAATAAAATGTAGGCTAATTGGCTTCCTTAGATATCATTGTTAATAATAGTTCTTCTGTCATCATTTAAAACATGTCATTAATTGCTAAATTACAGATTTGATTTAACTGAAAAGTTAGAGTTTCATCAGCCCTATTTTTTGTTTCCCAGGGAGGAAAAAAATTAATGTAAATGAGGTTTGAAATTAAGTTTCCTTCTTACCTGCAGTTGTTGCAGGTCACTGAACATTTCTACCTGGCACTCAATTTATTTCTAAACAACACTTCTGAAATCTATTTAGAATGCTGTGTTAATAATGAGTCCCTCATACCTTACAGAAGAAAAATGAAATTTATTATGTCCATCATTTTAGCATAATCTTGACGACACTTCACTAAAGAATTACTTTTTAAAAGTAAAATTTATTGATGTAGGAACACTTTATTTCTTTAAAGCAGGTGACTGAAATTTTTACTTGCCAAAGACAAAATGTACCCTCTAAATGGCAGGTGCCAGGTGCCAATTTTATTTAAATGCATGTGAATAGAAGTAATATTTATGTGTTAAATAAATGTAACTTTCACAAATTTGACACAATTTGATTTAATTATCGATTTAAAAGAGCCCCCAATTAGACATTAGTGGGCAAATTATATCAACTTAGCTTTAAAAAAATAAATCACATGTTTAGATCAAATACTTAAAATGAGCAAACTGCTTTCTGCTTGTACTCTGCCTGTTTTGTTGTGTGTGCCTACATGCAAGGTGCTGAATGGCTTTTACAGAAATCTGACGGCAGAATATCCTTGCCTTCTTTTGTTGAGTCATAAGTCCTTGAGTGCACCACTACCTCTTTTCTCAAGTAGACTAGTATCCTTGATTTCTGTTTGTCTGTTTGTTTGTTTGTTTATTTGTTTGTTTGTTTGTTTGTTTGTCTGTTTGTTCAGGGCTTTTTTTATGCAATAATATAGTGTATCTGTAAGAAACCAGTGCTTTCAAGAGAAAGAAACTCCATAGGATATACCAAGAATGAGAACATTCATTTTCCTGAGTTGACACAGTAGAGGCATAAACCATAACCATTCAGATTACATGTGATTGTTTATAGTATAATAATCATGAAAGTCCACAATTAAAGAAACACTATGACACATCCAACAGGTCAAATTTATTTAACCAGCACTAACCACTGCACAAACCTCCTCCATACACTCTATTTTAAGTTGAAGTCCTCGGAGTTCGGTCTAACCTTCGGTCTAACCTTTACGAGTTGACATTTACGTTGACAAAAAAAGTTCATCTTTACTTACTGAATACATTGAAACTAGATCATATTTTACAAGAAAATAATTATCTGGTTTTCCATCGGATGTCCTCCAGTTGCTCAGCCTCAACTCTGGAGAGAGAGCTTGCTGCTACAGTAAAATCCAACGGCTAACTGCATCAGGCTCAGCAGCCTCTGAGTGAACATGGCTGGGTCAGGACTGAACACATCCTCCTACGCTGACAGAGGCCAGTTTGACAACATGGAATTAGGAACTAAGGTGCTTTAAGTTACAAAGTTTTCTGACAACTCTGTTTTTCTGGTTTTTTTATAGTGGCAGCCATTATAGTGGCTGCATTAGTGTCATTTCTTTGGTCAAACTGATCTCTGTCAGTCTTGGAAGCTGGTAAAAGAGGAATTGTTGTTAAGAATCAGGAGCAATGTTTAGCTTTATAGCAGGGGGCTCAATCAGTATCCACAAATATGCATTATGCATATTTTGGTTTTGTTTCCAAAGGTCCCATTAAGATGTCTAAAAGCAGCAATTCATACTCTGTTGTTTTGTGTACTTGTAATTGTGTAAATTGAAAAGGGAAATCTGCAATTTCATTCAAGGTAAAAGTGTGTTTCTTCTGATTACCTGTCAATAGCAATATCAAAACATGAGATTATACATCATAGAGTGATGAAGGTGGTCAGTGAATATTTCTTCATGGAATGTAAAAGTGGTACTTTTGAAACACCAAAGGTTACAGATTACTTATTGCACTGTTGCATTGAGACAAGTAGTTTGACTTTTACATGAACTTATAAAAGTGTATAATTTATTGCATTTTATTACTTTTCAATTACTATTCCAACAAATGTTCCAATTGGGTTTCAGATTCATTTTGCAATTACATCGCATATCTCCATAACATAAAACTACTTATTCCCCAACACTGACTAAACGTAACACAAAGAAAACATCGAGACATTACACAACATTATTTATGCCTGAGTCACATCAGATATGTTTATATTGGCAGCGGTAGTTGTTTGATCAAGACAACAAATCCCATGATCCCACACTACTTCAGTACAACATCAAAATACAGGCTTTGTTTACATCATTTTGACTGAGACCACTAGAGGCAGAAATGACAAACTTTGTCTTTAAAGCAGATAAAATGATTGTGTCATCTATCTTCCTGGAGACTTTAGTGACAAGACTGTACAGCTCTCTGCTTTCTGCTTGCTGTTGACATGCTGCACCCCAAGGTGAAAAGACTCTGCCATTGTAGTCCATTCGGCATTAGGTCATCCGGTCAGCCACACACACCTTTACCTCTAGTGTTCTGGGCATTAATTGTCACACTTTACACTTTTATGCTTTATTTATGTCAAGTATATCCCAGAGAATGCTTTAGTCAGCGTAATCAAATGGTTGCTTTATGTGACAATGTGGAGCAGTTTCTTTCTAAATCCATTTTGTTCATCTGCTGTTATAGTATCTGACTCAGCCCAATGGGAAATGAGATTAAATTGAACACAGCAGAACAGTTTGTATACAGCAGAGGTCAAAATGATATCCCACTAGCTCAGAGGGATTCTTTTATCTTTATTCCCGAATCCAGGGATTGGATTAATCACATACTTGTGCATTTTCTGGAATTACCCATGTCAGAGTCTTTAAGTGATGGACCACCTTGTCCAAGTGCTTTACCTTCTCAACAATTTACAAAAACAAATCACTGCATTCATTTTGAAGGAGCACTACGGTTGTGGTTGATGCCAGATGATCACTTAACTCTTATCTTAAAATCCGATATTGAAACCAGTCACCAATCAAGTTTCATCAGCGCCACAAGGTGGTCTTAAACCTGACAGGCTCCCACTCCATTTGTCATAATGCTGCTGCTTATTATACTGTTTACTGCCACCTGCTATTCATGCTGCTTTATGCTTGTGTTGATTGATTTCTCTCTACACCACTCCTGCCTGTTTTCATTTTTTATTACCATACTTGGTGAATGCATTGCTTTCCTTTTTCATTACTCTTTGTATATGCAGTAGTATATCTCAGTGATTTCTGAGTTTATTACATGCTTTATAAATCCATTTTGGAGCACCGTTAAATAGAAGTGTACAGCAGTAGGTGCGGGAAAAGGTCTTATATTGGGGGTGATGTCTGGTAACTTCAACGAAAAGTAAACAGATCTTTAGGACTTTAAAACACTGTTGTATTTTTGCCATTTAAGGAGACTAATAAGGCCTCAAGATCTTCCAGTATACAAGCAGGTAGTCTGCACGACCGACTCAAGTTGCTGAAAGGCCTCACCGTTTGAGGTTGTGGGACATATGTCTAAAAATTGGATCGCAAGGTGTCTTTTAGTGCTTTTTATTGCTTTTTTTAGTGGTGACTTTGACTCACCCATACTTTACTATGCCACTTTCTTGTTAGCACTCTTGCACACAAGTAACAATCCTTTGAATCCCTTGCCCTATCATGCTTTACAACATCAGAGAACTCTTTGTATGTGTAGTCTAAAGCCAGCCCCTTAGTTGTCCGGACCTCTAACTCTTCTTTTCAGATGACATAAATTAACCATCAGGGATACAGGCAAGATTAAAGGTGCCAAGGGGAAGCCCATATACTCCTGTGATGTGTGGTCAGGGCAGACGGCTGGTATAGTAGAGGAGCCTTTAAGCAGGTTTGATGCTACTGAATACGTGGGTAGTAGTCTGTTGTACTTGTATTCTATCCTTTACATGGTGAGTTGGTGTAAGTTTTGTGTCTTAGTGGTATGTAGATGTAAAAAACAGGATAGAACAGCCAGGTAGATTCATCTCTTTAGCTTTTCTTAGAAAGATGGGATTTATGATTCTCTTAAGATTCCTGTAATAAAAGACAGATGTTAGACAGATGTTATGTGTAATCATAGGTGGCAGAGGCTCAAAGCAGAGCAAACAAGCGCAGCTCTAAAATCTCAATAATGTGTTGTTTGGACTACAGTTCAAGTGAGCTGACTGGTTGATTCATCTCCTTTCAAGAGGCAGGAACCAAAAAATTACATACGTGTTTTGTATGCAAGGTGCCTAAAGATCCTTGTGCACTTTTGCCTACATGCAGCCTGTATTGGCATGTTAGTTCCTAAAGGTACACAGAATCACAAGCATCAAAAGGGTTCTGATCATTCAACTCTTTAGTTTTTGTTGGTCCAAGAATATAATCATGCTATTACACTGTTTTCAAATAATCAACTTGAAGAAATTGCTGCTTTCTGTAGAGCACTTTAACCTCCTGGAGGAGGGCCTCTCTTTTATTTGTAGAGTCTGTGAGTGAGTCCTTTAAGACACCTCAAAGGAAAACTGAAGAGCATATCATAACCAAATCAAATATCTCCATTACAACTTGCCCTCATATTTGATATCTTTTATATCATCCCAACCCCATCAAGTGGGGCGTCAGAAACTGGCCAGACGACCAGCCCTTCCATCTGTATCTTTGAGCAGTGGCCTTTCCTTTTCCAATAAACCAACTGTGCAATAAGAGAACTGAGTTTTCTCCTGTCTTCCCCTAAGTGGTATGGTGTGGTTTAAGAAGACAAAGAGATAGGAAGGGCTTGGTTCCCACTTGCCGGGTTACAAGATAGACTTCAAAAAGCTCTTTACCACCCTCCTCACTCACTCTTGCTTCTCCAATATGAGAAAAGTAGCTAAACTGCAGCTAAAATGCCTCCATTTGGGGGTGAGTGGTGGTGTTTTTGCAATACCATCAGTAAAAAAGAGGGTAATGCTTCGCTTTCACTTCTGCTGCCATTGTCTCGAACCTCTTCGGGGACTAGCAGCTGGCAGCATCCACATCCACATCCACATTTTATCTCCCAAGTGTTGACTCCAATGCTTGTTTTTCCCTTTTTATTGCACTATACTGTCACACAATCAAACCTGCAATGCTTCTATCTTGCCAGCATCAAATCCCTGAAGTCTGCAGGCTCCAACCGACATTTAACTGTGACAGATGTAGGTTCAGCTCCACATGATGAAGACTGATGTTAAAAAAAAAAAAAAAAAGCTTGAGCACCAGGTGTAGTGATATATTAGATTTGTAAAGCATACTTGACTGCATTGTAATCACATGGAGAGGGGTTATGGAAGGAGGATTTTATTGTTCTCGAGCTTTTCTAGTGATCGACTGCTACAAGATTGAACACGCTCAACCTAATTTGCTGAGCATGTACATGCTAATTTAAGTGCTGTTGTGTTAAAGGTTAGACTTTAAACTGTGTAAGTTCCTAAGAGAGGAAATCTCCTCATGTGCACTTTGTTACACTGATGATGCAAATGAGTGTTCATGTGGTTAGACTCTGTATTATTATGCAAAAAAAAAGCATTTATATCAGTAGAGAATAAAATGTCTCATCTGAAAGCAACCCACAGCTCAGTGTTATGACTCACTGATTTTCTTGATTTGCAGGATCCATTGGGCAGGGACAGAGACAGCCACCCAGTGGTGTGGCTACATGAGTGGTGCAGTACAAGCTGGTCAGCGAGCAGCTCTGGAAGTACTGGCTGAACTCTGTCCCATGACCCTGAGCCAGGAGGAGCAGGAAGCAGTGCAGCGCAGCCGAACTGTCGGGCTTCCTCCTGACAAGCAGACACAATCATCCAAAACATGCCTGACTTTGAGCAGGGCTATCTTCATGACATCACTGATGATTGGTGCTGCCGTCCTAATGGCAAAGCATCAAAATTCACTCCTGAAAGTCAAAACTTACCTGGCAGATACATTTTTTAACAAGCTGGTATAACATGATTGTGTTGACATGGATGAAAGTCAGAAGATAAACTTAATTGTTCTAATTTTCATGATTGATTACTTTGTACCATATGATTTAAAAAGATCATGTAGTAATCATAATAAGTAATACAAAATGGAATCATATTACTTTTTCAATATTAAATTGCTTATAGATTTATTTCAAATTTGAAGATTAAATGAAAGTTTCACCAGGCTTTGGCGCCAATTTGAAATAGAAGCTGTTCTGTGCAATTACATGTCATGTGACGTATGATATTGGTACTTAAAAGGTTTTTTCCAGTAAGCTTACACTGTGTAACTGCAAGTATAAATTATTTTAGACCCGTTGGGGGATGCACTCATAGAACTGATGTAAGATTTGGTAAAAACTGTCAGATTTAGTAAAAACTGTGATGTAATGCAATGTTAAAATAAAAAACAAAGTACAGATTTCCAGATTTTTTTGCAAATGGAGCTCTCATGCTGCAATCCTCACTTTGTTTCCAAAAGTGCCATAAAACCTGCTTGAGAGGTTTGGAGCACAGCCACACTCGTGTTTGTTGGCCCACGAAACCACCAACAGACATTTGAAGAAGCGTATGATGGATGAACCAGTCACACAAAGATAACGTCCCAGTGAAAATTTTTAATCGCTATCAGTTGCTTGCACAGTTGATTTTAAGGATTTTTGTCAGTCCCATGTTTCTCCTAGAGAGTTTCTCAGTGCCCACTGATCGCTGGATTGTAGTCTGTGATTTCATTTGATGCCATAGCTTGATATTTGTCTTTTTATCACCAGCTTGCACTGAATCAGCTGCCTGGTCTCCCTGGTTTCATTTAAGCCTGTACAAACTGGATCAAGACCAGTGGCTCAGCATCTCCAGTCGTTTGAGGTCATTTTGAATTTTGTCATTTTTGTTTGACACCGAATGGTTCTGTGGATCTGAGTTTCCAAATTAATGTAAAATACAAAAGATGTGGAGTTGTTGCACTGGTGGGAGTTGCTTTTTTTGTTGGTAAATGTTAGGGGGGGGATTTTAATATAAGTTACTATAATATGAATATATATAATTACAACAGCAGACAGGATCATTAAAATAGCCAAGGCAAAGTCAGTCTGTTGGTCCAAAGGGATGATTTTTTTAACAGCCAATAAATCAGTGTGATGTTAGCATTTAAATATGATGTTAGATTAGTTGATGCCAGGCAAAATAGCTATATTGCAACTGGTTATTTGAAGTTTTTGATATGCTTTAAATATTTGCATCTGTCAGACAGTGCTGATCATTTCTACAGACTGATTTGCAGTATGACCCTTTTTCAGGAGGGGTTTCTTGAGCACCTGCAGCACCACTTCTTTCCGTGGCCCTCTACAGTTAAGCTTTTCAAAACCTTTGTTGTTAAAGGTAGTGCAAGGTTTCCGGGGAATATGAACAACTGAGAAATGTCTGAAAAAGCAGCAGCAGCAGTCATTTTTGTTAAACAGGCCATTTTCAGATTTTAACACTATCACCTTAAAGCATTCTGAAATTTATAATCATAAGTAATTTTTTTAGGCTTTAAATTTTTTGTAATGTCACAGTGAAAAGCACAGTAATAAATAGCCACCAGTATTCTCTTATAATACAAAGTCGTATTTTTAAGAGAGAATACATTTTGTGTTTCATGACCCAAAAAAGCAAAGTGTTTGCTTGATACTTTCATGCTTTCAAGATAAAGGCGGTGTGCAGGTTTGAATGCCCATTATACAAAACACAGATCGCCATCTTTCCCTTTCATGCTGTGCTCTGCACAGTGGACTGTGTTTTTGCATCCACTTTTTTTTACATATTCAAAAACAGATTTTTAGTTGCTCTCCTGGTAAGGTTGGTGTGATTACTGCTCCCTCTGTAAATACCTGTCCTAACACTTGCCTTAGTGTTTGCCTTCAGGCAATTGCACCAAGTTAAAAAAAATCATAGAGTACAGTGCAGTATAATCCATATTTCTGATCATAAAATAGCTCTTTCTTCAGAACTAAAATCATAGGCGGTTTGACTTCCTCCCCTTATTTTGGAGCATAAACACTTAAAAAAATTAAGCACATGTTCTTGACATAATAATATATGTTATACTGACTTCCAGCTGGTCAATCCTGTGATAATAAGAATACCAATGAAATGCAATTCAGCAGCCCTGCAATAAGTACAGCTTTGTAAAGCCTATAATGTACATTTATTTTAAATTATGTCAGCAAGGGGTTGATTCCACTCTGGCAGTTGTGTCAAGACTGCATTTTGTTGCCTTGTTCTGCAAGTACCCTATCAAGTGCCTTTCATTTAATGTTGGCAAGGGTTTACTTATTGCTACTTCCTCTCTTTGCCAAGGCTGCTTTCCTCTATTTAACATACAGCATGTCACGATTTTAAAGGCTGCTTTGAAAACTTAATGGGTTATTTTTGCAGATGCCTTTGCAGCTATGGTGAAGTTGCTATAAAATTAAAGTTTATTTTCTGGTTTGTTTTGTTTGTTTTTTTTGTAATATGTTCATACTGCATGATTGCTGCATCAACAATTGTATTCTGCGTCCAGTGCCAACCCTCAACAGTGTTCTTTATTTAGTGATGGAAACAATTACATTGTGGAACTGAGGGGGTTGATAGGCATACAGTACATCCGACTTTCACGCTGGTATTCACATACCATCTGAACCTATAAATAAGAGTTTTCACCAATTTACCATTGTACTCTTTGAGTGAGAGTCATGATGGACAGTGAAAGAAAGAAAGGATCAAAATGAATAAAGCAGAACCAGAGATATTGTGGAAAATTCTCTGTGTTGTTTTTGCTTCAAAAACTTGAGCCTGCAACACACATCACAGCAGCCAAAAGTTAGTTCATAGTCACTGGTGTGTTGTGCTTGGAGAAGGTAATGTAGCCTCAAGCAACTAGCCCTGAACCACCATGAGGTATGCTTTTTTAGAGGTCAGGTGGGTTAACTTCTTTTAAAGAAACATTCCGCATTTTTTCAACATTTAAATTTGTAGTCTTCAGGCCAAACAGACACTGACATCCCTTTGTACAATTAAATACATTTAACACAGCTCTGATGGAACAAGAAAATGAAAACAGTCTTTTCCCCTCTTTCATAATTACTAGCCAAGGCCGCTAAAAATATTTTGCTGTTTAATATTTGACTGCCCTTTTAATGCAGACTTTTTTAAACCTTGACCCATAATCCCACCTCCCTCAACGTTAAACCAGTGTTTTGGCTGTCTGACCCTAACCATAACGTCATACCCTATAGCTGCAACACATGTATTCTCAAATTTTTAGCATTTATATTGCAAAATACAGCATTTTACATAATAGGGAATTTTTATAATTGACTTGTATTAACATTTGACAAATTCTAGCCTTACGATTTATTCTAAGTGGGTTTTTTTTCAGTTACTACTAGACAACTCATGGAAACAACAAGGTCATGCAGGGCAGTAGATTGTTTTCTCTTGAGGATAAAACTGCATGAGCCAAGCACAGAATGACAACATATAAAGAAAAAGTGATTTTATCATTACCAATTTATTGCACAGTTAATTGAAAAGATTTTTGTCAGTCCCTGTTTCTCTCCTCGAGACTATCTCAAACACCCACTGATCCTCAAAAAGTAGCCTGGTGACAAGACTTACCACATGGCTTACTTTGTCTTTTTTATCACTTGCTTGCACTAGATCAACTGCCTGCTCTCTCTGGTTTAGTTAAAGCCTGTCCAGGCTGAATCAAGGCCAGTGAGCCAACATCTCTCTGCAAATACAGCAGTGTCTGCACAGTGACAACTCCGACAGGCAGATCTCAATTCAGATTTACCACATAGGGACATGCATAAAACAACAGCGAGAGCAACAAGGTGTATAAAAAGCCTTAGCGACTGATGAACAAGAAGAAATGACCAAACTGTCAGGCGTTCAAGGGCATTCAGACCAAATCAGAATCAACATTTATGAATGCACAATAGAATCAAGTGCAGACACACACCAGAGAAAGTAAAGCACACATTACAAGTGCTTTTCCCAACACCACACTATCTTATTATACCCACAGTTCAGCACCAAGGACAGTGACCATGTAAGAAAAACAGACAGAATGTAAGCAATGTACATAAATATGAGGCAGAGGGTTAACACAATATCTATAGTTGGAAAAAAGCCTCACTTATCAATCATAGCAGAAGGAAGAGAGTGAGTGTCCCATGTCTTGTCCAGTCTTGTGTCCGGTTTCGTTCTAAATGCTCTTCAAGGTCAGCTGCTCTAACTGCGCCTCAATGAGTGACTTTACTTGTTGAAGCTATAATAATCTTGGTTTGGTTTGCCAGTTCTTAACCATCTTTGGAGCAATGACAGCCGTCCAGACAGAAGCAGCTGGTGGAAGTGGAGGAGGCGAGTTAATGAGCTGCATCCGTCCACCACTAGCTGCTGAGGTGTTAGCTCAGCTGGAACTGATAAGGGAGGAGATAAAACTGCTTTTTACAACAGTTTGTGGCACGCATGATATGTCTCATGTCCAGGGTCTGTTAGGAGCATTGGTCATGCACATCCTGAGAAGTAAATGCTAAGTAAGATGCAGTGCAAACATGAACAGTTGGGGACAGTATGGGCAACAATGGTGTGTTGCTTGAAGGCAAGCTGAAAGTGACAAAAGTGACCGCTATTGACTGGCTGTATGTGTTGCTTGGCAGATATTGAAAAATTCTGATAATGTTTTTCATCACCAGTTTCTCACACTGGCAGAACAAGGAAAACACGATGGCCACTGGCACAATATCTGTTATTTAGGGGCATTAAATACAATGGCATCAGTCTATGATAGCACAGCTGTTGTTTTTCTGCTGTGATCTCACAGTCAAAAAAATACCAACAACACAGTGGGGATGTTAACTACTCATATGATACAAATCCAAACGCTCTGAGTTACCTTGTGTGCCCTCTAGTGGTATCCTCTAGTATCAAGTTTATACATATGCAAATATGTATAAACTTTAAACTACAGAGAGGTAAACAAGGTTGAATTCTCGTTGTCAGGAGTACTAAGAACTCCTGTCTTTTCTGTTGTAATGGGTACAATGGAAGATAAAGTTTGACAGTTTTTTTTTTGAAAGCAACAAAAAAACAACAGGTTTCAGAAGAGAACTGAACAATTAACTTTATTTGAAAGAGGTTTTTCACGCATAACAGTTGCTCAGTTCTTGCTAGCTATGGCTGAGATGACTGCCTCCCAGTCTGAGAACCGAGGACCACCTTGTTGACAGTTACCTTCTGAGAATCCTCTCAAACCACTTCAAGCTTTTTAGACTTAACTTATGGCCATAATAGAGGCGGGTCTTAATGATGACTTTGTTTATTCCTTTCTTATAACTTGTTTTATGGGGATACCTGCTCATGTGCGTTTTTTGTTGGGTTTTTTTTTTGTGGATTTGTCTTTCATACTCTGTATTTTGTATGCTGTAGCTTCATGAATTGTAGTACTGTAGTGTAGTGTAGCCTACATTTCTGTCCATCTGGGATAATTTTCTCTGATTTGAGCACTTGCTCTTTCCATTGTGTGGTGAGTCACAAATGTAATTTTCTTGTTATTTCTTAGATCTATTTCTGACTTGTTTTTTTCTGACTTCTGGTTAGTCACCCCAATGAAGACCTATGCGCCGCAACGGGTATATGTCTTTTTTTATTTTTTCCATGTATTAGCCACACTAATAATGGCTTAATGCTTTGACAGTCTCCTTTCTTTCCTGTCATCTTACTTCTTTATACAAGGAAACTGTTGAAAAAAATCATTCCAGACCTGTACAGGATGTTGGTCTTTAGTGTAACACAATATTTCCCAGTGCTTCATCTGCTCCTTTAATCAAAGCCAGCAGTCTGCATATCCAAAATCAAAGTTGTCTAAGTATTTATATAAGCCTAATCTATGAGTACACAAAAGTACACAGGTACTGATTACAGCAATGTTATTTCCTACCTTTTCTCTCAAAAAAAGAGTTAAATCAAGAAGTGTTTTAAAAAAAAGACCTCAGAAACACAAGTTAAGTGCAGTCAAGACCATGCCAAAGTAACATGCAACAATTAAACCTAACCCTTAAGTTTTGTAGGCCCATCACAAGCATAGAGAAGCCATTAGCTCCAGGCTACGTGCAATTAGAGATCTGACTGGTCCTCTTCCAAAATCTGCTACTTTGGTGGCAGGGATAGTCTTACTGGAGTGTTAAATTATGTTGTAACCTCTGTAACACACTTCAGTGCCTCTTTACCTTGATGTGGAGGAACTACCTCAATAATGTGGTGCTGTTTGAGTGCTCTTTCCTCTAAAAATGAATGCTATACACATGCTGTTGCATGATTTATCACTTTTTTGGACAAACATGCACAATCTGAAGTTCTGCTCTAGAGTTTTGCCTACACTGACCTGTACAGATATGAGACGAGTCACAAAAACAACCACATTTTGGATGTGAGGTTTTCTGTCACTTCATTTATCTAATTAGCATTTTTTTTTTGTCCCACCGCTTCTAAATATAAACATGTGTCCAAAAGCAGCCACACAAGTGAGTCACATTAAGATCAATACTTATTAGCGGTGTGCATCAGCTTTAATGGAGGCCTGATGTTGTTTTCATGAGGAATATTTTGAGGCAGCATAACCCAAGGTAGCAGTTGCTATATGAGTTTCAAGGGCATCATTTACAAATCCTGAAATGACCATTTTTGCTGTGGCAGGAGGACAGTTTTAAAAAATACGAACAACAGGACACATTCCCACCACAATCGATCGGAGCTGATGAAGAAACGCAGTGATCACAAGTGGAACCTCCGACTCGAGGACAGAAAAAGAATGTCCTTATCTTTTCAGCAATAATTTATATTTTTAGACCATGTTCCTGCACAGACTACATTTTATTGAAAAGTGTTTTCCTTTTCCTCCTGGGAGACATGGCTTGAAGTCTGATGAGGGCAGATTAATGGCTAATAAAATGGGACAAGATTATTGAGGAATGAAAAGAGCAGATTGTCACATTGGAGATTTTTATATTGGGTTCTTTTATCCCTTTTAGACCATTTAATGTAATATCAAATGCCCAAAGGAGACATGGGTAATGGCAAATTTTTCAGAGCGATTAGTATATGTCATAGATTAAAAAATGTAAATGATCAAAAATTGATCTGTATCCCATAGCGACTAAAGCTTATATGTAAAATAGATGTGATTTCATGTTGATATATTTATAGTTTTCTGCTGGTTAATTTTTCTGCAGAGCTCTAGGATAATGCTGGATATATTCATGTCGACAAATAACTGGAGAAACATAACAAATGCAGAAGCTTCCATTGCATGACAACAACAAAACAATTAAAATCTTATGCTTATTAATTTTGTTTGCAATGCTCTGTGACGTACAAACATGACCGTGCAGGTTCAGTTGAGCTAAAACAAAAAGGGCTTAAACTTTCAAAGAGGGTTCAGATAACAAGCAATCACAAAATGGTTTGATAAGTATGAAAATAAACTAACTTGTCAACCATCTGTATGTGTACATGCACCGTAAAAAGGTGCCTGAAGCTCAGCGGGAAGATGATCTCAAGCTGCTCTGTGAATGTGTGAACAGGATGTGAGGCAAACACATGCTCATATTTTCACCCATGTGTTCATAATACACAACTATATATCCCAGTTATTTATGGCCTGCGATAGACAAGTGGTCTCTGAGTGCCAAGAGTGTGGTAGAAGAGACTCCAGCTCTCTGTGACCCTGAACAGATGAATGTCTGTGTGGATGGATATATATCAATTTTAACATGAATCAATGCCAGTAGGAACCACTGGGACAATATCAACTTATCTGTAAAGAAAAAGATAACAAAAACATGGTCCTGCCATGCATTTAAAAAGCCCCTCAGTTATCCATACATTGTATTTTCAACCGAGCAGAACAGCACTCTAACAATATTTACTGTGAGCCCTTTACTGATGCACGATGCTGTTTTTTCCATTCAAAATCAAAACATGTCAAACCACCGAGACATACTAAGGTTATTTGACTCCATGAAAACACAGTTATTACCCACTAAAAACTGGACCCAAATTTAGACTTACTTCTTATTTGCAGCATGCTAGTTTATCCTTGCAACCGTTAAGAGTTTGTACAACAAAACAATCTTAACTTTCAACCATGGCATACATTCTTTATGAGCTACAAGAGTTGGTACGAGGGTCATCTTGTGACCAACTGAAACTCACATGCTTCAATTGCACATCTTTACAGTATTATGGTTGCCTATTAAGCCATTAAATATTAAGTCATGAGCACTCATAAATAAGTATGTAACACTTTTAATAATGCACAGCAGCAGAAGGAAACTGAATCGTTTTAGCCCCAGGCTTTCTTCAGTGATACTGAGACCTTTGTGGGAGCCCTATTAAATGATGTCCAACCCGCTGGTGATTAACAACCAGTGAACACACACCATTTAAAACCACAAACCACATGGTGAGCAGAGATAGTGGAAAGATAGTAATAAATAATAAAGAAATATATCACACTCTGTTCTTGTGACAACCAGGGTGAGTAAATGATTGATTTATATACTAAAAACAAAATTGCATATGTAACTCTTTATGTGCAGAACTTAAAAAATATACATCATTCTAAAAAAACATAGTGTGAGAAAACCAGTATAACTGATATGACTTGAAAAATACTAACATGGAAAAAAGGCATAAGAATTGTTATATTAGCAACCAGGTATATGATCAATTGATTTATATACAGAGAATAAGAAAATGCGTGTCTATACAGTATATGTCCATGTTAAGTCTAAGCCTTAATAGACTCTTTAACACTTAAGCATAGTCAAAACATTTGCATTATACACATAACAAGTTTGTTGTAATAGGATTTAAGAACCCATTGTGTACTGCAGTATGCAAATGCATTTTATTGGCTCCCTGGTTGTTCATTCACAGGACTCAGCTCCAAGTCCAAGTCTAATTTATCTGTAATATGCCTCCCTTTTGAGACACATTTGATTTCAGTGTGTTTGCACAATATCATTGTTATCTAGAGAAGACCCAGCTCTCTTTTCCCTTAAATGTTCCATATGTTAACAGATTCTTAATTGTTTAAAATTTTCTTATAGCATGAAATAGTGGGAGGCAATGAATATCCTGCAGTGAGGGTAAGAATTAAACAGATTGTCACTACAGGTTCTGAGAATGTGAAAGATGTCGCACATAATGATTCGACCTTTGACCCTTTTTTTTTCATAGTGATTGCAATATTTCTCATCTAAACCAAAGAAGTTTGGGTCTTACAGGTAGCAAAAGTTGTTGTTTTTTTCCCCTTGTAACTTATTACTTTTATATTCAAGTTAGTCATCGAGTCACTAGTACTTAATAAATTCCAGTCAGAAGTCAGAAGGACTTGCTCTCAGAAATGTCTGGATAAAAGTGACCATATATGCTGAAGGTTACTCCTCTTTCAGCAATATTATTTTTTTCCTTTCCTAGTGTTGTCTAAAGCTGCTGCAGAACACTGCGTCAAAACCCTTGCTATCATGATTTGACCTCAGCGCCGGTTTGACTCTGTGATGACTTTATTTTTAGTTAGCTCACAGAAAACTCTTAGTTCCACAGAGAGATCAGGCTTTTGAAGTTGCAAGGCAAAGACTGTGGAAAAGTTGCTATTTAATAAAAATCTGTAAAACTTTTATTCTTGAGCAATATTATATAAGTTGGATTGACTATGAATTATTATGTATTTATGTTTGTGTTCCGCATTAATGATTGATCAGTTTGCAACTCTAGATTTATTTATTATTTTACAGCAATTTATAGCAACAACCATAGTTGTTTCCAACTTTGACTTTAAGCTAACCTTGACTTCTTTTGGACCTCCATACCAGAACTATTTATTTTTGCTTTCATCTAGCCTCTGTGGAAAAAATAATATGCAGTGCTTTTTTTGCTAAGTTCCCATGGTTTTTCATGCATATCCTAATAATTCTAGTCTCATTTCAAACACTCCAGTCTCCCAAAAGAAATTCAGCATTTTTTTGTTGTGTAAAAATGCTGATGACAGATGGTGCCCTGGAGAGCAGCAAGAATGTCACAGGACTCACACTGTTGCAAAAAAACTGTCCAGAGGCATCACTTAATAAAGTGTACTTGTTATGTGCATGCTAATCTCAAACACTTGTTTCTGAAGTGAGAGCAGCAACATTTTTCCAGAAATCTGCTATTAACAAAAAGATAATGGAATTTAAGTAGATTTGGTTCATGTATTAAGCTTAACATAGCCTATTAGCAGGTAACCAAGCTAACAGCATGATGCGATTGTTGCTATATTATAAAAACAACCAAATAAATTATATTGTTCATATAAGACAGCTGTGATTGTCCGACTACGAAAAGCAAAGTCCGGTTGACATATCACAAGGGGGCGTCCTGTGGCTATTACTCAGTCAAGCAACGAATAGGTTGGCACGCTTTTCCTTTTTTTTTTTTTTCTTTTCTTTTCCAACGCGCAGTGTCCGAAAATGGTCCTGCTGTGAAATCACGTACTACAAATCACGCCCTCACCTCAGTGCACTTGACTTTGATGGGGCGTGGTTTGGACTGAGCGTGAGGCCGCAGCACAGTCAATGGGCCGCAGCTGGACAGTCTCGTGGGGCTGTGACGTCATGGCTAAGGCCTCAGAGGAAGAAAAAATGGGAACAAAAAAATCACTTTTCAGGTTTAAGTTGGAGGGTGGGATAGGTGAAAACACGGGACGCCCAACTGTAGGACAATATTGGAGAAAAAAAAGTGACATATAAGCGGAGCTTTGTTTCATTAACCTCAGAAAACTGTAAACCTTAAACCCGCTTAAAAGGGTTGGATAACATTGCAGCAGGCTTGGCCCGTGGACGCATGCGTTTGTCTGTCAAAGCTGACAGAGCTAACGTGTTGACACAGCTTCTCATTTGGAAGTAAAACAATAACCCGACTAAAGTGGTGAGTGAAACACAGTCACACGCACCTCCATATACAGATTGTTGCATGTATCCAGAGAAAATTAGGTCACACACTCATACTTTAAGAAGAATGGACAGGGAGAGACACAAGGTAAAGATCTTGCTAGTCTTCATCTCACGAGCACAGCTAGCAGCAAAGCAACAGTGATGTTCGTTTGTGTGTTTGTGAAACAATTATATCTGCAATGAATGAGATCATTTCAAGGGTCGAAGGAGACAGTTTTTAGCCAAATTCCAAAGAAAAATAATTGATCAACTATCTAACTAACTCTAAATCCTTTAATGATCCACTTGAACTGATAGAAAGTTAAGGTAAGACTCATACAACATCTAATTAGGCCAACATAGAAGATCTTTGGTTGATTTAATCATTTAAGAGATAAATAATTTAAGTGATACTGACAGGGGCAACTTCAGTGAAACCCTTTATTATAAAAAAAATTCTTTGAAAGTTTTCTGGTTTTTTTAAGAGGACATAAGAACTGCACAAGTGCCAGAAGATACAATGAGAAACAGTATCTACAGTCAAACCTGATAATGTTATTATCTCTCAGCAAACAGAGTGATATAAGTAGAATAGATGCACGCATGGACAGTTTGTACGAAGAAACTGAAAATTATTGAGATTCAGATTTAATATGATACATTTACTTTGTATCTGCTTAGTAAAGTGCTTAGCTATTCTCAATACTTAGCTATAAGTATATGATTTTAAATAAACTCATCTTGTTTGAAATGTTTGCTGAGCACTCAGAATCAGTATGTACTTTATTATCTTGGTCCACATGTTTTTTAGTCTAATTGTAAAGAAATTCACATTCGATTGTGTTATGGATAAATATCAAAATGATATATTTGCAAGTAATGACAACCATTTCTACTTTTGTTATATCCTGTTGAATGACAGCAAACAATATACTGTCATGCTGTGAACACACCATCAGATACCTAACGCTCATAGTGTTTAAACAATAGCATGTAGTCCTCCTGTCTCCTCGCACCAGGACTCTATTTCTGTTGCAATTTTGTTTTATTTTCTCATTTTTGTCTGTTTCTAGTCTCTTAGACACCCACTGGCTCATAATTATGCATTTTTACTCAGTGTTATGTGAATGAATTAACATTTACAGCCTTTGTAGTATCAAAACTAACATTTGGATCCCTTCAGTTATGAATTTTAACCTGACTGCCCTCCCGTCGCTTTTGTCATTTGCAGTTTGTGGTTTTTGGCTGCATAGGCAGAATTCGCTCAAAAACAACTCCAGAAGTCACTGTATTTTATGCATGCATATATATTTATGTAAATCTACTCTGTTCATCTTTTTCCCAAAACATTTATTCACTGAAATAATATAATAACCAGCAAATTTTACTTTTGATGGTGTAGAGGCAGACAACGCGTCCTGCTACAGTAACATGACACCCTGCATCGACTACATGTCCAGCGTGCCCTTTTGCAAAATTGCAGCACATTTAAATGATTGTTTCCTTTGAGACTGTCCTCTTATGAAGGGGCTGTTAAAAGTGAGTGGGTGGTCATAGTCGCATCTCACTTTAACTGCCACTTAGAGCCAGAGTCTGAGTAATTATACGTTTTCTTAACCCTGTTTTAATCACCTTAATTTTTAAAAAGATTGATTTAGCCTCAGAGTGTCAGAGATCACTGCTTCATTTAAATGAAGCGGGAGCTGCTTCTGTAGCCAATTATCAAGTGCCTTGGCTCTGTTTAGTCAATCTGTGTCACCTGCAAGTGTGGATCATTGGTTTTACAAAGCGAGGGTGGCATGGAGGGTATTCTTGGCATGTGTGCGTGCTTTAATCATATTCCCAGCTTTTTCAAAGCAACACATTATGATAACAATGGTCATAATGCCTACTTTCATTTTTCTGCCTGAAAAAATGGTAAATGCACATCAGAGAAAGACATTTTAAACCCTTAAACCTATAACACCACTTAGTATTTCACACACACCTTCTTACCTTTATCTATTCGTACTTAAGTTTTGCATTTTAAAATAGTAATAGACAGATTGTTCAATTGCTGTCATAAACTGCCTGTGGCTCACAGCATGAGAGTGTGTCCACTTGATACTGTAGCCATGTATGCTAGTGTTGCACGCTGGGAGGAATTTTCCTCCAACAAATGAATTTAAAATTAGCACAACTGTGACCCAGCTGTAGAAACTGCTGTGCTCCTGTTAAGCAGTCGACCCTCCTGCTCCACTCAGCTGTATTTCTACCAGTGTACTGATGGTCATCTCCTGCTTGTCAAGGCTACATAACACTTCATAAAATGGGACTTTCTCCTCCAAAGCATACATTTTTATTTTAAATGTCTGCAAGTCGATATTAATCTGATGTTGACTTTTCTTAGCCTGCAGCTGCACATCAAGTAAATCATTCTCTTTGGTTTTTTCCATCTGTGTTCAAACTGGTATAGATATGCGGAGTTCACGTTAGGTGGGGTTATTAGAGGTGCACAGCTTATAGGCAATAATGAGGGTAAAACAGCATGACAGATCTTTCTGGGGCGGTCTTCTCTCTGCTCTGTGCAACCAGTTCACACTCACAACGCTACCAGTGCTGGTTTAAAACAGGCTTGACTGCACTGAGGGTTCGGGTTCGGGTTAACTGTTAATGATGACGTTTTGCTCCCTTTATTTATAGCATTAAACAATCAAACCTATCAAAAAATGTGCCATCTGCTGACATGCAGCGGTGTAATTTAGGACCCATACTGCAGCCAGACCGGGGGAAATTGAAATGCTTTTACTTTGCTTTTGAGGAGCTATCATGTCATCTCTCTTTTTTTACAGTCAATTATTTAATATTATATTTAATAATACAGTTCTTTCTGATTGCACTCTTTCTTCCCTGCTGCCTATTTTGTTCATTTTAGGGGGAGGTTCACTAGTTTGTCTCATCTTTGCTCAGAGGGCTAACATCTGTCAGGTTCTGAAGGAGGCTGAACAATACATAGGCGCTCTGATAGATGCTGAGGATTGTTATGTGGTTTGGCTGCGGTCTAGGAACCTGTTATAAATTGGCAAAAAAAACATTTCCTTCGTTTCCATGGCACTGTTTGCTCATTCTGTTTGAAGATTTAAAGGCGGAAACAGGAGAAAGCATCAGATCAGCAGTTGGCGTGATGGTATCAGAGATGATCTCAACAAGCACCCTGCAGTCCCAGAGTCAGGAGCAGATGGCTGTAGCACATTATCTGTTGAATGCTGCTCCTGGTGTGGGTTGCAGTGAAGTGACTGTTTTGAAATAACTAGTGCTTGCATAAAGGTTCGCCATTCATTCGATGATGGAGTTTGGTATTTTAGCGTCTAACTCATTCCTCTCGAGCAGCCGCTGACTAATTGCTCCGACAGTCATAATTAAAGTGAAAGCCACCCAGCGTGCAGCACTCCAAGTTGGAGATTATATGAGGTTATAAGTGGTTTGGGATCATTCCTAGAGAGGCAAATGCATCCCTGTTTAAAGAAAAACCCCTGGCTCCTGAATGAAACTTCACATTGGAATGTCAAATCAAATTAACATGCCTCACATGAAAAGAATGATTCGTCGGTGAGTCAGGCGCCGTCAGGTCAGGCAAAGTTATTAGTGGCACATTTGTTTGAAGCGAAGATGAGGAGGAGGAACACAGGAATCAAAGGAGTTGTTTTGCTGTTTTCTTTCATGGCTTTGCCAATCAGAAAAAAGTCTTCTAAGGGATGAAACACTATACATCAAGGCTCAAAAGGGTTGGTGATGTATGCTATTTTTTCTTACTCCGGCATGGTCTGTGTGGATGCCCTCTCTACCGGAAGCTTATCTCTAAAATGCTCCTGAAATTTCGATAGAGGTTTGACACTTTGCTTTGTTGCATTAATTGTGATCTGCATTGCAGCGTGCCATAGAATCTGACCATCTCTCAAGTGGCCATAAAGTGATGAGATCATCTCTTCCTTATTAAAATCTCTTTGTCTGATATTTAGTGTTAGCCAATGACTCGCTTAGCTCATATGTGCATTATTTTACTTCAAAAGCTTTTACACAAATTAAGCTATCCAACCCTATCATTTAACCTGAGATGATAGATGGAAACAATGTCTGAAAATTGTGTTTACATTGTCATGAGAGCGGCTTTATAAATCTTACATCACTGTGTGTTGCTTCAGTATCACATCTTCTTCTTGGGGGCTTTCTGTGGAAGCGTTATAGACCGCCAACTGTTTGGACTCAGGTCAACAGGGAGCCCAAGCCACATGAATTATGCATGGTGTCTGCTTGCAGGCATACAGCCCTGTCTGTGCTGCCACTGCACGCAGCGCCAGAGACGGAGACTGAGTAACGGAGATCATAGAGAACAGCAGCGGATAAGACAGATACACAGAAAGGACATAGGGCAACAGGGAAATACAGAAGATAACAGCAAGCACAGAGATGTACAGCATGACAGCCAAAAAGAGAATAGATATTTTAGGGACCAGTTCACTCAAATTCTGGAAGATATTCGTAATGCAGCACTACCAGGGCTGCAGCTAGTAACTGTTTACATTATAAGCCATTAGTTTTCAGTTGATTTCGTGTAAATTTTATAAAATAAACCCTTACAAATTTACCATTTGATTTTTTAACTGTGCAATTTCCTGACTAACAATCCCATTATCAAATACATGTCATATACTTAAAATGTATTGTTATATGAGAGACTTTGTTGATTAACTGGTTCTAAAAAGCTAATGGTTAAAATTATGTTGACTGGGGAACCGTGTTTGTCTGGTAGTCATTGAAGATGCTCATATGGTCACCTTAAGCCACCAAAACAGTAAATGAGTTGATTACTCATTGGCTGGAGAGAAAGAAAATCAGAAATTGTTTTGATATTGATTTAAAAAAGGCTGTTTTCAGTCTCTGCAGTATGAATGAGTTTTAAATGGTCAGACAAAATAAGGCCCAGCATAGCAAGCCCAATCTTCACAACACTGTATCAGGGCTGGCTGCGTTAATTTTCTTTCTGCCTGGGGGAAAAAAAACACACTGTGGCTTGTTTGTAGTCCTTCCAGTTAACAAATTATCTCGGGAAGCGTTAAGTTCATGATGCAGCGATGGGGTTCCTGCAAAACAGTAACACAAATGTTGCAAATTGTGAGGAAGATGCTGGTCTGAAATAGTCACTCAGTGACATACTTATTCCCCACAGTCTACACCTGGTCAATGAGATTGAACAAGACATTTGGAAATGCAACCTTGGACTCTGACAAACTGAGATAATTGTCTGACATTTTTTAGACAAGTCATCTCCCCATTTTCATGCCAATTTTCTGGATGTCTGTCCCTGCGTTCTGCTGTCAATAACACTTTGTCTATTAGTCACACAGATATTTTGAGTTTTATTTTCACAGCATTTAAGAAAATTTGTTTTTAAAGATTACTTTTGCCATTGAGAAACAGAGTGGTTAATTGAATTTCACCTGCGCTTCCCTAAATCATTTTAAACAAATTCTGTAGCAAAGTGTATTTTCACAAAGAAGAGTGTTTCAGTCACTCTGAATAACCCTCAGACTTCACTGTCAGCACTCTCATGGGAACCAAATGTTATTTTTCAATGCTTTGACCACAACAAACAGAATACCATTCACCCTCAGCATGGGAGCTGTAATCTGAGAACCTGACACACAGAGCTGACATTTTACAGGTACTCATGACTGAAAAGTAATCCAGTTTTTACAGAGTGGCTGTACATTCTTGATTCAGTAAGGGTACACTTTCTGTTGAAAATATCTGTTATTTGTTCATCCAATTTATGGCTAAGTTGGTGTAAAACTGAAACAGTTGTCATGGCTAGTTACCACAAGAGATTCTGGGAAAAAATCTCTTACTATAAGACAGTAAGTCAGATAGGGAGGAAGCTGGGAATTAAATAAAACACAGATAAAGAAGACCAAAAACTTCATAAATTACGGAAAAAAAATGAAAGTGAGTGAGATACGGTTGCCCGCAGAGAGGAAGACGGGATAAGCGGTGAAGAAATGTAGCAGGAGAGATAGGTAGAAAGTAGTATGTGAAAAATACCACAGGGAGTGTTGGGCCAAGTGCAGAATGGCCATCTGGATCTTGAGCTGACAGCTTGACATGTTTCAATGCAGTGAACATGGGGGAAATTCACTAAGCAGGGACCCCCTCTTGAGATGTGCAACACATTACACAAGAAGCGTAATTAGAGGGCTGGTGGCCCACACTGAGCGTCACATTGAACAGAGCGGTCAAACAGAGATCAATGCTCTGCTCTCTAAATTAAAGAGGCTAATGTTGATGTGACAGGCTCGTCATCAGAGAGATCTGTGGGGAGCAGGACACTTTCCGTCGTGTGTTAACGGAGACATCGAACAAGGTACAAGCTTATTAAATTACAGCTGACAGCAGCGCATACACACGATAAGAAAATGCTTCATACACACATTGAGCTTCAACACCAAAAATGATTGATGAATATTTTAATTTGACCAATTCATATTGCTCACCAATAAAGTCATTATTTTCATTAAAAAACATACTGTTGAAAGTGAACAAAGAATACAGCTGCTTACTAAATATCAACAAATTCAAGGGGGGGAGGGGGGAAGCAGAAATTTACAATAGAAAACTACCATTTTCCAGTGTAGAAAGATTATGTTTGAAGGTTGAAACAAACAGTTCACAACTCAATGTGTCACAAATGTAATTAAGAACTCATAACGGATGAAACACAAGCACACGCGGAACCGCACACAGCAACATCTGCAGTCTCTGCCAGGGGAGAGACGGGCTGTTTATTTTGGGGAAAGTGAAGTGTGTTTTTAACGTAAGTCATTAGATGTAACCAGTGCTCAAAGTTATCTTTCAGACAGGGATCTTCCTAATGAAGGCCGTCATTGCAAGATCATTTGTTCACAAAGACGTACACAGTTAACACACATGAAAAAAAAAAGCCAATTCAGTAATGGAGCACTGCTTGGTTGTGGGGAGGAGTTGAGGCTTCTTTTGTTTTTTTTTTTCTTTTTTATGGATTTTTTTTTCTTTTTTTTAAGAGAGCAGATCCTGGGTCTGGGAGAGCCAAAAAGGCAAAAAATGCTCCATTTGGCTCTTTGGTATTTGGTGTCGAAAAATGGCAGAAACACATACAACATTAACAACATTATAATTTTCAGAAAATTACATTATACCCTTGATAGGAGCTTTTTCTTTTTCCCTCCTTTGCTTCTGATTGGCTTTTTTGTCCTCAAAATCAAAGTAGAGAGTTGAGGTTTGATTGCAATTAGAAAGAAATTAGAAAAAATCTTTTTTTTAAAAAAGCAAACAAACTTCACTAAGAGTCACTGGCTGGGGGATAGTTTGCTTTCTTCTTGCAACTTCTTGCAGACTTCAAACAATCTTCCAGCTGCTGACTCTAAATCTACCTGATTCCTCTTCAGTGACAGGTGCAAGGAAACTCAGTGACTCCTTTTATAATTTTCTGCTCCAGTGAGGCACATTTACATCATCCAAGCCTTTGATTAGTCCTTCTAAAAAAGAAATATTGAAAGATGATAACATGATGCTTCATATGGAATCAAAATATGGGAACCCACTTTGAATTATACACAGCTGTGTTAGCAGAGTAGTCAGAGCCGCTTGTTCAGTGCATTTTTCGTCAGCGCTTCAATGCTCAGTTTACACTTTTTAAAGCCTCTTAAATGTGTACAGTTTTCCGCTTGTGTTTAAAACAATGCCACGTTGTCCTCATGGAGACAATAAGCTATTATAGTCTGTACAATAAGCTCCCATATTGGTAATAACCATCCATTAGTGCTCATGAGTCTTCTTCCAAGGCTCTGCTATTCACCACGCGACTGCATTTCCAAAACCATCTGTGTCAGTATTTGTGTAGTAATGAAGCATGATGGAATACAGCAAAGATGGCGACCAAAGACCACAGGCAAGAAAAAGAAAAAAAACAGATTATAAAATCTTAAGAAAAAGATGATATTATCTCCTCTTTGTCTTGGTCAGTGGTTGCCCTTGTTAGCGTGTAGGACCAGTCTGAATGTATCCTTGGATGTGAGTTATGAGAGTTGGATCCTGATGGGTTTTCTGCATATGTCTTTCTCATGTATCCCTGTTTCAGTGTTGTATGCTGCTGCGCCATCCAAAGCAGTTCCTGTCGTGAAGTTAATGGATGGTAGGCAGATCTCCCAGCCAGGCACCAGGTAGGGGGCGTGGACACGTATATTCATTCTGCAAAGACAGAAAAGGGGAAAAATAGACAATAAAGTTAAAAACCATTTAACAGCTGGTCTGTGCCAGTTACAGAGGTGGTGGTTACAATGTAAAGTTAATTACAGTGCCCGGTGATTTGATAACAGTACAATGGAGCTGTGACAGTGCCAGCAAAGCAAATTAGGGTGAGCAATTAAGCAGATGATGAAATCCCATGTGCTTAGATAACTTAGAAGGCTGAAGTCACTTCCCAAAATGTCTTGACAAGATTAAATGAAAGCCCAATACAAAGAACTCTTACAAGTGTTCATTTTGAAAATGTTAATTAAAGCTTAATAATTAAATATAAAATATGTTTAACTGAACCTGCTCACCTAAACATTTTTTTCACATTATCTTGTTGTATGCAACAATGATGTGTATTTCAATTAGGCCTAAATCAAACATTAATTGGCAAAAGGACCATGACTGGAAAACTGTCTGTACTATTTCAGTGAATTGAGTTAATTAAGCAAAAGCTCCATCTGAATAATGCTGCTTAGTTGTAGTATAAATGCAACATATTGTAGCCTGAAGTGAGTTATTGCTATTGCTATTACAAAACAGGCACCAAGTATGGCAACTAGGTAGTTTTGGAGTTAAACTGTTTAATTAACATGTTCATAAAGCATTCATAAGAAATCATTCTTATAAAAAAATAGGTCACATCCCAGCAGCTTGCACACAGTGGATGGCGGTTGCCATGCAACACACTAGCTTAGAGACTTAACTTAGCCTGCTGCGGCCCCATTAGCTTAACCCAACTGAGCCCACAAGTTATCGCTGTGGTCAACCCAGCCTCATAACCTTTTTTTTTGATTAATCAATGAATAAATAAAGTGCATTTGTTGTATGTAACCATGGTGGTCATGGATGCTATGGCATTTTGTGCTGCTAAACGGCACAACAGCTGTGCTTCTAACAGCCGAGAGACAACTGAAAAGTCTTTTTTCTCTCAGAGATATTCACCACTCAATCCACTCCTTTATAATTAGGCCACCATGGAGGTCGAGACTCATCTAAACATTTATATCTCATAGCAGCTGTCACAGTCAAAACTGTGAGTGTACCTGGAACTATTAAATGTTGTACCGTTGCCCTTTTGTGAGACAAAAGCCTCTTAAATGCAGACTGTTACTGATTTGTATATTAGAAGGCACATATTTATTTATTATATCAATTATTTTTCCAGAATATTTTTTTATAGTAAGATTTATTTTACCACTCTAACAAGTGTGCATATATCACATAATGTGTTTACAGATATTGACAAATCAATTGAGTCTACAGGGTAGAATATAGTCTGATTACCTCAGAAGAACCAATTTAATGTTAACAGCATTTCTTTGTTCGGACAATAGCTGTAATAATGGACCAGTAATTTATTATTATTTTTTTTTTAAATTAACCCTTATTTTTACAGACTTTGTGGCCATATGTAAATGTAGAGTGACAAACAAAACATTGTGTTGTGTTCCAATTATATTTCAATGCTTATTTTTAGTTAAATCTTTATGTAATGTAGAGTCACTCAGTGAAAAAATACATTCTTGGAAATTAACAGGCTCATACCAATCACACAGCTTATTTACATCACTGGAGACGGTAAATTAGAAATCATGACAAGTAAATGATTCAGGACCTTTAAATGTCAGCCCTCTCCCACAGGTCACCTCAAGCTTGTTGAGATGTTGCAAATTAGTAGAGATTTTGACATTTTACTCTCACTTATGAGCCACAAGCTTTAAATTGATCTACACACTGAAGGAGGCAGAGGCACACTCAGTCCTCAAGTTTGCCTCTTAGCATTGTGTGCTCTAAAAAAAAAAGCCTCTACTTTACAAGCTAACCTTTAAGAGAGCTTATTTGCGAGTTGGGTACAGGTAAATCTACATAGCTCTAATAACACAAATGCTGTGAATTTTGCCAGGCCAAGCAATCTCTAAAGCTGTCAGAAACTGCTCAAAATTACCCTGGCTCACCTTTTTGCTGCTCAAGCTGAGATTGTTGTCAGCGTGAAGCAGATCTCTGTAACACGGGGCTCCGAAGAGTATGCCCTGAGCAGAACTTTTATTTAACCGTTATCAAACAGGCTGATAAGTCTTCACTCAACTCTTATCTACCTCTCAGGTGGATGTGAGTGAAGTGAAGACAGCTGCACAAATTGTCATACCTCTGACAGTTTCAACAAAGCACAAAAAAACAGAAACAACTTGCAGCAAAAGCTCAGGCTGTGCTGTGAACACATGCACATTGGTGTGAACTCTCAAACGAACAACACACAAAAAAAAGCTGAGGTGTACAAGCCTCTCAACAGGTGGACACACACACCTAAAAAGAAACACTTAATCCCATGAAGTGGTGGAAAGATGGGACATCATACACAACAAAACAGTATTACTTATAAAGATGTTAGTCCCCATTGTAACTAATGGATCATGCGTTGGCATTGAGAGCCTTGTTTTTCTGATGTAACTATGGAAATAAGAGTTAGAAGAAAAACACAATGATGTGAATAAAAGGTGGTTGGTTTAGAAATAACTATGTCACTCTCCACATATCTCTCTATGTTCATGCCTCTCTCTTGCTCTCTACCTCTCTATCTATTTGGTCTTAATCTTTGACTTGTTACAGTCAATCCAACAATCAGCCTTTTACCAAATAGCCTTTCTTTTTATTTTGGTTCATTAGCTTTGCATTAGGGCTGTAACGGTATACATATTTGTATCGAACCGTTCGGTACGCAACTTTCGGTTCGGCACGACCCTGTACCGAATTATTTGGCGCAGCCGGTGGACATAATTGAGTCACCTGCAGGCGAAGTTCCACCTCCACCTTGGGCAGCTTGTGTCTCACTCACAATATGGCAAGTGAGCCTGACGAGCTAGAGGAAGCACTGGCAAACCTCAAGTCCCCCGTTTGGAACACTTTGGTTTCACTATAAAATACGAAGATGGAAATAAGAGGGTGGACAAGTCAAATGCAGTGTGCCGACACTGCAGAACAGCGGTCCGGTATGTACTCGGAAACATGTCCAACATGCTAACGCATCTAAAGCGACACCACCCGAATTTGAACGTTACCGGCACTACTACAAAGCGCAGTTTGGTGCAAACTACGATATTGACGTTGTTTAAAAAGAAAGAGTTTCCCTGAACATTCTGCTCGCGCTAAAGAAATAACCAATGCCATTGGATGATTTGATGATGAAGAGTAAAATGAAAGGGGGAGCTCTCTCTTTTAGATGCTACTCCTAAAACTCAGTTTGTGTCACTTTAGATGTTGAAGCATGTTTTGTTTACTGCACTTACTTTTATTAAAGTAAAATTGTTTAAATGCAGAATTTATATTTCTATTTTTCATGTAAAAGTGTTAAAAAACAGCAGGATTTTATTTTTTAAATTTTATATATTTCTAAATATTTATTTTTTTCATTCAAACTGAGAAAAAAAGAGCAAGCTGCTGTGGTTTTACGTTTTAATAAAGTTCATGATAAAGCACAAGACATTTAAGTTTTCTGGGGGGTTTTTTCATGACTGTACCGAATAAAAACCGAACCGTGACTTGTGCACCGAGGTACTTACCGAGCCGTGAATTTTGTGTACCGTTACACCCCTACTTTGCATTGTACCATAAAACCTGACTCAATCCAATATAAGGTGGCAACGTAAGTACCTTGGCAGCTATTTGAAAGTAATGGCAGGCTCATCTCTCACATCTGAATTTATGAGATGTTCTTCTCAAACCTGCTTGAGTGACTGCAGGGGCGTAGTGCTCGTAAGATAGTGGTCACAGGGCCAACTGCTGTGGTGCTCATTATGCTTTATTTGATGGTAAAGGCCCACAACAAGAAAAAAAGTTTGACTGACCCTTAAACCTCATGTCTTGTTTTTTTTATTTTCTGTAGTTTTGTTGCTGCCCTAATGTCTTATGTAGTTATTCCAGCACAATTCAAATGTTTGCTTCAGATATCTGAGCTGTTACTTGCAGAAGCTCATTATGCTCCCTCAACATGATATTTTTCAAGTGTTTGGTTAAATGAGGATTGTAATTCACTCAGTGGCTCCCACCTCTTCAAACACTTGCATTGTAAACAGCCATTAGTCTTTTAATGGCTTTCAGCCATGAGTTAGAAACAGTGCTTTTTACTTTGCGTGAAAGGACTGGATGGCTACGGATGTTTTTATTGCAAGACTCCACCAATCCTCATCACTTTTGCTGCCGGCACTCAAGAGTGACCGCTTCCTTGATGGTGACAAGTAAGACATGCTGCTGCGCAACCATGATGAGATTGTGTCACCTGTCTCTGCAGACATGTACTGCAAGTGGAACTGTTCAGTAAAGTTCTCACGCATTGTTCTCTGGGACATTTGGACCATACTAGTGCTGTTTTACAAATCATCATAATTAATGCATCCAAAGAGACAATGGTCCTCCTGGCGCAGCCTCTGAAAATGCTCCTGCAACTTCCACGAAAACAGCCCAAAAGTAGAGAAGTTTTTCATCTTTAAAAGCAAGGGCCAAGTTTTTTAGCAAAGTGAGGGTGATGTCAATTTGGCATGGGCACAAAATAAACTGATCCTGGTGGGTTTCAAATCCAACAGATTTCCTTGACAGGCAGAGATAGTTGGCTGATGTAACCACCATCACCCTGGTCAGTGTCCCCTAACCGGTAACATATTGTCACAGTGGATTTATGTCATGCACAACATCCAACCTGGGGCGTGAAGTCTTGGAAGAGACTGAGTTGTGAGTCTGGAAGTGTCCCTTGTTGTGGGGTGCTCTGACATGGGAATACACTATATGCCCTTAAAAGCAGAGACAGCATGGGAAGCTTGAATGTTTCCTGATGCCTTATAATGGCTGCCAAGACATAGTTATGTGATATAGTTGATGAGAACAGTCACCAGTCAAAAGTAAACTAAGTCTTCAAGGTATTCAAACTGAATTTTTAATCTACATGTACAAAATGAACAAATGCACATATGAGGATGAAGAGAGAACTGAAATTTTGCTTATCCTTTTAATATGGTGACATTTAGTCATATTTGATATTTCTGCAACTAAACATTTCAAACAGAATTTCTTAAAGTATTTAACTCTAAACAACAGACCCACACATTATAGAATAATTTTATAAAAAAACATGTACACAATACAAAAACTTAAAATGTTACCTGGCTTGTTAAAAGTCATCGAAAAAAAAAAATTTTAGTCAATATCAGTTAACAGCTGAAAAACAATCAGTTATATGCTTTTCTTTGTGTTGTGTTGGTCTGGACACACTGCTTTGAAATCACTACGTACACAACAAAACAACACTAATAATCCTAATTGAAAGGCACATCATTATAAATCCCGCTCCCCCTGCCATGAAGGCTATCCAAAGGAAGAGTGGCAAAGGTTGAGGTCTGCTTTTTTCAAGAACACAGGTTACATGTCCAGAGCTGTCCCTACTTTCATCTACCATCTTCAACGCCTCTATGTGTTTTTAATTAGGCTCCTAATTAGCAGGATACAAACATGATGTAATTAGTTTGCTCTCAGTCAGGACAGCTGGAAGTATCACAGACATATGCCATCCACTCTCAAAGGGATCACAAGCCTCTCACTCCACTCAGGGCTCCAATTACCCTGTTCCATCTCCCCACCCCGTTGCCTGTATTTGTGTGTGAAGTTGCCTGTTCCCATCTCTCCCTATAGACCAAGAAAGTAGTCTCAGACAATAGGAGACGAACTGAATGTGTCAGCTCTGTCTGAATAATAATGAGCAATGACACAATTTAAATACTTCACTGCACTTAAAGTTTTGTTTGGAACCATAACAAAGTCGTATAAGAACACTGCTGATTTTTTGTGCAAATGTGTGTCCATGTAAACATAAATATACTAATATAGTGTCTGTCTGCATGACTGTGACAGATTCACACACCCTGTCAAATGAGATCATGTCAGACATGGATTAGGTCTAATCTCTGCGTATGCTAAAGATAAAGTACATCAAATTTGAGCACAACAACTGAGCTTATTTTTGCTAAAGACAAACAACAATTATAGAAGGAAACTCTTTCTGTGAAGCTGATGCCTGTGTAAGCTCTTGATCTTTGCAAACACACATACTTGGTCTTCCGTCTGCCACACAAACACAAACTGCACCCTCTAATTAAGAAAATACCAAGTGATATGATATAATGGATGGTTTATGTTTGTGTGGTATTTTAGCGCCTGCTGAAAGAACATGACACTACATAAGCCAGTGTGAACAAAGATGTCTAAAAATCATAAGAACTTGGTTCAGAGTAACAGGATGTTGTCTTTCATTGCAAGACAGCGTTCAGTAAAAATAAAGGGTGAAAAAAAGTGCCCTCTGCTGAAAGTCTAACAAATGTGTCATTGATTATAGGCATCCTTTTTTTTGTTTTCAGCAAGGTCGCAGCAGTTTACTTGGCTGTTAACGCAATAAATGATGAAGAAATATACGTATCACGGTAAAATTCTTAACTGTTGTTTTTTCAGTTTTTTATTTCCATGACCATCTGTTAGGTCTGTCTATTGTAATTTAAAAGTAATAATAATCATGTAAAAGTGTACAAAATATTTGTTCTTGTTTAAATGAACCCCACCCATCTTGTTTTAAATACATAAATAATGTACCAAGATTAATATAAGTTTTGAGAGCATGCATGTATAAATATTTAATGTTTGACAACAAGTGCAGTATTTTCCAGCCATACTTTGACTCAGACTTGAAAAAAGAAAACTTTTCAATGACAGCATGCAGAAATTTGCATTTCATGCCAATGAAGGAAAACAGATGTTAAGAAAACCATACAGATAGTATACCCACAAATGCGTAGTTACATTATGTATGTAATCACTGAATGTGCAGTGAACAGAGGCTGGTCACCAGGCAGTAAAAATCAGCAGCTTCATAGCTACTTTGTTTAATTGTGAACACTTCATTGGGATAACTTCACCTCTTAATGTAAGCCATAAGAAGTAGTAGAGAAGTATCAGCCAGTTGTGATGGTGTTCTTGCAAAAACTGTTTCAAAGATAGGCTTTTTTTGCATAACTGAAATTGATTTTTATATTTAACAGCTATAAATATGTCTCTGTTCCTTAACGACAGTATCTCAGAGGATAGAAAATGAATGATAAGTGTTCGGTCAAAGGTGGAAGGGGATGACTTTGTCAGCTCTTCTTACATGCATGAGCGGTTTAGCTCTTTGACTGATGTTGGTTACTTTTCTAGTATTTCTGTTCTGGGTAATTAAAAACTGCAAGTCAACCTGTCTGATAAAATTAAGAGTGTTGGCCTTTGTGCAGTCATCTGCAGCCTCTGTCTTAAGGGCTCGCCAAAATAGGTCCTTGAGAACATGTAGACAACACTCGGGAAGGTGCTCCTTTTTCCAGCTTGGTGAGGAAGCTGGATGCTGTTCAAAGGTGTCAGAGACAGATGACTGAACCAAGATTTTTAATTTGATCATGTGGCAGTTTTGTGTGCATGTGTGTTTCGTATCATTGGGATAATACCAATAATGGATAACCCCTTAGATGATACATGTCATTAACTTCAAATTGTCTGCATAATCATCTGTGGAGCTGAACTTCTCATACATGTGACAAGACCTGCATAACTCATCTCCTTCCACCTCAGGCCACAACCTTATCAATCATCCTCTTGTAAGATTAACTGGGCTTCGTTGCATTTAACCTCTGCGCTATCTGTGTCTACAATAACAGCAAATATATTTCTTTAGATACAGTGATCCGTATGTAAGTGGGCGTGTGAGAGTAGGCTGATCTCAGAGAGCAATGTTGTGTGTATGCGTTAAGATAGAGATGCAAACAGGAGTATAAAGGTAGAGGCTCAGAGATCTCCCTCAGGAAATCTGATCCTACGTTTTTTTTTTTTTTTGGGCTGGGAGCAAACTGAGCATGTCGCTGATGAAATGTCAGCACATGTGTGCATATTTATGTAATGGCATGCCCATGTATGTTCATCTTGTGCTTGAACATTATGATTTATGAAGATTGTGATCCGTTCCGGTGATGGATGACCACATTAGCAGAAGCAGGATTTTCCCCCAAGTGTCTATCTGTATCTATCATGTGGTGCACAGTAAATTCAGTTTTACATGTCTGGAGGAAAAATAAAAACACATGAATAAGTAAAGCAATAAATAATTCCTTACTCTTGTTAGGATACATGTATCATCTGAGGGATTATCCATTACTCGTGTTATCCCGCTCACAACAAAAACACTTTCATGCAAACTGCCACGTCATCATATTAAAAATCTTTTTATGAATGTTGCTTTTGGGAGGGTTGTATAACTTAAATTGTTGCTCTTTTGTCATAAATATCATAAAAATAATAGTTCCTCTGTCTTAGATTTTCTGCTGCTAGTGTTGCTAGGCAACATGTATCCTTGCTTAGCATGAAAGGGCTGATTTCAGCCTGACAAGTATATAACTGTGCTTAGATTACAGGTTTTTTAAAGCACTGACCAATTTTTGAAATGGGTCTCATCACACAAAGCTTTAGTGATTATCTGTTCTGAAATCATGAATACACTTAAACAGGAACACAAAAGAAAGTCATGCACATTATAATATTAGGAGGATTTCTCAAAGGATTTTTCCAACCAAGATAAGAATCACCTAACTTTCCTTCTCTAACGTGCATAAGTTTTTCCTCACTCCCTCTCTCTTCCTTCCTCTCCTCCAATATACTTTAGCACTCTGTCTCTCACACTTAAACTTGTGAACTCTTGCCATCTCTTCATTATCTGTGCAGTTAAAAACATGTTAGCCTCAGCAGTTTCAGCCACATTTTACTTTGCCTTTCCCCTACAGCTGTCCTCCAGACCTGCAGGATACGTCTGCAAATGAGTTAGTGGGTTGAGGTCAGGTCTGCCTAATTGGCTGAAATGGCCAGGAACAGTTCCAACCTCACTGTCAAGTTTGGATCTGACATGGTCCACATACATCTTTGTGAGTGAGGCACCTTTAGCACCACAGACAGCTTAAAAATTAGTGGATCCGAAAGAGTTTTCCTCTAATGGTTTGAAAAGCATCCCAACAGGGGCGTCACTATTCACCATCACAATATGCAATGTAGAGATTGAACCACCTGATCTGTGCTCCCACCATTGCAAGACTAATGGAGGTCTATGAGGGGTCCTCACCACCCTAGCAATATACCATTTCAGCTTCTAGACTCAGGCTAATACCTCTGTAGCCACAAGTCCAACATAGACAGAGTCAGATGAAGCTTCTTTCCTTAGGCCATCAGGATGGGAGCTTTAAGCTCACTATAGCCAGCACATTGTCTGGACAAGGCAGAAGATAAAGTGTAAATCCTTTGCACTGCCTTGCATATTTGCCCTTCATATTGGTCCATGTTTTACATTATTTTACACTGGTGCATATATTTTTTCCCCTTGGTACCTGCTTTTAGCTCAGTCTTAAGTGCATGCCACATTGTATTTCACAGCACATATTGAGTGTGTGACATATAAACTGTACAATCTTTGTGTTTTATATAGTAACGCTGTATGGAAATTAAATGAAGAAAAGGTTGACAGATTTACAAAAATGCGAAAGGCAGTTTTTTTTATTATACCTGAAAAACCATGATACAAATGTAAAAAAAAACAACTTAATGTTCTGAAAAAATAGTCCTGTTTATTGGTTTTAAACAATTAACTCAGTACAAAACCATAATTCAAGAATAGTTGGTGGGTTAATGTCCATTCTCTTTACATTTCATTATAGTGCCCTGACCTATTGTGCACTGTACCCTATTAAGACTCTGTCCATGAATTAATCCAAGTTTCTCCTTCTCACGTCTTTAGTTGGAAACTTAGCTTTACAGGGTTTTGCTTTTTGTCCTGTCAGCTTCCTGCAGATCCTTTCAGCTCAGGATATTTCTTTAGTTCTTCTCTACAACCAACAGTCAGCTGCTACAACTGTGTTTTTGGTTTAAAATGTCATCCCATCTATAAGCCATCACAGTTAAATTTGGTAATTAAAAGACAATATCAGAGTAGAAGGTAAAAGGCATCAATACACTGTGATTAATTAGAGCTACAAAGGTGCCACAAAACTGACGGAAATTTGTGTAATGGTCTTTTGTGGAATTTTATTTTGATAAGGGAAATTAAACTGATAAGAGTTGGATGGAGCATAATGACTTTTCTGTATGAAATAATGCACTAATAACTTGGTGAGGAAAGGAAAGTCATACTAAATTTGAGTTCATGAGCATTAATGCTGTGGTCAGAGACAATTCAATTAATCATTATTTCATAAGTATGAATAACTCATTACAGAAACCACACAAGGGAACTGATTGTCTGGTCTTTGATTTTACGAAGTGCAAAAGAATATGCCGTATTAAGTGCTTTCAGTTTCAGCTCAGTCTTAACTAATATTTTGACGATGATGATTTGACAAAATGCCATTTATTTTTAGAAGGTTTGTATCTTTTTTTCTAACACTGACTCAGTAAACATTTGAATCCATATCTGTCCTTGCGGACTTATTGAAATTCAATTCAAGGCTGTCTTGATTCAATACAATGCACTTTAATATGACAAAGTATGATAGAATTGTTGTAAACACTTTCATTAGTCCATTATTTCTGCCTGACAGTATTTTGGCCACTGGTTGCAGGGGGACATTTGGCATCAGTAAGAAAAAAGATGTAAATTAAAATGGACTCAATGTAATGTTCATGATAAAAACCTTTTTAGATGATGAATTATACTGTGTTTGAACAAATATTGGATATTGGGTCTCATTTTATTAGAGGTAGCTACAAATCAGTCAACTCAAATTAAACCTTTAAACAGACTATTGTTTATTCATTATGGAATGCTGCTGTAGTTTATATACTGTATATGCTGCGTCCTCAGTAATTGATTTTGGCTCGGCAACAACTTAAGTGAATGGACATACTGTGTAATCAGCCACATTTAAAATCTCCTTTAATTATTGCAAATTTGTTGTATTCCCATAGTTGTGCTTGGTTAAAATGTGTAGCTGGTATGTTCCACTGTGGGGTATAACGTTCAGCCAAATACACTTACTTTTTATCACCCAATCTTTTTAGTTCTTCGCTGTCAGCTATGCAGATTTGGCAACCTTGTTGAATATGTTCAGATTTGTATGTCGGGGAGAAGATTGGGTTTTCTGTTTCACTTCAACACACTGAGACATTTTTGGGAGTCAGCCTCTAATATCCATTACAAAAACTTGTGAACTGAAATCATTATTCAGCAATGGTTGATGTTGGCTCTATATTATACTTCCTCTAGCCTCATAAAATTGTCACAATGTAAATTAGGTAATCAGTTGGACACACCACCTCTTTTTCTGCTGTGTGAAGAACTCAGCCAACACCAATTTTAAGTAGGTAGAACAACTTGCTGACACCTTGCCTAGGATTCCTCACAGCACTGAAAAGTTACGTCTGTCTTCGCTTAACTTTTGGCCAATTGTAATATAGTTAGGTTTATATTGTTTTTTTGTGCCTCTATTGTTGGAATTAAGGATACCTAATTAAATTGTTTCTTATTTGGTTGTTAATTATGTTTTTGATGAGTGATGGGACCAGATTGGGACGCACATATAGGGTATTTTGGAAACTGACCAGATTCTCTATGCCGTCTCTGAATCTGATCTCCTGTCTGGCTCGGTCTGCTCTGTGCAGTCTGATGTAGCTTCCCTCAAAAATAGACTCAGTAATTCTCTGCAGGGCAGAGCAGATATCTGCTTCAGGGATACTTTCGCAGTGGCTGAGCTATGCCAAGAGGAATCACAACCATTGCCACCATGGCGTAGCTGATCAGATCCAACAGCCCTGGGGGTTAGCATTTGGATTTGACAGCTTTAATTCAGGAAATGCTTCAGTTTAACTTTGTTTAAGGGTTATGGTATTATTTACCTAAGAAGTTCCCCAATTAGGCTTAAAATTGACCCATGTCATCAGCGTCTCTGCATCCATTTTCCACTTAGCAACTTCATGTATCTTGGGGCGAGCAGCAAACTGTTTGAAGTAGTACTATAAATCCAGTAGGGCTTATTTAGGGGAAATTTTGGCAGAAATGCTATTCAATATTAATAGATTTCTTTTTGTTTGTGGATAATCACCTTAAAGTAAGAATAGAATTTTTACTTTAGAATGAGCTTTCTATATCTGTAGAGGTACAGGTTCTCCTCCCTGGAGCTTCCATGTTGTACCATATTTCTACATTAACTCAAATGAACGAGCTGAACACTGACACTAGAGAGGGCCCTTTGCCTTTTTCAAGGGTTTTAGCAGCTGCTTTAGCAGCTCTTCCAGGCTTGGAAGTTTAGAGTAAAAAAAAAAAAGATCTTCATTTGGTAGCAATCTGCAACATCACTGCTAGAAGTCACTAAATCCAACACACTGCACAAACACCCGAGAAGCACTTGAGGCAGATTGAAAGCCTTTAGGTTGTTCGAGTCAAGCTAAGCACCTGTCTTTCCAAGGAACACTACTTTTTACTTCTCTTTAGTGTAACAATAACAAATAGTCTATTGAAATAGTGAGCAACAGTCCCTCCCATGTGGTACCAGTAACTGAAGTGAAACTTGTTAAAAAGATGCTCTGAACTGTTGTTGTGTTTGTCTGATCCCTGATCAGTGCAACCTAAGTATGATCTGTGGGTCTGAAAGAGTTGATTGGCATAAGTGAGGGAATTCATGCATCTGATTCATCCATGTGTTTGTGTAAAGCTTTACATATTGTTTGCTTCCAGTTACTAGCTAAACTGTTCGGCCTCATTCAGACCAAATAAAGCACTGCAGTGCTGCTATTTCTTTCATTTTTTTCTTCAATCAGCTGCTTAGCCAATCTGACCAAGCAAAGCAGAACAACCCTGTCATGAGTGAGTACAAAGACTTTGATTTGCATTTGTAAATGGGATGACACTTACTGAATAATGCCTTATTGTTGTAACCAAACTGCTAAAGTGTGAATGGTTTTCCTCCTAGGGCAGTTTTTGTAGTCATTATCCATTTTTATGTGCAGTACCACCCCTAGAGTAGAGAAGATTCTGGTTTGAATGCATCCTGAATAGCGTTGATCACATTTGTAATCTGGCCAAGGGAGACACATAAATGTGGCTTAGTGTACTAATTTTCTCCCGGATTTTATTCCCAGTTGGAGCCAAATTTTAAAATTTGTGCATGTTTGCACAGCAAATTTAGTTCCAAACAAAAAGATTCACCTACTCATCTAATTTATCCAAACTTCTCACTTTGGAAATTAAACAATTTTCTTCCATATTGTGAACAGGGGCATTTGCATTTGAAAACAATTGAGCAAATTATCTGAAATCACAGGAGATCATGCTCGGTGTGAATGGTGCCATTTTCACTTGTGTTTTTGGTACTTGTTCAAAGAGGAGGAAGTGTTGCTCATACATTTTCCCTCCCATTAATCTGAAATAGCTCTGACCTTTTAATCAGAAGACCGTTTGTCAAAGATTTCCACCAGTCTGATAAGGATCAGTGTTGGATGGTGTCAATTATATCATGGAACTGTCTCCTATTTGATGATATGTAATTTTTTCTCTTAGAATGGCAAAAATAGATGTGTCAGTTAAGATGTTTTTGTAACTGTGATGGCCAAGTGTAAATGATCCCTCATTTATTTCCCAGCTTCGACAAGAATGGGTAGAACATGACACTATAAACTCACATTAGACAAAATTAGACATCTCTATGGGAAGGCAGAGACATGCTTTGAAAATTCAAATGCATCCAAATATAACAGGACTCTGGCTGAGTGTCAATCAATCAAACAAAGCACAAACACAGCTTTGTGTTTGGCTACTGGGTCTTTTATTTTCATGTTCTTTGGCCAAGCTGATGAGCATGTTTAATCAAGTGAAATTTTTCAATTTTGTGGTCAGAGATTTATTAACATACTCTGAGGAACTTTTAAATGGTTATAAAACAGTGTGAATCCAACTCTGATGCCTCACTATGACTTTCATAGGCAGACTGTGCCTGGCGTTAAAACAAAGCAGAAAATGTTTAAAATGTAGCATGTTATATTATTTTTGCTTTTGAGCGATATCTTGCCATTGGCCTATTTCTGTGAATACATAACATTTAGAATAGCATTAAATGTTTAACTTTAAATTTAGCTCAACAAAATTGCTACTGCCAAGCAACATAATCTGCTGTAGAAATTCAAGTAATCTATTACTCAAACAAAGTTGTTCAATGATCCAAATAGATACAGTTTACTTCATCTCTGTGCTTCCAGTTACAGCTGTGTTTAAAGAAGAAAAAAGTGTTATAAATATGGTGCTTTTTTTAAAAGCTCACTTCTAAAACAAACACACATTATAGAAGATGTGGATCTGTGCAACAGGAGGAGTCGGTGCCTAAATTCTTAGGGGCCTCCAGAACCAACTAGACAAAAAGTTTGCTGTGACTTCTTTAACTGATTGGCTTATAGTCAGAAAGAACCCTGCATGCAGACATGGTCACAACAGCAATGCATTTTTGCTGTGTCTTATGTTTTTGTACACCAGTGCAAACCAAAAGGCAAGTGATTCTTTTATGTTCTTTGTTAAAAGTTCCTCATGAAAATGCTTTTCTTGTGTTCAAAATAAGCTATGGCGTTCTGATTTAGGCCAAATAAGTCTCCATCCTGAACTGCCAAATAGCTGTAGGAGACATCTTATTCATTTTACTCCCCTTCCCACTGGAGTGGCTGTTGACACTAGCCAGAGGGTGCAACTGTGCAATTAGCACTCTACTGCAACTACTAGTGACAGTGTCATACTCAACTGTTGCAAAATAGCAGGCATAATGTGACATTTAAGAGAAAGTGGTACGAAATTGATATTATGATCGTGAATGTGATACCTTGATCTTTTCCAGTACAGTTTAAAAAAAAAAAAGAGGATGCTAACAAATCCCAGTTTACTACAAAACAGATATAAATAAATGCCTTTAATGGGCAAATGTTGTTCCTGTTAAGGGGACCTATTGCCAAGTTGACTTACTTTTCAATTGTTTCAAAGAAAATGTGTAATTTAACATATAATGAAAAGCACTAATTCTGCCATAAATTGTGATAATGTTTAGCATGTGATAAGTGTATTTCTGCTGTTCAAGCAGTGCATTGTCCTCCTTCCCACATTAGATCTGCAGTTTGTAAGCTTAAATTGGTCAACAGACGCTGATCTACATGCATTTGGAAGACTTCTGTGCCATTTGCACCTGCACTCCCTTGTGTGAAGTAACAGACTACAAACTTCTTGATGGATAGCCTTTTAAAAGACTTTTCACATCCTTAGTTTTTACAAGAACTGAATAAAGGAGTGCGAAATCTATTTGATGGATTCTCTTTATTTTTATTATGATCTCACAACACTGCAAAAAGGCTAATAAATTATGGGAAAGATAACTAGTTCTAGATAATAGTGCTTATTTGGTCACAGTAAGTCTGAACCAAGGATTCACCTTCACAAAAACACTAAATATTTTTCAGTCTCCAGAAATTTATCTATCTTCACCACCAGAGTAAGCATGAAAATAAGCAGACCATTTGACTGCATATTACACTGCTGTTGTGTGGGTTATCTTGTTCTTAACCAATCAAAGGAGAGTCATTTTTAGTTAATGGAGAGGTTGCAGTAGTGTTTGCCAGGAGCAACTTCAAGCAGTAGTTTAAGGAATATCCTTATTTATAATTCATTAATTCTGAAAGTAAACTGATTCAGCCTATTAATCTGAAATTGTGCTGTTCATCAGTTCACAGGTGATGATGAGGCATTTCATACACACTAAATACAAAAGATATAATACAGCTATTGGTCAGAACTGTTTGGAAAAAAAGCAAAACTTTTTAAACTAACAGCAACTTATTGCGACATCAGTCTGCTTTAAGAAGTGGCTTCAGTGTGTGGCTGTGGCTGCCGCCTGATTCTAGCAAATGAACAACATGCCTATAGGCTTTTATTTAATAATATGGGATCTCTACAAATGTCTCTGTTCCTCTCTGAAAACCACACTTTAATAATTCAAACATTTGCAAAGAAAGACCTAGAACCTTGGGAAATTAAAATTAATGTAACAGAAGGAAAGATACATACTGTAAATGCAGTACATTTTCAGCTGAAAATGCTACTTGCAGCAGAAAGATCAAGACAGAAAACGAACTTAAAATATAAACCTTACTGAATAATAGTTACATCATAATGATTATATTGAAAGATGAAGCACTCCAACCAAAAGGATTGTTTTTTGTGACCCAAACCAGGTAGAGACTGACAAAATTACAAAGCACAAACAAAATAATGTCTGTCCTTGAAGCAGATATGAGTCATTTATGATAACAGAAAAATCATGTCCAACTTGTATTAGATGTTTTTACCTATGTACTTTGAAGCACAATGTGACAAATTACATGACATTACAGTATAAAACACAGACAAATGACCCATATTATCAAAATTATGGAAAGCACCAAGAAGGAGTTGAGCATTTACACGCTTTTATGTGCACCTCCTCTCCCGTTCAAGGCTCATGAAGAAGACTACCCACAGCATGTTGGACAAAGGAAGGTTTGTCTCATCAGTCACAGTTAGAAAAAACTGGTCATTGCTGTTATCCTCCTTGAGGAGCTGCAGCCCTGCTGTTTCTGCACAATAGTGATTTCATGACACTTGCTGCAGGATTGCACATTATCCACCAACCACACAGTGACATAAATAGAATTTGAAATGGCATGATGTCTCCTTTCCTCTTTTGTTTCCAGCTGATATCCTACAGGCCTGTATTATTATTATAAATTTTTGGTCTAAAGTTGATTTACAGTTGTAATGAAATGAGCTTACCAATATTAACAATAAATTTGTATAAAAGTGACTACAGCTGCCTTTATGCTCACACCGTGTAACATAAAAGTCAAAAGACTTGATACCTGCAATCTAACATGCCTCAAATAAATGTTTCACACCTCGACAGAAAGACCAATTAGTGTCACGGATGACCCTATCAACGTATACATGAAATTGAATACTGTTATAAAATGGAGAAAAAAATCTAAACTTACACATTTTTGTTTTTGTTTTGTCTTGACTAAGTTTTACCTCTGCAGGACATTTGTTTAAATACATCTATACAAATATCTTTGGAAAAAAGGGGGAACCACAAAATGACATTTGCAACAAGTTATGAGAGATCACGTATGGGCATTTTATTTTCAGGGTTTTTTTAAGACAAGACACTGTTACTTTAGTCAAAGTTAAATATGCCGTGGTGCTCAGGTGCACATCATGTAGCTAATATATGCAGTTTTCTATCCTGGTTGTTTCATGTCTTTGCTGGAATTCTTGTACAGTAGTGTGTTGTTGGTTGCCTTTGTTTTCTAGTTAGTTCCTCAGTGCTTCAGTGCAAGTCTTCTGTTGTTGTTTTTTTGCTCCAAAGCTAGCATTTAAACAGTTACCAACAGCAAATTTGACTTTTCTTTCTTTCATGTTCATTTTTTCTCATTTGTAAAGTTGCACTAATGCACTGTGTAAAGAGACTCTGTGCGTCTGTGTGGGCAGGTGTTGTTCATTTTAATTACACTTACACTGTGCGGTGTTGTAATGTCATAATATTGCGTGTGCGCAGCCTGTTAGTATGGGGATGTTATAGTGCAAGCTTTGCCCTTATTAAGACTGTGGAAGCATAAGATGTTTGTGTATATTTGTCAGAACAAGTGATGGTAGGTGGGTTGATGCTACTGTTAAGCGAGGATGATGTATTCAACGGCTGCCAAAGCCTGTGGCAAGAGAAAAAGAGGGGCAGGTAAGGGGCGATAAAATTCATTTTACGGTGGGAGAGAGGGTGGATCTTTTATATAAGGTGCCACTGAGATGCCTCCCCCTTTTTAGTTTAAGACACGAACACACACAAGTACACACACTTTCACAATCCTGCTATAGAATCTTCTCTCTGTATTATTTTTGTGGCATCCAGTAAAACAGAAGATCCCTATTTGTCTTTGCTGCAGGGCCAAGCCAGACTCCAGATGTTGCTAATAATACACACATCATTGGGATTTGTGTTGAGTATGTATGACTGTATCCCTGCATGTGTTATAGGGAGGAGTGCCTGAGGTAAAGAGCCACCTTTAAAACATTTCAGTACATGCATCATCATCATCATCCAGCACAGCCTCTGCAGGGAGGAGTTCTTTTGAGGTTGACCCAGCAATCGAGGGAAGAGGGCATGAAATTACCCCTCTGAGATGGTTAAGAGGTTGTTGCACTGAGTAAGTGGAAATACTTCTCATTGCTTTGTGGGCTCTGGCATCTGAGCTGCTGTTCTCACCATCCACATTTTTTAAATGATGACCAATGAAGATATTTTCAGTTTTTCTCTTGTTTTGTCAACCAGAAAAACACTTGAGCCAAGCAATGAAAAGCATATATCTTGGCCTCATTAGCTCCCAGTTGCCATTAATAGTGGTTCATTTATTGGCTGACAGGAGCAGCATGATCTTGCTCCCACTCGAGTGTAACATGCTGGGATTTTTAGAAACTGCATTGAAAAGAAACAGAAAGCTTTCCAGAAACTATAAAAACCTCTCAATAATTCAGTTTTTTAAAACTCCATCTTGCTTGATCACAGAAATGATAAAATTAATAATTCACGGTCAGGGCGGATTTTATGATGCACACATTAAAAGCTGCTGTTTCAGTGCCTGGGAGGGAGAATTTGGGGAGGGGGGGCAAATGAAACTAAACTGGAATCTGGAATACGAGCCCCACTGTATATTCATTGAGATATCTCTCTGTGGTGAATGCATGATTGCACTTAAGCTCTTAATGGTTCCTTAAAACTGATGAGGTAAAGGGGAGAGGAAGCGTAAAATGAAAGTGTTCTTCTATATATTTTTTGGAGAAACGCCTGTCAAGTGGAACGAAACTGGAGGGGAAAATTAGCCAGGGGACATGCAAAGCGAGCACTGTGGCTGGCTTTGTGACATCCTCCTCTTCTGCTCTCAAAGACGTCTGTGGGGAGGGGGGGTACAGGCACAGTATCACTGAGAGACAGTGAGTGCTTGAGGATAAGACCAGAGGGACATGGTGAACCAGCAAATCTGCTTTTTAAGTCTCTCACAAGAGACGATGACAACCTCAGTTACCTACTACTGATTTCCTAGACTGATTTTATGACTGTTTTTGCTATAAAAGTATAAAAGTACCAAAGTTGCAAATTTTTTTCTTAGATTTATTCAGACATCATAGAATGTTTATAGTGCTATAAATTCCTGTACCGCTAATCAGTAGTGTCACTTAGCATTGCAAGTACGTGGTATTTTGTCCAATAAGGTTATCAGTGTTGCCCTCTAACAGCCATCATTCAAGCAACAAAGAGCAATCTTTCTGTGAAAATTTGTGTAGTGTGTAGAAGTGTGTGTGTGTGTGTGTGTCTGTGTGCGCACACTTAAGTACATGACATTTAGTGTTTTGCTTGTATTTTTTTATTGTGGTATCAAATTGGGCATCTAAAGTTGTAAAAACCCAGAGGTTTTTGATATTGACTATTTCATTTCTTGGTATATATAATAAGCTCCATTTGGTAGAAGAAAAGGTACCATGTACTTTGAACATGACATGTATGAAAGAACTGAAGGCAATGATATGAAACTGTATTCCTCTATTTAATTGTGTTTCATAAAAACAGTCATATATTACTAAGGAACTCATTATTGATTATTTGATGATTCCGTGCATTTTTTTCATTGCTCTGAGTGCACCTGTTGCTTTCTAAAGGCAATTTTATCAAAATCAATGCAAAACACTGCACTGCATTTTTTTTGGCTCATTAGTGAACAATCAACAGTATGTGAATGTAATTGCTTACATTGAATTATAGGCAACTCTAACTGAGGGAAACAAAGAGTTGTATAATCAATTGAACCCCAAATGATCAAGGGACATAATAAAGTCATTCAACTGAAGGCTGAACAGGGGAATAAAAAAGTGTCACATAATCTTCATATTGTAACCACACGATATGCTGTGCTTTGGTTATGTATTTGGAATACCCTAAAACTTCAAATTGGGTTCACTCACATCGGTTTTTTCACTTGTTTTGTTCAGTTTGGCCTCTTCAGGGACTGTGCTGGAGACTGTGTTTGATTGACATCTTTCTGACCCAGTAAAAGGTTGGAAAACTCACATGAATTCACACCATGACAGCAGAATGGGGAAAAAAACAAGTAAACAGCCCAACAGCATACCTCCATGCTAGAGCAGCATTGTGGTCATGCCAGATAAATAAAAATGTTACATGAATGAACTACTTTTGCCCATGTCAAATATTGCATTAACAAGTTAAACTGGGACTGGGGCCAAAGGTTTTAAAATAAATTCTGTAACTTTGATATTTCTGAGCCAAAATTGCAGTTTTCTGTTTTTGCCAATATAAACTCCAGGCCCGTATTTGTTTACACTTATATAGAATCAGATGAAATAATGCTGCTGCTTGTTGTTGAAGCCCTCTGAGAATATCTTAAGATATTACATTGTGGGTGTACTTGAAATTGCCCCATAATACTCACAAACAGATATTACAAAACAGGATTATAGTTGGAAAATCCATCATTATGTACAACTTTTTGCAGGTCTGTCAAATTGAAACAGACTTTGAACTGAGTTGTTTTCTTTGTCTAATCAGAGTTGGCTGAAGTTTCATCAAGTGCTGTGGAGGGTTTTGCTTTTCTAGGTCATTTTTTGGTGCTGGAGTTCAATGATCCATTCCCTGATGTTGAACTGTGATGATTTACTTTCATCTTACAAAGCTACTTATCAAGTTCCTAACTCCAAAATACATCCAAACACTGACCTTCTTTAAAGAGTAACTGTGCTATTTCTTTGAACTGATTCAAATTTGTGAAGACAAGAATTTAAATTCTTATTTGAATCAACTTCCCCATAGCCCCACATGTATGGGCACTGATCTTTATGTAAAAACAAATTAAAATTGCTGCCTTGGGACTTCTATGCTGCACTCTTAACAATCCCACTTTTGATATATAAAATAATTAGCCATACCAGATAAACAATACATGCTCCCTCTTGATTAGCTGATAATGTAAGTAATACTATTTCATTTGCCAAAGCAGATGTCTTCACAGTTATTTCAGGATGTGAGGACATTTAGGATCACTTTGTTAACCTTCTATCTTTCTTTTTTCCATAGAGGAAATGTTGTAGCCGTGTGAAATTCCCAATAAATTCCCCTCAAGAGGACCTGAACTGTATTTCCCATTCAGCTGCTCACATTTACATTCTGTGCTATATGATGTGAATGTGGCATTGGTGAAAGGATTTTAGTGATCTCAGCGAAATCCCAGCAAAGCTGCACCCAACTTCAGCCTTGCAGAAGTCTAATCAGCCAGAGTAAATAATAACACCTGTCTGGGTTTGCAGGGGCTTTTTAAGTTTTTTTTAGAGTTTTAGTACCAAAGAGAAAGGCATAGTCAATTGTATCCTGCTGGGCTCTGACACCATTCTGTTTCAGTCTTGACAATACCTCACTGAATCCTAGCCACAACAGGGTAAATGTGTTGTATTGGCTTTTGTTTTTCCACATTGCCATCCACCGGGACTGCTGGCGCTGCATAGGGCCATAATGAAAGGCACAGCCAGCTGTGCCGGCCAGCAGAATGGCACTTTCATCAAACTAATCGAGGCTTACACCAGCTTCTCAATTATTAAACGCCTGAAATAAGCAACAGTGTAGATTCCCTCCCCCCGACAAACTACAGCAGACACCCATCAGTGATGCTGAAAAGGAGAGACTGTTTTTGAGATGATGAGATTTTGATTACAGTTATGTTGGGAAAGACAATATGCTGACGCTGATTGCTCCCAAAATACTTGCAGTGGTAGAAGAAGTAAAATCAGTACACTGCTTTTGTTTTGTCGCTGCAGTCAAGCTGCGTGCTGGTGCCAGATGTATGACTAACACAGGACTGTGCAAACCACTGCCTGAGCCTGCCTTTTTCCACCTCTTTGGGCCTCTTTATAGGTCTCAAAGTACATCTGTATGTCAAAGTGTACATTTATTAATCTCTTTTTTCTTTTTTTGCCATACAGAATAGCAGCAGCTTCAAATTGATTATACATAAATGCCATGTTAAGAGCACATCCCATGTTTCTATTTTTTCTTTATGAATGCATTAAAAACAATAGGTATATTGTTTTAAACATTCTACAAATCAGCCAACTTGGATTTAATAAACTGTATTTCGATGTAAATAATCACAAGATGAATTTTGTGCAGTGCTCAAGATTTTATAGGTCCAATTTGAGGGCACTTGAGTAGAATGGGATTGCTATTAACTGGCAGAGGCACAAACTAAACTTCTGCAATATTCTCGACAACATTCCCTTCAACATTATACATTATTATACTTAATCTACTCTCCTCAAGAGTGTAAACCTCTTGACAACATCTCTATAGTAACACTGACACCTTCAAAATTTTTGCCTCCAGTCAATGTCAGAATGCCAGAGTAGAAGCTGAATTTATTAGACTTGGCAAGAAATTAGAGCGTTGAAATAATGACCTTGCTCTGCACAAATTTGCAAGTTTGGTGTTAAGACAGGCTTAGCGATCTCTGTCAAGCCCACATATCAAGCAGGGTATACAAAGATATTTATTTGCTTTTCATGCACTCTGGACTGCCAAGATGAGATTCTGAGAAAACTTTCCAACTGCTACTTAGGAGACTAGCTTAGTTTAGGGAAAATTAGCTGAATATATAGAGACTCAGTTCTGTGTTTAGGTATCATTCATCTAGTGTATGTGTTTTAGTATTTTTTTCTCTTGATTTCAAAGGCATGCACCAATTTAAGCTGTGGCTCATCTCCTGGCTCAATCTTGAGTTGACCTTGTCAAACACATAATTTTTCCTATCATTAAAAGCATACCTTGTCCTCCTTGACATTGAGACATTTAATTGCAGTTTAAAGTATAAAAGTGGAATCCTGTAATTTCTGAATGGATTCTACATGAATAACATGATTTGGCCCTTTTATGTATAATTTCAATAAAATTCACAACTATAGCTTGGGTAAGATGAATATTGCAATAAATATTGTTAAAATATAGTTTGGACAGTAAAAGACGTAATAGTACAGTCCACTAAACAATAAATATTCTCTCTATTAGGTTAAGGTGCCTCTGTACTTGCTCTAATTTTAATAAAATGAAACTCATGTATCCCTGAGGTGTTGCCATCTTGTGCTGACAATGTCATGATCGACTGTTTTGGCCACCATCTTGCCTCTACAACCTCCTTCCTTCCTGACTTAATCCCTTTTTTTAATCTAATAACAAATAAAAGAAACTTTAAAAGAAAAATTAAAAACTTGAACATAGACTGATGTGGTAGAGTGATCCAAAATGAAAGAAACTATCTTTGGATATTATACCGCTTTGGTGTCTGATAATTGCTACCTTTTTTAGTACTTAATCAAACAAACAGAGAATTTTAATGAATCATTTAAACCCTGTTAAAACCATAGGTGAATCTGCCATTGTGTGCACCCATTATTTTATTTTAAAACTCCTAAAAGAGTTTTCAGGTGGGTAATTATCCTGGTTTAGAAATTTACTACTTATCACTGTGGAAAGATTTAGATCTAGTAGTAGTATCATAAACTTTGAAATGACATCCTGCCACAAATTTGTGCTGGTTGCCATTAATCGTCCATTACAACTGTGCTGTTCCACAGGAATTCAGGTAAACATCCGAGGGTAGTTACACAATATACACAAAAGCATACACAAAGCCATGGCAATCAAAGAATTTCCCATTTGTTTTGAACAAATTAACATGTTCATGTAAGATTGTATATTACAAATCTTACAAAATTATTGCAGTTTAGAAAGTTGAACTAGTGTATATATACATATATATTTTATGTATTTTTAATACATGTGTATTAAAACACGCACACACACACACACACACACACACATATATATATATATATATATATATTAGATTCTTCAAAATTAAGTTTATATGTACTGGCTCATCCCCAAACCCCAATCACACACACATGCATGCACACACACACACACAAAGTTAGTAGGTATAAAAATCACACCCAACACATTACTCAAAACATGTATGCTTAAAACATGCCAGGGTGATGTGGTTTCTCTGCAAAATAGTATCCAATTATTCAGGCTCTTCAAAGAAAACATAGCACTAAGAACAATTGCAAAAGAAATTTTAGATAACAAAAATGAATACAGTGTTCTGAACATTAATTAAACTTAGAAAACATACAATATGGTATTCAATTTCTGTTATGTGATCCTCTGAGCCAGTATTTTAAATTGCTGGATCAGTTGTTATCTTACTTTTACATTAAGACTTAAAAGTAAAACCTGAATAATTAGAGACATCAAACATTTGAAGTCAGGCGTGTTATAATGACAGTCAAGAGTGCTTAACTTTGATTAAACAGTGTCTTTTTACAGGGCATACTTGATAAAGGATTTACCTCTCTGTTGAGCCTTTGTATTTTGATTTTGAGTTTTTATTTTTAGGCTGATGCGATCGATCATACCTCACACTCCCTGGAGCCAGAAATTGTGCAAGTGCAGGAACCAGTGCCATTGCCTAGCACCTCCAGTGCCTCTGGTGTGGCTGCAGGGTTGTAGCTCATGTAATACTCTTGTAGCTGGGAGCTCAGGTTCTGCTCTGGCTCTGGACTCTTTTTGCGACGCTTCCGCCCCACCATGGATCGCTGCTGCAGCAACCTAGTTGCACCTGGGTAGCGCCGCCACAGCACATAGATGATTGTTAAGAGTAGAGACATGCTAAAGAAGAGTGCCACGCTGCCCACCACCACTTTGTGCAGAGTCATGTGCTCAATATCAGGGGGTGGTACAAGAGTGGGTCGAGTGCGAGCAACTGAGTCTCTTGGGTCTTTGCTCCTATGCCCTGGAAAGGTAGGGTGAGGAATAGGTTGAGGTCTGAATGGTGGGGGAGGACGAAAGGTATTGGTTGGAGGCATAGGTGGGGATCCACTAGTAGGGGCATAGGTTGGTTCGGTGGTGGCCTCAGAAATTAGCTCAGACATTGGTGAGGGTGTTTCAGTCAGAACGTAATCAGTTTCCTCACAAATACCATGGTTCCTTGTGGCTTCCATAATTTTTTCTCCCTGGAGATACTTTGGGCTGCTGCATATCATAGTGGTGTCTTTACTACCCCGAAAATTCCTCAACCAAGCCACAAGTGGGCATATGCCAGTTCCACAATCCCACATGTTCCCAGCAAGGCTGATGGAGGTCAATGAGATCCATGCTGACACTGCCTCCTGAGACACATTGGACAGTTTATTGGATTCCAAGTTTAGGACTTGAAGGTTGGGCAAGCAGTGAAACACAGCTGGGTCCAGGGTCTGGATTTCATTTCCAGAAAGATCAAGTTTCTGCAGTGTATACCAAGTCCATGGAAGGCCCTGGTTGACAACCCTAATTCGGTTCCACTGTAGATAGAGCGATCTCAGATTTGCCAAGCGTGGAAACAGAAAGAAGTTGATCCGTGAGAACTGGTTGTGTTCTAGATGCAACTCCATTAGCTTTTGTAGCCCTAAAAAGGTGGTGCGGGTTAGAGCCTTGATGCGATTGTAGCCTAAATCCAGGAACTCCAGACTTCGGCACTCAAGGAATGCTCGAATTGGGATGTTGGAGAGGCCATTTGAGCGTAGGTGTAGGTTTTGTAGTTTTCGTAGGCCGTGAAATTGACCTGGCTGCAGGATTTCCAATTTGTTGTAGGACAAGTCCAAACTGCGAAGATTGGGAATTCCATGGAATGTTGAATTGTGCAGGGATGTGATCTTGTTGGAGCTCAATATTAGCTCTTTAAGCCTGCGAACCCCCTGGAAGGCTCGACTGTCAACAGCTGAAATCTGATTGTGGTCCAAGTATATCCAGAGTAGCTGACTGAGGTGAGCGAATTGATATGGTAAGAGGGTGTGCAGTTCATTGTAGCGGAGGGAAAGACCTTGGCATCCTACTGAGACATTTTCTGGGACATCTAAGAAGCCAGCTGAATCACAATGGACAGTCTTTCCCTCACATCGGCAACTGTTGGGGCAGGTTCGCTCACCAAAGCTGAGCAACAGGGGAGCTCGTAAGAGGAGAAGGAGAGGAAAGAGAAGGTGTGTCAGTCGTCCATCACACAGCAATGAACCTAAAGGAGAATATAAGAGAGACACAGAGAGAAGAGAGAAGTTTAAGGATTTTACTCAAGATTGTGTAATATTTTTAAATGTTTTTGCAAATAAGCCGAGTACAAACTAGGAAAAATTGTGCCTTTTCTTTGAAGAAAAATTATGCACAACTTTTTCAGCCAATTAACCATGTGAGAAGTAATTACGAGTGTGTTATTAAACAAAGCACAAAGAAGCTTAATCATATAAATGGAAAAAAACTACATGAAAAAACTCAGGTGTCTAAAACAAAAGAATGATCTCCAGAAAAACTTACTGCAAATTACTGCAGTGGTAATCATTTTTAAAGGAGCACCAACAAGAATCACAATCTGTACTTTGTATAGCATCCTTCTTAGCTTGCCTTTGATCACTGGCATGCTGCTGGTTTCTGCAAAAGTGAACTTTTTGAGATGTTATTTCCCTCAAACATATTAATATTCTGAACCTTTTCTTCTCAAGAGTAAAGAACTTCTGAAAAAACATTCTTGGGGGGTAAAATATTGAGAGACTCACTGCTAAATTGTAAATCAACCAAGTTACCCATGGGAGAAAGATCAGGTAAAGGTCTTTTTTTTTTTCTCTGAATAACACAAGCCAACATATATAGATGATGTTAAGCTCAGTGGAGTTCTTATTCCAGGATATTGAATATCAATGCTTTTGTCATACCCTTTTAGTGTCTCACACAAGTGAACAAGGTATCCTTCGGCATCTCAGTGTAATGTGCAATGTCTTATTGCAACAAAGATTTTCTTAAAATGTGGTTAAAATTGTGAAAAGGTTGCAGTTTGATTGGTGTGCCAGAACTTTGGAAGGAAGCTGGAATAAATCCATGTATACACAAGAAGAACTATCAACTGCACCACTGTTTTTGTTTGTCACACTTAGATGAAACCTGTGAATGTGTTCATGAATATAGATATTTTGTCATTTGGACCAACAAGTTTAATGTAAATGCAATGGCTGACAAGAGTGCTTTAAGGGTGAGCATTCATGGACTTGTCGCCACATTTCATATTCGCTTTTACAATTGCAAGACAAGGTTTCTGGACAATGATACTCAACATAAAGGCAAAGCAAGCAAGGGTTTTCATGGCCAAGGACTAGAAATGTTCTTGACTGCCACAAAGTCAACCACCTGATATACGCACTTTCAAATTTAAGCTGACAGTTTGCCCTTTAACCTTATCCGTGTTTAATCAAAATTCTACATTCTGCAGAATCAACATGTTAAAAAATATCAAACTGTTCATATACATTGTGACTACACTTTACATCAAGGGATACATCCTTGACCCAGGGCTCTCATTTAGCCACAGTGATGAATGCTCAGACCAAGGATTTTTAATATCTCAACACTGCTTTTAGACAATTTTAGACAACAAAGTTTTGCAGCAGCTGCATTGCTGTTGACAAATTTGACAATTAACAATGAAGAGCTACTCTGCAAAGGCATTAAGTGAGGAATGGTGGTAATTTTGTTTGGACAGGCTAAGGCAGTATTGTTTCTGAGTAAGAAGAGGATAAAGGCAAAGATGACAGGCAGCATTGTGGAGATGTTTAAAGGAGAAGTTTCAACAAAGATCTGATCTACACCCTTTAAAACTAGATGTTTTTAATACATGTATTAAAAACATGTATCATGTTTAAAATTCTTTATCTAGTACAGCATCATACATAATGCAGCCTAATCACCTTTCTCAAAAATGTTACTGTCAAACAGATAAATGTATACATAAATAGCATTTAACAGCTGATTTTGAGTTGACTGCACTCTTTTGTGGACAATAATGTTGTAAAATGGCAAATTTATAAAAAAAGGAAAAAAGAAAGAGAAAGAGGGTGATACCAGAGTAAAGGGCAAGCTTGTTTTGAGACAAAAAACTGCTAAACAATAAAAAGCACGAAAACTACTATGACCTTTTGAAAATTCTATTTTAATAGTGATTGAATTTTATATTTTGTTTTACAATTTGTACACAGTGTTACGCAGTCGTACACATGCTGAAATATGGTGGAGTGTAACAGTAAGTTAAATTCACAGTTTGAACTATTTCATGGCATAGAATTAATTTAAGTTGTATTTGGCATCCTAATTTTAGGATCATAGCTACCTTACAACATGAATTACAGAATCTGCATGGTATTGCAAGATCTAAATAAATCTACTCTAGTTTCCATTACTCCTTGAAACAAAAAAATATACAAAGACTACATATCTTAGCCTAAGATGCACAAGCTTCTAAATGTATTTATTTAATAATGCACAATGAGCAGAAATGATTCATGCACATAGGATCCATGTTGAAGTGAACACAATACACATCATGACATAAATATTCTTTTTTTTTCACAAAAGGGTAGTAGATACTATATTTAGACAGTTAAAATAGCAAAAACAATGCTCAGTCACTAAAACTTTGTTACTTTTTATAGTTATCAAAGTTCCTGCCATTAAACAGCCAAATAAAAGATATGTTGTGATAATCAACACATTACATTTGAGTGCAAGAGTGCAAAATATTATGAATTTTTGTGGACATGCCATAATGTAAGGAAAAAGGTAAAACAGAAGAGGGAAGGTCTAGTATTTGTGAGACTATGTGAATAAATTAATACACAGGCTATGTTAAAATGTGTGCTATAAATAAGAATCCTCCAAGCAAAAGATGCACCGCCACTTCCATCACCTTCATTAGGTACTCTGTGAAGTGGCCAAGCATCCACAGCACTATTCATAGTCATCAATTTTCCCTAAGTGACAATCCCATTAGAGCATTTAGAAGGGTCTCTTGTGAAGCCCTTAGGCAAACCTCACTATATCTTATCACCAAAAATACAATGGAAACTTACATGCTAGTGCCACTAATAAAAAACTCAGGAAAGGATTTATACATTCAGTAAACAATATGATAGATTGCTACAACATTTAACCACTGGCTTTAACTAGTACAAAATGCCTCAGCATTGGATTTCTCAAAGGAAAAATGTAATAAAAAACCAAACGTACATGAGCTCCCATGGGAAGCATCACAGAGCAGAAATAAGAAATCCATGATTAATGATTACTCTGTCATTAAATATAGTATTCTGGACTGGCACCATTCATGTTTACCTCTTTTCCTGCATTATATGATGCTCAATGTGGTTATTATGGCTCTGCTGGTTGAGCTTACTTTGCATGTACTATCCCTGTTCAAGAGATTTAAGAAAACAAGGACTAACCCTTAACAACCTGTATCGAGGATAGCTGTGGGGCCTTCTACAGCTATTCAGATAAACATAAATTTTACATTAATAATTTCCAAGGCTTGTCACTGAGACTTAAATAAAAACAGAATGGATGTAAATGGAACAAGCATTATGGCTAACTGCATGGAGATATGCTGATGACTCAACCCTGCGCCATGTGATGTCCAGATTCAGTGCTGTTCAGTGCTTTTTGGAGACAGAGGCAAAAATGCCACGACCATTTTCTAGGAAGTATTTTTGCTTGTTACATGAATTGCGTGGCTCCCATGTAGCATACAGAAAAACTGTGCTTTTGTGATGGTGTGGCTGGTGCGACCTACCTAGCAAAACATGTAGGATCAGTGAGGTAAGCTGTAGACAGAAGATAGAACAATGGTTCTACTATTTAACCCTAGTTAAAAACCACAGGTGAAGCTTATTGACCCTGGCACTGCTACACAGCTGGCTGACTAATTTGATGGAAGGCTTAAATGTCTGTCCCTTACATGGGGACGTCATGATTGTTAGCTACACATGAAAAATTTATAAGGAAAATGTGTATAAAGCTTCTGGAAGAAAGTATATCCATGAAATTAAGTAATGGGTTCTGTTCTTGCTTTTAGAACCAAGGTTATGATAGTGTAAACTTTGTTTTCACTGAGTGATACTACCTCTGGATGATAGATGCTGCAGTTGTAGCTCATTGCTCTAAAAGTTGACCGAAACACTACCCTGAGAAGCCTCATTCTTTTTATTCTTGTAATCTCTTTTTCTACAGTCGATTTAAGGGAGGTTCGAACAAAGCCTGCAGGACATTAGTGTTGATAAGCGCTACAAATTCATTTTTTGTTGTTACACAGCTAGTATTGCTCTCATCCACAGACACATCTGTTTTTCAAGTGTGGCACCAACAGGTTCCACTCTCTGTAGCAAGTTTTCTTCCTCAGTTGACTGTGGAGAGCTGTTTGTGCACACCACCAGTTTCTCTATTGTCCTACTGTCTTTGTTTCTTCTCTTCCATTTGATTTAGCTTCCCATCTGTGTACTCTGTAAATAATCTATGTGCATGGATAAAGATGTAGGGTTAAGGTTAGGGCAGCCAGCATGTGTCCCCAAATGTAAGTTCCTTTGCAGCTGGACATAATGGCAGCTACTCTTTGTGGGGTTTTTTTTGGTTAGACTGAGAGGCAAATTTTTGAAATTTTTTAAGTGAAATTTTTTCTACAGCACACCATGCCACCCATTTACAAATTTCGGGCAAGTCTACCTCTTACTAAATCTTGGAGATTGCAGGGCAAAATTAGCACAATCAATAGAGTCGCAATACCCTCGTTCATGGGAAACACACTAGATGGAAATGAACCTAAATCATTCTTTCAGAGCGTACTTCTAAGGTGACTTGTGACTCTTGGCAGTGACATACCAACAACACTTCAGAGTTGGTGAAGTGAAATAAAGCTCTCTGAGCCATGCATGTAGATGCCTGATTGAATGTACCTGCATAGATTAAATGACTGTACATTTTAGACATGGAACACTTTGTTCATTTACAGGTGAAAATTATTTAGAAAGCTAAAATGTGATAGATTAAGATTGATTTGATCTTGTGTTAAGCTGCATACATCTGTTAACCTAGCTCTCTCTTTCTAGTAGAGCACGACCAATCAGAGACAGAGGGTTTCAGAGATATTTTATCTCGTAAAAATTATATCTCAGAGATTGAAGCCGCTTGCACTGTGGCAATGTAGAACTATACAATTTTCACAGAAGTAAATCTGTTTCCGAGTATCAAGTCAGGTTATTTTTTTCTTTGTTGTTGTTGTTAGAATTAATTACCGTGCATAGGGTTTTATGTGGTAGACTTAATCTTACTGTTGCGTAGATTTCTGTTTGTCATCATTTTTGTGGATTAAGCCTTCAACATTTCTATTCTTCTGCAGAAAATTAACCTGGAACACTCAACCAACAGATGTTTGCTGACATCTTCCAAAAACTGTATCCCTGGATAATCTTGGGCTAAATATATGTCTAGAATTTTGATGATGAGGATCATTTTCAAACTGCGGAAACCTTAGATTTATCCTTTTACCATAGAATTGCACCAATTTAGCACTGCATTTCTGTTATTGTGTCTCATGATGGATAGTAGGTACATAAAATACAGCAATCAATGCAGCAGAACGAGGGATATCAGCCTTTTTATTCAAGTCTTGTCTCATCACTTGAGCCATTTTAAGACCGCATTTCCTTCTGGAGCCCCAAAAGGATTTTCACATATGCAGTAGTATTCCCCGAAAAATATTGATAATAAATCTACACAGATGCCCTTTTAACTATTATTCGGTTGAGGTTTTAACAATGAAAATTTTGCTAGAAAAAGCCTTGTTTTTAAGTCGAGCAAGATTCTGATTCTGGTAGGAAAAATCCTGTGTACTGTACTCCAGCCAGTGGAACAGAGCTCTTTAAAGAAGGACAAGATGGGTAGTTGTGCCTTAAAGCAAATAGGAGAACAGTGCTTTTTCTTTTATTGTGTCCAACGAATGAAGCTTCTACGCAATTTTTGTCTGATGAAAAATGTGACTACAGCCAATAAATGTCAAAAACAACGGGCTTTGTGCTCAAGTGTCTTTCTGGCTCAACGACTGACACACTGGGAGTAGTTTGCCGAAGTTAGGCTAAAATGTTCATATTAAATGTCAACCGTGTCGGCCTTGCAAATGCACAGAACAGCAAAAGTTGAATTATTAAATAGTTTCTAAAATATGTCTCATCCCCGGTCACCTCACCCACGGTCACATTCCAGTGGCAACCTTTCTGAAATCCCATAAAAGTGAGACAGCCCCCCCTCCCCTGAGGAAAGAGTGGATTCTGGCAGGCCCAACAGGGTCGGCTGTCGTCTTCCTTGGCGGTGCGACAAGTTGATATTTCATTTGAATGCCCGTTGCTCTGAGCACTGATGCAAAGGCTATTACCCAGAGTGCCCAAGTGGGTTGGCCAACAGTGCTAAGGCCACACGCAGGGGCATTTCAAAGAAATGAAAAGTGTGCAAAAAAAATAAATATATCCACAATTTCTTGCTTTATTAGTCTACTGTACCACAGGTTATACACATTAAAAGGGAAGGTTTGTTTGTGACAGTTGTTTAAATTTTTGTACTGATAGATATGTAAGAGAAACATTTAGGATATGGATTTTCATTTCGATATAAATTGCTGTTTCTATTACCTTTAATTTACTTGAGACATTTACAGCACACATAATAATTCTATATATGATAATGCATATGCCTCTTACCAATACAGCTCCAACCCCTTTCCTTCTCATTGCAACCTCTCGTTTAAAAATATATGAAAAACACGCATCCATTCATCATAGTAGTGGGCTGCACTATGTTTATTTTTAGGTCTTTTTAAATAACTTTATACTTCACATATGGACTTTGTGGTTATTCTCTCCAACCCCACCTCCTGCCTCCTTTTCCCTCCCAGATTGTCCTCCTCTCAGAAGCCAAGGGGTTTTAAAGTGTGTGATATGTGGTTGAGCTTAGGTAAGCAACATTCTATGGCACTACAGCATGTGTGATATATTGCATTATTGAGTGTGTTCACTTAGATTTAAGGCACGTAATATTAAAAATACTTTCAGGGCACAGAAATATGTGACATATTACCAGTCATGGAACTCAACATGCAACAGTGATTAATAGGACACTGTGGAATTACAGTATTGAAAGGAAGTACCTTTTACACACTTTTACCCATTATTTTATGTCCATTAATTTGAAAATTGAGTCAGCTGTTATTTCAAATCACGGCAAATGCGTGAAGCAGTATAAAACGGCTGATTTATGATAAAAGCTTATTTTACTACTACTGAAGCTGCATACACATGCAGAGATGGGAGGTTCAGCGAGACCAAAATACACATTACACTGTACAACATAAGTAAAATGTATGAAAAAATATAGTCTGGCTAGTTAAGAAGGCAAAATACATCTTAAATGGGGCAGCAACCATTTAAAATTTAATTGAAATGAGCGAGCAATAATGTTAGCACACTTATTCTGTCAGGATTATTGAGGAATGTAGAAACCGAGGTCTAGTGAGTCCATGACCTACTAAAGCATAACGGTGAAAGAGGAAATGAAGATAGAGAGATTGCTCTAGCTTTGCCTTCTGGCCACTTTATAGGAAAAAAGAGAAAAAACCTGAATTATTAATAGCCTATGTAAAAGAATATGTGAAAGAGTAATTACACAACAATTCTTATTTCCAGGTGATTATACACCAATACGATATACACTAATGAAAACACATTTGGATGTTTTATTAAATTTCTGCCGTACTTTTGAAATATTTCCCCTCCAAATCCTTCACACTGGATCTTTAATTATTCAAATACTTGCTTATGAACAACATGTGTTACTAGGGGATGCCACAAAAGGACAGAGTAGAGAGTTCAAATCTTGGTGAACTTCTGGAGCAGCAAAATGAGAAAAATAAACATGCCAAAACTAAAGGAAGTTACTGATTTGTTAATTCATAGACAACAGTAGAAAACGCATCAATGCTTCACTTGTTTAAACTATATTTAGATTGTAAGGTATGCATAGTTAAAGGCATGACTGCTGTGACTGACAGCAGCCTCTAGCTGTCTACCAGGTGTCACACAGTCATTGGTAGCAATGAGTATCCTCTCCAGCTCCATCTTCTTGTCCAAATATAGACACTTGTGGCTTCAAAATAACAAGATAGTGAAGGCCATAATGCTTAACTCAAGGCTTTGAAAAGTTAGTCCAAAAATCAATGGGCTAACTTAGAAAGCAGGCAAGTTACTGAGACACAGACATCATCCAAGCTGTTATATTCCCATTAAAATGATTCAGAGTTGTTTTTGAGATTCAAGGTTGATTAGTTACTCAATGTTGCTTTAAAGTGAAGTGTTAAAATCACTAGTTTTGAACTTAAGATAATCAATTTACAATGATAGAAAACAGAAAAGCACCAAATCCTCAGCTGAACTCAGACCACCTCTTTTGCATTTAAATGTAGATAATCAACTGTTAACTGATCATTTTTCAAAATTGCCTACTATACTTTCATTAGAACTAATCAATTCATCAACTTGTTGATTGTTTTGGCATTTAAAGTACGACGCTGTACAAAGTCACCGGCTTTCTTGTGAGTCTGCCAAACAAATCTTAAAGAGCTAAATGATAGAAGTCAAGGTGTGAACTATAATTTGCAAGCAGGGAGTATTTAAAAAGGCTAATTGGTTGTTTTGAATGTCAACATTTTTACACCGTAAGGTTTCTGTTGGGCCTTGGAAGCTGTTTGCTGTAGAAAAGGCAGTCCTAATGAGATGTTGAAAAAGTGATATCTTTTAGAGGAGCTTCATTCAAACCATTTTGGTCTGGTGCCTGCTGCTTCTCCCAGCCACAGCACTGCCTGATATTTCTCTGGCCTTTAACCTAATGGATATACAGTAGTCTTACATTGTTTTAAGCATTTTTTCTTAACCTAGGATTTTGACACAAAAATATTTTTCAACCACAAAAACAACATATGAACTATTTGAAAATATAAAGCTAAAGCTGCGACTCTATGGTACTTTGTAGATGTGGAATGTGCGCACTGCAAATAGTCTCATTAAAACTATATTTTCCTGCAATATTTTGATCTGATAGGTTGTTTGTGCCTAATAAATATCCATAAAAGATAGAAGTGCTGCAGCATTAGATAATTAAAATTATAAAACAGTGCCCAGTGTTTCTTTTTGCCTCAGATTTTTTGTTAAGCAACTGTGCATCTTATTCTTCTGCAGTAGTATTCTTTGGCTTAAAGCTAATAATACTTAATGATTATTTGTCCTCAAGGCCCAAGGGGTATTATTTTAAATTTATGAAGTATCTCTATATTTATGATTCAGACACTTAAGAAATCAGATTTGGTCAAGGTCTGACTTTTGGTCTGACTCATTGTCTTTTTTTGTTTTAAATCATCAACTTATAAGGAAACACTTACATTTACTTTTTTTAAAATCTAGAGTTATTTACCTCATGCAGCCTCATTCATGTAACAGGGATTTGCATGAGGTAGATACTTTGCTTCACTAATAGTCGCACCCAGTTCATCAGTAATTTCACTAAAAGTCTCAACCTGCAAGCCACATTTTGCTTTACCTAGGCATGAAAAGAACATGTTCTCATGCCAAGTTAGCAGAAATAAATATGCAACACGATCAGACTTTCATGAAGCTTGCTTCTGAAACTTGTTCAGAAACATTTCAAACAGCTATCACACTTTTTTTTAAGTTTAGGCATCAAAACTAGCTCACTTGTTTAGATTTACCATAGTTTAGGTTAAATTCAGTTAGTTACATAAGTTTAATTTCAAATGTAAGCCAACTTTAATTAGTTGGTGAAAATAAACAGAAATTTACCTTGGTTTTACACTACACATGAACAGTAGTCTCCTAGGTAAAGGTACCTGGGTTTGTTTGACCCATCTACCTCGACCTTCTTCCTATTCGGACTTAGTTGTTATTAATGCTTCATTTATCCTTTGCTCTTTGACTATGCACCGTGCTGGTAGTACCCTCTAATATACACATGTACTTTTCATGTCCAGGTGAGGCAAAGTGTGACACTGACTCGCCTAGTGGTTCTCTTTCATACATTGCTGTGACACTTGGCTGAAGGTCTTCAACCTTGACACCCACAAGGCTTAACATCCAAACTCAGCCTGTCAAAAAGTGACAGCAGAAACTCTTCAAAGGTTCATTGTATGACACATATCGGGAACTTGACTGACACTGGCTTTCCTGTAGACCAACACACCCCCACACACACACGCACGCACACGCGCACACACTTATTGGTCTAAAAATCCGTGCAGCAGCAGAGAGCAGCGCTGATCGATATGAGTGCTGATGTCAAAAGATCAGCACAAACCGAGACATTTAAGCTGGCCACTCTGGGGCGAGCCTGTTGTAAAGGCTTAGGAGTTCACATCACAGATGATAAGTGTGTTTGTGTGTGGTATGCTGGTAATCAGTGAAGGTCAGAAGCAAATCCATTCAGGAGTGTGAAAAGCAATATTTACTTATAATTAGAATTCAGCACTACCAATGCTGCCAGTGATTAGCCGATGCCAGTGTGTGACAGAGTTGAATTAATTATTTTTGCTGTATGTTCAGTCAGTGCCTCGTTTTGCATTGAGAAATGAATTGTAGTATGTGTCTTATTTATTAGGTATTCAAAGTTTGGATTTGCATTTTTAGTTTAACTCCACTCTACATTGTTCCTTACTGTGGATCCCCTCGAATGAATGTGGAGGAAAACATTAGGATATAAAAGACCTATTTTCCTTTTTGCATTGTAAATGAGGCCTTAAAAATAAAATAATAATAGTAATAAAAAAAACATTGGTACAAATAGAAACTGGCACAAAAGTGTTTTTTTTTTTTTTATCCCCCTCATCTGCACAAATGGTACTTCTGGGGCTTCGTGCTTTTGGACAAAAGAGGCTGTCCTCACCAGAAAAACAGAAGCAACGGTTATTTGTTTACAGACCCTGAGGGCTAATTTCTAAATTATTTATTTTATTACAAGGTGCCACATGAACTTACATTTTTTCTGCCAAAGTTAGAACAATGAAGGTTTTACATAAGATATCTCAATATGTGTGTCTTTGTCTAAGCACAAGTACTGGTTAGGAGGGCTCTGCCATAAAAAGGTGATGTCATGTAACGTACCTTAATCATACTGGTGTTGTTTGCTCATGTTGCCAGGTCACTGTCAACCTAATCTAATCTCACCAGGCCTACACAGTCCTGACAGAGCAAGTTAGCTTAGTTTTTAAAGAGTAATAATAACTAAATGAGTAATAACTGATGTTGAAGCTTGAATTTTTTATCTTTGAATTTTAGTCTGACATATAGAAAGAGTTGTTTAATTATTGGTCAAGGCTAAGAAAACTTGCAAAGACCTAAAAAATTTATGTGGTTTTGTTTTTTAAGTGACCTCTTGTGGCCGTTCAAATAATGACTTGCCATTAAGCTGTAAAGAAAAAAGGAATGTGATTGACATACTTGAAACCACAGTTAACACCCCCTCTCCTACCAGCAGTCAGTGTCGGTTTCTTTTAACCATGATTAAAATCTTTTCTCATTGTTAACCAAGTAGCTTTTTTTGACTAAACTTAAACAAACCTTTAATCACATTCGTGACAGATGGTCATAAGCACTACTTCGAGACGGAGTGACAAATTATCTTTTGTGCTATTTAGGCTGGAGGACTTTTATGAAAATAAATTCAAAATGAAAAACAACATAATAAGAGGTGTAAAACCATGACAACCAAACGTAGGCTGTAGTGTCTTATAGTTGCATACTAAATACACAATACATTATCATGTGCCTCTTGTTGCAGTTTTTTTTTTTCATTAAAGCTCAGCTTCAACTGCTTACTGCCAGATTTTGTTCTCGGTTTTGCAGGAGTTCATTGCACAGAACACATTGTTTTTCAGTCTTTCACAGTTGTTGTATAGTTTCAAGGACGACACAAAATGAAAAGGAACCGAAAAACAAGCTTGTTATAAGTGTTGCCATGATAGTTTGGCTGTAAAAACCAACATGACCTCAAGGTAACACGAAAGACTTCCATGTGAATCTCTGTGTTATGATGCCTTGATTGAATGTGTGGGAAGCAGTGAACTGAATATTGCTAAACAGCTGTAAAAAGGTGCCTGATGGGGACTTTCACTCAGGCTCTGAAGGAGGAAACATGTCGTACATTGACAGAATAATCCTTATTGATGGCTTCAGCTATTTTTTAAAGGAGCCACAGCTGCAGCAGTTTCATTTATTCAAGGTTAGTCATGTTTTCTTTCCTTTATTTCAAATATATGCAGGATTTTTCTTTATCATACAGTGCTTGACTTTGAGAAGAAGCACTGCAAATAAAACTAGCTTACAGCCCCACATTTTGTTACTGCTTTAATCTGAAGGATAGAGAGACTTTGTCTTTAAGGTACTGCACTTATTTGGTCTAATTAGAAACTTAGTAGTTTGACTATGATAATAATTTATGGAGTTGAGAAGCTATAGATCATCTGTTGTCTGAGACTGCATAATGGTCTCACAGCTGGGAAAGTAAGTGGTCTTGTGCCAGTGGCAAACCTGTGAACAACACTGAATCTTCTAATTATCTGCACTGTTGTAAGCTTAAAGAAGTGAAATGGAAGAATCTGTGTCCACAGGTTACTGTTTTTCTTCGAAGATATTCAGTTTAGGTTTTCCAGAAATGTGCTCTGTGGACCAATTACCGTCTCTGTCTGCTCTAGGAAGCTGATGGATTATTGAATAAATTGAAGGTTATTTGAGCGTAATTGCTATGTTGCTCTTGCCTCAGTTTTACTACAGCAGTCTAGATTGTACAGTTAGATCGGAGATCATTGCACCCTGTGTTGTTCACTACGACTCCTGCATTACTTTTCCTGCCCTTACTTTTTATCGGATCGAAATGTTGCTTCTTTGTGCCATTGGCAATGAGCTGAATATAAATTTCATAGCTTATTCCATAAATCTGAAATTTATCAGTGTTTTAGCCTGATGCTGTAAAGTATTTTCACTCCTTACCTTTCAAAAGTTTCACTAATTGACACTAGCTTTCAAAATGATTAATAGATTTAAATTAACTCAATCAACAGAAACTTTTTAAGATAAAGATTTAATGAATATTCCAGTCATGTATCAGGCAAAAAAAAACAAACATTTTCTACTTCTAGCTTCTCAAATCCTTTTCTCTGATTTATTTAACTATATTATAATTAAATATTTTGCTGTATTTTTGAAAGAAAATGTGATGAAAAATTCTTCAGCTATCAACCTGATTATTCAAATATGAAAAGAGCTGTAACTCTAGTTGAGGCCCTTAACGTTTGTCACTTGTTTGGGTGGTGAACTCTCCAGCCTTGAGGACACAAGAAACGTTTCATCCCCATCTAATCTGCCTCCTTGGATGAAATGCACAAGATGCTGGATGAAGATGGGACGAATGCTGTGAGACAGCCTCAGTCAGAACTTTTGATCCCCTAACAAATGCAAACAATTATTTTAGCCTTTAGTCACTGTAATGACACAACTAAAACAGTGATACTAGGTGCTTATTAGTTGCTCATTACTCTGGAAAATGCCCCCGTTGTGCACAGATATGTGGGCAACATCAGCGTCCCTCCAGCCTCTCTCAGCATTTCAGTCAATTTGGGAATGAACAATAAAAATGAAACAAAGCAGCAGCTTAAATTTAATAAGACGAGTCGATACAAACTAAATGAATAACATTGGTGCCGTTTAACAACAACTCAAACGGCTCTCTCTGCACCTATACAGCGTGAGCGCGCGTTCGTGCGCATGCCCACGTACGAACAATAGTCCTTCACTTAGATATTCCAACAACAAAAGTTGCACTGAAAGAGACTTCAAACACTGCGAGACTTTCTGTGGAAAAAGCTCCTGACTGCTTGAAAGTCAACATCATTTCATCGCGTATTCAGTGACAATTCTGAACACCCACAGTTCCCTTTGAGCACCCCCAAAAATTATGCAAAAAAGAAAAAAGAAGGCTGGAGCTGCGAAACGCAATGCCTGTAAAGAGAAGTGTGGGTTTGTGAGGTTTATGAGGCTGAGCGGTGAATTTAGCTTTTGAGCACCCACAGTCAGTAAAATGGAGGAGGTGATAGGCAGTGTGGGAAGAGATTGTAGGTGCCCAAAGCTGTCAGGGGAAGAGAGGAGGTAGAGAGAAATAGTACGGAGTCAAAACATGTCAGGGCTTTGAAGGGGGGAGACGGGAGACGGGTGGAGGGGGGGCTGACAGATAACAGACACAACTCACCACATTCCGGCTATTTAAAGTCAGACTGGGATTTAGTGAATAAACTTGTCATTGCAGCATTAGTAACAAGGACGTCATCTGACAGGTCATTGGTTAATATCGAGCTTCAACTCATTGTGCATTGGCACCAAGACAGATTTTAAACTACATCACTTCCACAGCATAAAGGTGAAACCTTTTTTTTTTTTTTGTTTCCCTCCTCTACCTCATATTCAGGAACACCAACACTCCTACCTGCAGTGTTTGTTTTTTAAATTCATGAGCAGAGGAGAAAAAAATATATCTGTCACTGATTATGTTGATCTTAAACGCATAAGATCTCAGGAAACATTCACAAAATAAAAAAAAAATAAAAAAGAGGCAAAAGTACTGCCCTCAAACGCCGGAAATGTCAGACTGATTCGCAGGGATGAGCCGCGAAAGGCTTTGGGAAATTTACTGAACATCCACATCCACTCACAGATGCGCCAGAGGAGAAAATCAAGCCATACTGTTCTTGTAAGGACCACAAGTGCGCTCAACTAATAAGAGTGGTGATTGCAGACTCTGGGTGCACTTCATCCTTTGGCGGCAAGCGCTTTAAAATGAGACAGTCCTCCGCTTACTTACCCATGATGTCTCATCGGTCCGTTCCCTCCGTCCTCCGTGGCGCAATCCGCCGCACAGATCACGACTTCCTCCGTGCTTTTCCTTTCCAGTACCTTAAGAACTCCGGAGCTCCGCGCGTCTCTCACGCGAGGGGTGACTCACCTGCCTTCATGTTGAAGAAAGACAAAAACACAAAACTGTCTCTCGATTATGAAAAGCTTCTAAAGTTTGCGCCCATGCTCCCTGGCGCAGCGCAACTTTCCAGACCTGTCACAAATAACCCTGCCATCAAGCCCCAAGTTGGAACTCAAACGCCTGGTACTACAGGGGGTTTTTTTTCAACCGAAAAGAAACATGGTGTTGGAACAGGTGCCCGGAACAAAAACCACCACACGTCGCAAAAATTAAGATGTGAAAACGCACTGGCTTGCTCCGCGGGAATCGGTGCAGTCACCGGCGGAGACAGGTGTCCTCTGCGCAAACATCCAGTAGAGCGCCGGAGACGCCAAGCAGCGATCACAGGCAGGCAGGCACGGGCACTGTCAGGGGGGCTCCTGTGCACTGCATTGGCGAGCAGTTTCACGTGTGCGCGCCCGGCTGCGTGGGGGACGTGTGCGCGTGCGCGTGTTTGTGCAGGCGCGCGCACGTGGGAGAAAAGAAGAGGAGAGCGAAAGCATTCAATGCAGTGCTTAACAGCTGCGGGCAGATTTGGTCAAATGTGACATTTGCTTTTTTGTTTTTGTGTTGATCCGCTTTTCCCATCTTCGTGAACACTTCCACTAACACACCGATGCAGGAGCTGTCTCCCCCTTTACCATGCTTTTTTTCTCTGTAAGTCCATTATGCAGGTGTGGAGGATATGCTGAGGGCTATATGTGGTCATTATTATAGCATGAGTGGGTAGCGCCAGATCCCACCTCTTGTTGCATAATTATTGTGATGGGAAGGCTAAATGCAAGAGTTTTGTTAGAGCAATGATAGGCCTACTTTTGGAGAGGCTTTCTGAGACATTTTTTATTTATACTGTAGTGAAGCATTTCAAACTCCCTCTCATTAGGGAGCATGCAGTTGTCAAAACTGGGGGAAAATGGTTGTTTGAAGCCCTAATGTGTTTTTCAGATTTTTATATGATTAAAAATAGCTGTAATTAGGGCTTTTTGGCAATGACAAAATTCCTACTGCGTTGACATTTCTCTTTATCTAATCCGTCTAATTTGAGCTACTCATTTGAAGTGTTCTTCAGTCCACAACATTTTGAAATATTTGATTTAGTTCCACCTTCCTAAATGACTTACAATTGTAATTAATCACTGTGATGGTGTTTGGTAGTCCAGTTGGTACTTTATAATGAATGATCCAGGCACAAGAAATGCAAAATAAGACAATACATTAAAAGTCCCTTTTAAAAGAATTACAGTAACTCAAGATTAGTCTGGTTTTGAGTTTTGCATTGTGAAAATATTTGAACAGTGGGGTCTGTAAAAGTGCATTAATTCCCGTGGTGGTGAAATGATGTAGTCACTTTTGTCTATTCTTGAGGTGTCCACATAGTTTTGGCCTTAAAGTATATCTTTCATTATCATTCAGTCCCTTGCATTTTCTGCTACACGCCAGAAAGCTTAAGCTACTTACCGGAGGGCAGATTGTTTAAAATTCAAACCATCTCTTAAAGAGCCTCACATGTGCTCTTGAAAGCAAACACCTGCTTCAGGAGAGTAATTTCTTTAATATTGTAATTATTTGACTTTAGTCGCTTTGGTTAATTCCCAAAAGCAGTGTGCATATGTAACAGAAGGCATGTAACAAGAGAAAATAAAAAGATCCTACTACAGACTGAGCAACAGAGATACAAAACAGCATGTTTTCCAACCTAACTAGTTGTTTTATCCTGCTATGGGCAAAACAGCTGCAGTATCCTGCTTTATGATACTGTCAGTTTAACCACACAGTTCAGTGGGTCAGAGCTCCTTTGAATGTCAGATCTTTTTAGTTTCTTCTGAGCAAGTCACATACTAACAGCGCTTCTTTATTTTCAGATGGACTTAACAAGCTGAACATTTCACCTAGAAAAACTCCTCCAAGTATGTGCAGGATTGAGCCCATCAGCTTTTCACATTCCATATGTTGGTACTGTGCAGCGTGCAGGTCCTGCAGCATCATTTCAGAAATTAAATCTGGTTGAATTAAGCAAAGTGTAGCTCAGTCAGGAAAGACACTTGGGACAAGGAGCGACAAGAGCCATAAAATGAATTTAACAAGCCCAGGGAGCAGCCCCGATGGAGGTTTGACATTGGCCCCCGTCGCTCAGAGCCACAGTCACAAGGAGGCGGTGCCGTAAATCAGCAGGGCCATGGAAATCCCTACCCCTCCTCTCCCTCCTTCTCTGCCTTGACTTCAGACGGGGCCTTGATGCTGGTGGCGAGGAGGAGGGTCAGACTGCAGTGTCAGCAAAGAGATTTCAGAAGGGAAGGCCAGCACGACAGAAGGGAGCAGTGATAACACAAGGGGGAGGGCAGGTGAAGCCACGCAGGTAGGCCAGCAGAGGTGGGTGAGGCTCTGTGTTTTGTAACGTACGTGAAGAGCTTCTTAAATGTGATCCGTAAAAAAAACCCCAAAACAAATATTTTTCCTCATTGTATTCAGCAGTGTGTAGGCGTGTGGTTCCCTCCGCCTCACAAAATAAATTAAAAATAAATGAAAACATCATCATCAAATGCTCAAAAACAACATATGTGACAAAGCATTCTGACAGCTGTAGCAATTATGACTAATATCCATTGGGTACAAAGAAAGATATTTCTTTTGTATTAGTACATGTATGAGAATATTTTGTACAAATAAAACTGTGGAGCAAACGCTTCACATTCCTCTGTAAGTCCACTCCCTGTAGGTGTGTATGATGAAATCCTCCTACTACAGATGGCTACATGTTGGACTCCTTGTGTTCTGCATGATTTTGCCTGCACTTGAAATTTTCTCTGAGGTAGTGAGACAAGTAGCACAAAGAGGGCTTCCTCTCATGACATTTCTGCTTTTATTTCTTTAAGGATTAAAGTCAGCTTCAAATTTCTCTTCATTTCTCAATGCTCCCTAGTTTTGATGTGATTAGAATAAGGATCTGTGTGTGTGTGTGATTCTGTGGCTGAATCAGCCGCGAGTTGAAATCAATTGTGAAAACTTTTTAGCATATCTAGGACAAAACAATCTTGTACTGTGAATAACAAATGTTAAATGTCTGAACTAGGCAGCTATCCTTCTTTATCACATCACCCCTGTTGTTGAAAGGCTTTACTGTCTGAAAATAATCGTGGGAGCTCACTCTGAAGAAGTGAGAGAAGCATTTAGATTTTTAATGGAGAATTTTAATTTAAAACATATTTCCCTTTTTTACTGAGAAAAAACACTGATGGTGGGTTAAAATGCACTCCAAGCTCATGGTTAAAGGAAGAAGGATTCCTCTGTTAGTTGTGTATTTTTCTTTATAATGAAAAAAATGTTGATTTGGTGAGATAACACAAGTATATTTTTAGTTGAGACAGAATAATTCTTTTTAGCTCTGAATCATGAAACATTAGTTTTTTGTTGTCAGTCCCTCCTAATCAAAGAGCAGGGCTCGAATCAAGACTTCACTATTTTCCACTATAGTGGAATGCTGTGCGAGCCACCAGACATGGTATGATCACTGGCATGCCCCCATGCTCATCAACTAGTTGACTTGCCCTGTGTATTATATTCCCACTCTGCTGCCTTTTGATTGAGCGCAGTTAGTTCATATCAGTTTCTAGCAGAAACGTCCACAGTCAGTAACAAAGCCGTGGAAGTAGAGGGGACTGCCAGTAAAGAAAGTCTCCAGTAAAAGAATGAATGAAAAGACTTCTTTCACTGGATTTGGATGTGCAGAAATATTTGAAATCTTATGTAAATTGTAGACTTGTGAGAAGGTTCTATGTAGCTAAATTGCACCATAAATGTACCAGTTGTTCCAGATAAAAGTGCAATGAAACCATAACGGTAAAAAACAGATTTCTCCTCGCCAGCATAGTTCAGATATTTTTGGTTTTTGTTTACAACAGCCTCTTACTTTGTGTTGCCGTCCATTTTTAATAAGGTCAATGGGATTCCATTTGTTGTGATCAGATTTGACTGCATTTAATGGTAATTCTCATTATTGATTAATCTGCTTATTGTTTTTTCATATTAATTGATTTATTGCATAGCCTGGGCACCAGACCCATCTGTTGAGCTCATTGTTTATTCGCTCTGGCAGAACGGTCTGGCCCATCTCCCACTCAGACTGATTTTCACCTTTACTGGCGGATGTTGGAAGAATCACAACTGTTTACCTAACATGAGGCAGGTTTGATACAATAACTGACACATGAGTTCAGATTAGATAAGTCATATGTCACATGTCAGGTCTGTCTAGTGCAACTCATTGAGCTCAGAAAATCACAGTTCGTTGTTCGGTCCTACATCACAGATATTGCTGCTTTGATTAGTTGTAGTGTTGTCTGATTGCATACGGAGGAATTTCACCTGTTGACAATGCCCCTAGAAATCAAAAACTGCATAGAGTGATACAAAACCAGTGCCAGGTTATGAATTGCTAGCTCTACTAAATATCTTCAGACTCTTTATTTTTTTCCTTTTACTAGGCCAAATACCCAAAGTTATGCATTAATTAGGACCTGACCAAAGCAATCAATATTTACATTCAAGAAGCCGGAACCAGCAATTGTTTGCTTGACCAACTGCAATGACTAACTTATTAAAAACTTAGACATGATAATTAGACAATTAAAATTGTTGTTGATTCATTTTCTTTACAAAATGACTATCTGGTTTTTCATCACCACACAAATTAGGAAAAAGTAAGATTTGAAACACTCAACAACCACTTTTTGTCTAAGTTGTGCTTGAGATCTGTAAAAAATACAAACTTGAGTCCTTTTTTATGATATTAATTTGCATATCTGTGTATTTTTCAAAGTGTTGTTTTTGTTTTTCAGGCAGATCATTAATATTACAAAATGAAAGCAATGTTTTTTTTTAAATTATTAATGGTTTAATTTTCTAAACTTTCACATCAGGAAAGCTACTGCTTTTTACCTTTATTTTGTGTCTCCTGTCCTCCTCAGTCTGTGAGTGTGTGTGGTTGTGATTCTGGCTTGTTGGACAAGTCCTCAAAAGAAACTATTTGTTGTACCCCCCCTACCGACTGTTCTCCCTGAATAATGCTTTTAAAAAGCATAAAATAACGTTATTATGTTGTTATCTCTGCCTCAGTGTTCAAGGCCATCAGCATTTTAAAGTCATGTGAGGTACTTGGTCTTAAATTTCTCTCCTCATATCAATAGTTTTCAATGACAGGGCTTGGGACACAAAATTCTGTTAGTGTTCTGTCTTACTCAGTCAATAATCATTTTTGCCTGGTTTCCAAAGTCTGAAACCACAACCTTATTAGATGAGTGAAAATAAAGGCATCAGTTGGAAACCACAGTTATATGACTGAAACACAGCTGTCTACAAGATTCTCTGTCATTATTTTATGACACTTGTCTTTTCAGTTGCTTCAGGGTGCATTTTACAAGCCATTGTCACAACTTATCTTCAGTAACATAAAGAAACACAAACCAAGTGATGCTGTATGAATTAGTCCTTCAGGACATTTCAGCTTATTTATGATAAAATGTTATTTATACTTTGAGAGAAGGCGGTGTGTAAAGGAACAACAATCCATAAGAAACTCACCATTTTCAATGCATGACCTTAAACACCTATTGCTTGCATGTTTTCAAGTGCAATTCTAACTGACATCTGACATGTCATGAAAAGTGTGTAATGGATAAGACTGAATAATGATTGCGATGTATTATCAGACTGGTATACTGTAAGTACAGCATACAATTCACTTGCATTTAATTGGAATCAGCTGGAATGTCGAACAGCAAAGATTGATGTCATAGAAATAAGAAAAACGATTTAATGAGGAGACGATAGTTGATTTTAAATATGCACTATTAATCGACTTTGTTTTAATGGTTAAAAAAAAGATAAAATGTGGCCGCATAATCATGGAAACATATAATATTTTAGCGATGCAGAGTAAAGTGCAGCCCATGTCTTCTTTTTTTTAGAGTTTAAAAAATACAATCTGAGGCTTCAGGCCTAATCTTTTTCTTAACTAGACTTAATGGCGCATGTTAATTTTGACATGATGCACATCAACTGTTCAATATAATAAACAGAGGTCAGTCAAGCAGATAAGGTCACATTATCATAATAAGCCCTCACTGATCCTGTCCAGTGATGTTTCATCAATGCACAACCCTGCCAAAAATAATTTCACTGTGTGATCTCAAATGAGTTTGAATTGTTAATTCTCAAAGCAAACATATAGATGTAAATGTTGGTGCAGTTCTGTGCATTCTTCAGCACTAAAGGAGCTGTGCTGTGCAGCTGGATATCCTATTGTATGTACATGCAAGATAAGTGTCCAAAGAAGACTTTGCCACCAGCCCATCTATAAAAGACTTGTACAACTTGATTACATTTCTTCAGGCATCATTGAATCAGAGGGCAAGCAGCACAGCTCAAACATATTTACAGTATGTTACAGTGTTACTATGGCTGTCAGCTAAATGAGACTACAAACTACTACCTCTCTAGGCCTGTAGCCTCTAGCCCAGACCGGTTAACCTAATATGAGGAGGCAGCAAAGATGTCGAGGAGTCAGCCATAAACATGCCCAGTGGATTCAGTGAGGTCTTGTAAGCCAGAACCTTGTCTTTTTATAATTTAATAAGAACTAAAAGAATGTTGTCCACATAGGGAAGAGGGGGCTGTCATCGGCTAAGGATCAAAAGAAATCTAGATGAAGACTCTCTGCTGAATTGACACTGACATGAAGCTGTGTATCATGGAACAATGATGCTCTCTGTCCCTGACTGCCTTTGACTCGCAAAATAACAGTCAGTCATCTACATATGGAAGAATTCGCATTCCTCTTGCCGGCAGCAGAGACAGTGCAGCTAGCATTCATCTTGTGCATATAGGGGGCTAGCAAAATCCCAGGTGGGGGCATTCTGAACTTGGATGCCCTTCACTGGATGACAAGATGAACTGCCTATGCAGGGGCTACTGTTCATAAAAAAGATATCTTTTATAGCAGAACTGGACAGTTCAATCCGACAGGCAGCTATAGGTGGATTAGTAGCTAATTGCAGATGCGTCACAGGAAATGTATGGAAAGAAATCCTAGGATATGGGACCTTGGATACAGCTTCTTACCAGCAATTTAGCCAGAAACTTTGAAACCAAGAGTCCAAGCACTGCAGTTTCCCTGGAACCACATTGTTGTAAAGGGCATTAATGGGTGTTTACAACCAGAGGCCAGCCTTAAAAAATGAACACGATGAAGATTAAAAGGAAATGGCTGAAGATCCATTCATTGGCATGCCATATTTATGTGCAAAGTCCAGGTCCAAACATGTCAGGGCTGTTTTGATAGTAGTGTTAATGGACATTTTACAGGTCTGAAAAATCCCAGTCAGTTCCCTGACGTTCCTGAGAATTAAAAGTAGAGAAGTGAGAAGTGCTCTCCACATTTTTTCCCTTTTCTACCACATCTTGTTCATAAAAGATGTTGTCTGAGACTCGACCTGATATACACACTCTTATGAGCTGAAAGAAAGGACTTGAGGGGCTCATGTGTCCTCGCCTCACAGTGAGGAGCGCTTTTTTTTTTCAGAAAAAAATACTGTAATTCTACTTTTTAAAGCTGTTCTTCCTCTGCTCTTTATTTGAGTGTATTTTTATTTGGATTTAAAAAAATCATCTCTTTTAGCTTAGCAAGACACATTAAAGTAATACTGTAGGTAAAAACATAGTTAGCTAGCTAACAACACGGTGCTACATTTTAATATGAGGTTATTAAAATGACATTCATTTATCTCTGAGTGAAAGTAGAGTTGAAGTTGGCTCATTTTCTTAAAGCTTCCATGCAATCAGGTTAAAATCAGGTAACAGCTTAATTTGCCCGCTGCTTGACTTAAAAGAAGAATATAAGATAGATTAAAATATATTTTTTTAAAAAGCAGGTTTAAGGCTCTTCTGCTTTTGGCTTCATGCTTCAGACTCAGATACTCTGTCCACTCATCACTTCACCCTCAAGACCAGGAAGCTCCATCCACTTATTACACTGCCTGTGGTCCTGATGTCTTTGCCTCTAGTGACTCCACAGGAAAGCAGCTTGTTAGCACACAGACGTGCTCTCTCAAGATCTATCAGCCTGGCAAAATGTGATTGCAATTCATGTATGCATCCTCAGCCTCTGACAGAGGTGATCAATACCAGGAAAAGAACAGCATCTATCATGTCATCTTTAGGTTTAAAAAAAAGGGCTATGGAGGACACAAGAGCACACTACACTGTGAAGAAAATAATGGTTAACTGGCCATAACTACCTGAATCATATTTAAAATTCTAGTTTATTCGCAACAGATGCACTGTAATCTTCACAGGCAATCATATGCTTATTCTGCCAAATGTCCTGCTGCGTGGGCTGTAAACACAAGGCCAAAAAGTCCCGCTAAACATGACATTTAGTCTCACAACCCCGCTGTAAAAAATCAGGCATGTGTAAGTGATACAGGCAGAAAATAATCCTTGAGAGAGAGCATTTCTGCTCAGCATGCACAAATGTGGTCTCACAAGCGTGGGGCCGTGACGAGCTTGACCTCCGTATGCGCTGGCAGCCGTTCAAGACTCGCTCACTTCTAAAGTTGGCTTTTGCAACCCAGTCTCTGCAATCTGCATTCAAAAAACATAACTTTCGTAGTGTTCTGTGCATGCGTCCAAGTCTAATTTAACGTGCAGGTGATGTGCTGGTCCATTAACTTGAACTGAAAGCAGATCTGTGGAAATTCCATGTATAAAACATACCACACAACAGAAGGGGTAAGCAAGTCCATACAGCATGTCTCGTGTTTGTAAGAGCTAATGGATAGGTCAAACAAACATGAAACTTTTACTCAGAAGACTTACCAACTTCAATTATGTAATTAAATACTTACATGATGTATTGTGTTTTTTAACATCTGAACAATTTTTCTGTAACCTACTGCTGTTCAAATGTAACCTTCCCAACACTGGTCATGGGAAACCTACCCCATTGAAATGTATCACGTTTAAAGCATATTGGCAGTCTTGTCAGGCTGCTGTCTCCTGCAGTGTAGATCCCAAGCTAATGTTATTTGACAGATAAAACAGCGATAAGAAGACAAGATCTGAAAATTTGTTTGGTTTTTTTTTAAGGAAGACTCAATTAACACACTGTAGCAGCCATCTTGTCAGGGTCAACACTTAGCCCATGCAAACAGATCCTCTCAACAGGGAATGACACAGTTGAAGAGTAATTCCCAAAGATCAGACTGAATATTTGCTTGCTTTCTTGAGTCTAAATGAGGCCAGATGGATCACACTTTCTCTAGTGGTTACATTTTTGTATTTTTTTTTAAAGACCTCTGGGTAAATCCCTGCTTTCTCAGTCAATTCAGATTTTATCATTCGGTTAGGTAGTTGCTTGTTAGTTGCATCAAAAATGATAAAACAAGAGACTAATCTAAATTCATAGCAGTTCCGTAAGAACATCCCAGGCTGCGATTTCTTATTTAATGGCATAGATTCAATCTTGAAATTATAGTGGCCTTGGAATTCAATTTGAGCCTTAAACTCAAAACAAAATGCGATCTCTCAATACCGTCACACAACACAGTGAATAATCCAATAATACTGCTAATCTGTTTATTGCTTTTGGATCAGATTTAATACATATGGATAATGATGTATGTATTTACTTAGTATTTTACTATACAATAAGCTTTTTTGAATTAGTTGGTGAAGTTGAGAGTCAGTGTAGAATAGATGGCTGCTTTTGCTCAGGACTTGTAATATTTTATCTCCCAAACTCTCCACAACACTCAAAGCCACTAGGGCACTCTGCTAAAAAAAAAAGAAAGAAAACTGGCCTGGATGCAGCTTCTTGACATAGCACTGTTTATTGAAGTCAAAAGGTTTGAAATGAACAGATTTTAGTAATTTCAGATACCTAAACTAGTGTGCTCCAATTGACAATCAGTGCTAATGTTGTACAGCCAAGGCAGGAGAGAGTGTGATATTTAGCACAGTAAAAAAAAAAAAGTACTTTGAGGACATCAGTACTCAACTGCTGAACTCTTCACCTTATGTAAAGCATCACCTCTGGCAGGCAGAAAGAGTGGAACAAAAATGTTGAAAATGAATAGGACATATGCTTTTTTCCTTTCTTTCCTCTCTCTCTCTCTTATAAGAGTCGAACAAAAAGCAGAATGGCACTGCTGAGCAAATAAATAGTTAAGACCCTGGACTTTGAGATGAAAACCTTGTCAGATCAAAGCCTCTTGGCAACATTTAGAATAATATGACTTCTTCTTCTACGTCCTCTTGTCAGTTTGTCAATGAAGGTAAAAGTCATGGTTTCCATATGTTAAACTTCTGCAAACGTTTTCTTGCTCTTACCCTTCTACTTATTTAAGGATTTTATTCTAATAATACTCTTCTGTCTGTGTGACATAATTGACATATTGTGGGCTATAGGTTAATGGAGAGTGTAAGGCTACATACAACCCTTGCTTTACTGAGGTTAGACTTCAGCTGCTGCCTTTGGGAAGACAAATCAAGTGGACTATAATTATATGCAGTTTGCCTAGAATTAAAGATTTCCATTGATCTACATTAAGTTAAGTCATTCTTTCTTTGCTGGCAACACTTCAACACTACTAATACTTCCCTGAGTGGGAATAATAAAAAAACATTTTGAATGAAACATTTGCAGTTTGAAGAATTATGTTCATTAGGAATATACTTGAAATTCCAAGCAAATTGATATCAGAGTCTAGTTGATGTGAATTACATTAATACACTTGTGAGTACTCTATCATTCACTTTTATGCGTGTGTCTAAAAAGTCATAAAAATCTAAGAGTTTTTGAATGCTTTTCTATCATAAAAAAATGCATCAGTGACATCTACATTTGTAGTTAGCTGGCAAGTATTCAAAGATTGCTGAGGTGATTTTTTTGTTGTTGTTGTTTTTAATCTGTTGATGATAAAGAATCAAGGAATTCCTTTTCAGCTGATAATATGAGAACCTCTCACATAGTGTACTTTATTTGGAACTGAAGATGAAGTTTCAGTTTTTCAATTTGTACCATTTCAAACAGGTTAATCTTAATAGAATCTTCCCTGTGTGTGTGTGTGTGTGTGTGTGGAGGGGGGGGGGGCTGCGTGTGTGATTGAGAAAGCTGCAACAGAGAGATTCACGGGGAAAGACAAAGAGAAAAGAAGCTACTTCTCATCAGTCGAGCAGACAGTCATCAATGTTCATTTGTATGGCTCTCCTGAGCCAAATGGTTTAAGTGTAGTTTAGCTATAAAGCAAAACAGTGGAACAGAATGGCTGATTCTGCTTTTTAAGTGAAGGACAGACCAAAAGACCAAATAACCCTCTACTTACTTTTCCTGTCTATCATGAAAAAATAAATGATCACCTGACATTAAAATATGAGGAACTCTAAGGACATCATTTATCAAGTAATACTCTCAGAGTTTGAAATGTTAGTAATAGGACACAATATAAAATCACAGAGGGAATCCGACCAAGGGCTATTTCCCATTTTGCTCAGTAACGGCTACCTCTAAGTGGGTGTCCTACTCATGTAGTAAAGGCATAAGCTGCAGATTTGGTTGCTAGGTTGCAGAGCCAAAACGCGTACAGTGCGATGCAGAGAGAACCAGCGAGGGAGATACAGCAACAGCAGCATAGAAGCAAAGATTTCCTTTAAGCAGCATTGTCTCCCTCCATCCATACAATGGCACATGTACACAATCAGTGCAGCTACCAGATAAGAAACAAGGTCTGCTCTGTTATTTCCTTTATTTTAATCTATTATGTTCTTCACCTTGAATGTCTGATTGGAATCTTAAGCTATTCTGGCTCTTTACGTGTTTTTCATGTAGTTATTTCTGGTTGTTTTGTATCTTCTTATCTTTGATGATTTAGTTTTACTTCTTCTTGTTTTTAATTTTCCTTAAGATGGATTTCCTATCCAATTTTGGTCATTAAATTTTTGTTTTTTTGTTTTTATTATCGTTTTATCATCTTTCAAATACAAATTTCAAGCTTGTCTTAATGTCTCTTTTTAATGTGTTTTATGCCTTTGTAAAGCGCTTTGAATCGCCTTATGTCTAAATGGTGCTTTATCAATAAACTTGCCTTACCTTGCCTAGAGTTCTTAAAGGTATATTATGTTTACTATGAAACCACATTCAATGGATGACACAAAGCTTGTAATTTTTTTACAAATATTTCTTTTTAATTTAAGCTATTTGTATGTGGTATTCAGTGAGGTTCACATTGACAGAAACCAGAAGACAAATTCAGTTTTTACTGCTTACATATTTTATTTCTTAGGTGCTTTTTATTTCACTTTTATGCATTCCATCTTAAGCCAGGCCAAAAATGTATGTATATCACTTGTTTCTGCAATCAACAATCAAGTCCACAGGATGTCTTGAAGCATGAGCCACACTCTTTCCCCATGACAGCACCACACCTCAGCCCCCTGCTGCGTGTCAGCACCACAGCTTTGTCAGAGCTGAGCAAAAATACAGTGGGAGGTTTAGCTTTAACAAGGTTCAGAGTGAGGATACAATCCCTTTTCTTAAAAGGGTTTGGCAGCATTGTTAGCTAACATGTTTCTATATTGTAACCTGTTGCTCTATAATCCCGAAGATCATTTTGTGTCCTGAACTAACCTAGTCGCCTGCAGAAAATGTTACATAGTTATGGAACAGCAGCAGGAGTGTGCTCTGCACGAGCCACTGCGACCCATTAAATGAAAGCTCTGTTCTGACAAGTAAATGATCAGTCACTCACTCACTTGCCAAAACAGCAGTCGAGAGGAGTGCAGAAAGATGAAAATACGCACATGAAATAAGATAGAAATAAAAAAAAGTTACTTTGAAAGGAAAGAGACCTCTTTCAACCCACACAAAAGTTTGACAAAACAACAGTAATATCAGAAAAGATAAAACTCACTGTGTAAGGGTTCTTAACAATCCTCTAATTTTCTCTACATTTGAAAGATGCATTTTGCCTCACTAACTTAGTCACATGGTCCAAACTGGTTACTTCCAAAATCTAACATTCAATGACTCTTGACATATGCCAAGATGACATATGAAGTGAAGCATCAAACGACGATCAAAAGTATCTCAACCTGAAAAGCCTTCAGTCATAAATGTTTTTGCAAAAAACAGTTTACGTAAGGTTTCAGGGTTTTATTTTCTTTGTTTGTTTGTTTTTGGTTTGTCTTGGGTTTTGCATTCCTGCAGTATCCAAAACTAGTTTGGTATTTACTGAGACTACAGATGTGAAGGATCGTTTTAATGCATATTGCACATCTGGAGCTGGACTTCTCCTGTGCCTAATAAGTGGATGCTGCTGTGTAATCAGACTGCTCATGTGTGCAGTGGTGTAGTCTAGTTTCTCATAGTGCATGTGTTACCCAAACCAGCCTCCCTAACTTCCCCCTCCCCACTCTTATCACTGGGAATTGCCGGATCAAATTGTATCACCCAATTATGATGCAATTGTTCGTTTCTGCAAACCACTAGCATGCTGAAACTGGAGTGGCACTCCACAGGCACCACCACACTCACTAATGCACACAGCTTATGCGTTCATCGCATGCTTGCATGGTCGAGGGCATCCCATAAAGACTGGGTAAATGTGAGCACACAGAATTTTAACAGCGAAGGACATTTACAGTCACAGGAATTTAAACGTTTACACTCTGAGCTGATTTACTTCTGTTTCACAGTCCTTCAGTGGTTCGCACTGTTCTTTTATGTGCATTTTATAGTTCATCTGCTCAGTGCTGCATTTATTTATTTATTTGCTTTTCACTGGCAGGTGAATCTGCAATGTAGGATTATGAGCTGATATTATATTATGATTGAGTTATTTTTAAAATATTGCTCTTGTCATGCATAAAAACAATACCGATTTGTATTTCATATGCATATATAGACGTTATACCGGCCTTGTCTTGAGACTGAGTCATTGTCAAGTATACAAAGGTACAAAGGGTAGCATAGATGGACGAGTGCTCAAGTAAAAATAAAAAAATAAAAAAAAACTTTACACCAGTGAAACGATATCACGTCAATGAGCTGGGATGTCCACACTTACCAATAAATGTCATTTGTATTCATTCTGAAGCCAGTTTCCTCAGAATAACCACAAAAGAGTCCATTCGCCGACAGTTAAATACAAATGACCAACAAGTTATAAGAAGAGCTATGGACACCGCCATGAGTTTGAAAAACAATAACAGGCAATAGAAATGAAATAACACTGCACCAACAGCAGGATAAAACATCACAAAACAGAGATGTATGAACAATATAAACTCCACAGCAGCCGCAGCCATAAACACAGGTTAAAGCAAAGGGAGCTGCAGATTTTACACACCACCTATCACACACACGTAATTCTATGTTGCTGTTGTATCATCAGCTCCTTGTTGCTGCTTAACTCTAAAGTCTTTTTTGTTAAATGAAAGTGATTTTTTTCTTTTTAGATCCACTTTGAAAATGCTTCTTATTCCTAATGACTGTCTTGAAAGGCAAAATCAAATTCAGTGTTATTTTATTTGATACAAATGCAGCATGTAAAGATAAAAAGTCAACATCAAATAGTGCATTAAATATGAAATATGAAATGTGGATGATGATTAAAATTGTAAAATATAATTATTTCATTAGATAGGCCCACATTTGTATGTAAAAGATTAATGTTTTAGCCTGGTGGACTGTGCCTGGTGCACTTATATTCACTCAGAGTGAAAAGAAAAGTGAAAAATGTTTTATAAATTAAAAAGAAACACAAATTTGCAAGCCCTCCTGGCAGACGTGGCCACAGGCAATTGCCTACCTTTGCCATATGGTGAAACTCTCTCCTTTATCCTCATATTTTTTTTGTTTGGCTTTACACCTTGCAGCAGTTTTCTGGCAGCGAAACCCTCCCAGTGCAGCCAAATGTAATTTGACTGTTTAGAACCTAACAGCTTTGAGAGGTTATTTACAAATTCTGAGGAGATACCTCCTTCTGTCTGATACAGGTCCAAGCAGCATTCTTTGTTGATCTCTCGAACCTGTTGTGTTGGGTTCGGTTACTGAATAATATTGCTAACAAAAAATGTTTTTGTTTTTTGTTTTTTTTTTTGATCAAACATTTCTCAACCTTATATTACCTTTGCTGTCTTTGTAGTTGATTTTTCTATTCAGTGGATCTGTTGCTGTTGTTGCTGTAGTTTCTTTTCCTTTTATTTAAACAATAATAGTTATGGTTGTAATCACTAGCATCTTGCATTGGCAGAACATGGAAACACACTCCCAAACATACATAATTTAGTGGCATTACAAACCATCTATGACAACTTGTGTCTTTTTGCTTTAATCTGAGAATTAGCAAAACAGTCAGTCATTTTTTTGTTCACATTTTGCAAATCCTGAAGTTCTGTACAGTTTCAGCTCCTCAGTTGGCCCTTAAGTTGTATTCTCGTCTAACACCTTTGCTACATCTACATTATGGGAGCAGTTGCGTATGTGACACATCCAGTCTATGCTAACATGTGGTTAAAAAGTAATTATATCTCTAGTCTCTAATCTACACGTGCTACGATATCATTGAGCATTGATAAATAAAAAAAGAAACACAGCCCAGCAGTGAGTATACACATGTGTACATGCTGCGCTGTTTCTGGCTGGAAACATTACAGGCAACCTTAACTTCATTGTTTTCGTGTTGTTGAAAGAGGAGATGCTGTGGAGACCCCAGGAGGAAGTCGCTATGCCTAAACATAGCATTCTTTGCATATCAACTAGAAATGGAAAAGAACGTAAACAGAGAAATGTGTCATATGATTCTTTTATCATTATTATTCTTAGCAAGCATGCCAGCAAGCAGAGTGTGGAAACCTTTTAAGAACACTTTCCAAGCAGCATCAATGGTTATTTCTTTAAATGATATCAGCAACTGGCTCCAGGTGAACAAAAAGGGGCCACTGGTTGCCATGACCAACTTGGCCTCCATTCTCAGCTAAATTAAACTTAATTATTGAACATAGCAGTAGCTGAACTCATGACAGTTTTCTGTCCTCTTTCTGTCCTGGAAATTCAGTGCTCTTCCCCTTACCGCATGTTGCGTTCCATTAACGCACTTATGCTTATGCTGTGAATAGTGACCTTTGAAGAAGCACTCAGGGATAGAGTTATCGAGCTTTCTTTTTTTTTTGTTTGTTCTATTTCTGCAGACACTCCAGACAAACACGAAAATCCACTTAAGAGGTGCAAATATGTAACCTGTCCATCTCCTGCTCTCTTCCTCCCTGCTCGCCCAACCATCTACCTCGACCATCCCAAAAGTTTGCAGGTAAGACACTGGACCTTTTGTACTGTCCTAATTATCCCACTGAAAGGTAAGGGAGTGAGTGTGTCTGTGTGTGTGCCTTCAAATGAGATAGGATGTAAAAAAAAAAAAAAAAAGTTGGTTAGTTAATTAAATGAGTGATTTAATAAGTGAGTATCTCAATGCCCATTGCAGAAATACCTGTTATCACTCAAAGTATTAGCTGATACTGAGAATATGAGGTATAGAAATGCTTAGGTACTGATTTATATGTTTTTATTTATTATTAAGTGGTCATTAAATTAATAACATCCTGATCTAAAAGTTGTTAGTTTTGTTCATGTATAGCTTTGACATTAAATTTTTCTTTCAATTCTATTTTAAATGGCTGACATTTTTGCAATGATTGATGGTTTACTTCCAGTGAAGGCAAACAATTAGACATATAATTGCATTTATAGTGTGATAAATTGTAAGATTAATTTTCAAATCCTAATTCCTATAGGACAATGAATCAAACTCATACCACATCAACATTCCCATTTTTTTTACTCTAAAGTTGGACCCAAAATTTCATGCTTTATAACTTTTCTTGAGTTGGCCAAAAATAAAAAAGTAATAAAACAATTCTTGGTCTTGTCTTGGGCCCAGCATACTGCCTTTTTACAGTGCACTTTGAGACAATCACAAAACAGATACAGGTCAGAGCTTTTGCAGGTCACATTATCCCTAAAAATATATATGTAATAAAGTGGAGATGAGAGCAGCAGAACATCTCTCTCTCTCTCTCTCTCTCTCTCTCTCACTCTCTCTGTCTCTTTCTCTTGCTCTCACTCTCTCTCTCTCTCTCTCTTTCTCTTTGAGTGTAACTTGAATATTTGATGCATGACACTGTATATGGTATGTATATTAAATTAACTTTGTGGATGTAAATGCAGCATAAACACACAGATTTGCAGCTCTTTGTCAGCTCAGTGTTAGATCAGCATTCACAACTGGAGTCTGAGTCGTGGCTCATTAGCATCCAACTCACCTCAACAAATAAAATTTACTGCAAAATGTGACAGAAGGACATGAAGTGCATTAAATTTAATGCAAGTATTTTCAATAATCAGAGTTTGTTTTTCATAACCTAAGTCTTTTCAAAACTAAAAGGAAAGCTCCACATTTTAAAGTGTGTCTTAAAACATTGAGCGTTATTGGGTGATGTAATCATTCATCTTGTCCTCAATAGCTTCATTGAGATTCTTTTCTGAAGTGGTTTCAAGGTGACAGAGGACAAAATCCACAGTCCTATTTTCGTGCAAAAATGAATTCCAAAGTTCAGCCAAAGCTACTGCAAGGATTCAAAAGTCTGAATTAGGCTGATGAAACGGGTATTGTCTTCTTAATAGGAAATGTCTTCTTTGTCTTTTCCCCCAGACAGCACTCCATTCACCATTACTAGTCGGAAAGAGACATTCCTATGCAGTTATCTTATTTAAGTATGTATTTTTAATTTAATTTTTGAAAAAATGTACAATACAGTCTTATAAAAATCTATAATACATTAATAGAAAATTTTATCCTCATCACCCAAAGCTAATTGATGAAAAATTCTGCATGAACTTGTCCTGTTACAGGTCAGTTGACTTAAGTCATGTGATAATGTCATACAGGAGCTGTGTCAGGCCCTCCCTGCTTGACCCCGTCAATGCCACTGGACATCCACAATGCACTTAAGCCAGAATTGATTGACTGAGTCATGGTGGAGTTCCACCTCAGAGGGGAATTGGATTCCTGCTGGCTCCATGTGATTGTTGCTAAGTTGAGTCAGTCAGCAGTGGTACTGAGCTGGACCCCTGCAGGCTTTATCAAACACACTTCACTCTGCATCAACAGTGCGCTGACCAGCTTTTTTAATCACTTTCTGAATGTCAAAGACTGAAGTTAACGCTTGAAAGAGGCATGTACACGGATAGGAGTTAAATGCTCTGCCTCAACAGGAGCCACATATCTGCAGACTGTCTGAAAAACAGACTCTATTTGTCGTATGAGAGAAAATAATATATGAGAGAAACATTTCAGAAAATATATATTCTAAAATATTTTATGTGCTTGTCAGAAATCAAACAAACAAGTTGTATAAAGGTAAATAGGGGTTTGAATAATATCACACTCCAACCAAGAGTCACAAAAATCTTGTTTTAAAATTCTAATCTTTTTCTGCTGAAATCTGGCAGATTAAGATAAAGTGCCTTTGCATTTGTTAAAAGCAACAAACTATACAAGTTTAATCAAGAACTTCTCATACCGATCCTTTTGCACATGGACAGAGCACTACACAGTACTGTGCATGTAGCTTGTGTCAGCGATAACTTTTGTAAGTATTTCAGGTTACATCACTTGATTCTCATCAGCACCTTAGTTACAGGCATTTTTGTGATAACTGGGATGTGCACATTTGTGATTTCCTGACACCCAGGCAGGAAATCACATCAGGTCAGGAGTGCAACCAAGAACATTCTGCCGGCTTCCTTTTTGCAGTACAGGGTTTTAAAGCCATAAATTCATCCCTCGGGGTGAAGTGATCAACACCAAGTATTACTGTGATATTCTGAGTCACATCAAGCCATGTTACTTGAAAGACTTACTCACCAAAGTTATAGTTGGCACCAGCTGCATGCACATCACTGAACAACAGGAACAGTCACAAATGTTTTGATTTAACCTCCTGTTTTTTTGTAATATCTTAAACAACATGTTCAGGAGCTTACAAAGAAAAACCTTGATGAGGACATCTGAGTATTTCTGAGGACTTTTTGTTGTGATTTTAGTTAAATCTTTAGTACTTTGTAAACATCTTAATTTGCTTCAAGGTGTGACTTGTTTCAGCATACCTTAGTAAATAATCTTGATCGT
>JAQNCA010000013.1:6521514-6537070 GCA_029783725.1 Acanthurus tractus
TTAGTACTTTGTAAACATCTTAATTTGCTTCAAGGTGTGACTTGTTTCAGCATACCTTAGTAAATAATCTTGATCGTCATATATTGCTGAAGAATGACCAAAATAACTACTTCTCTATGCAGCAAATGCAAAACAAAGCAAGGTGATAAGCAATTAAATATAATTTCTGCTGCACAGAGGTTGAACAGATGTTTCCCAGATGTTACTGATGGTAACGGTTTGTCCGCTTAGAAACACTGTGTGACTCGATACCATGCTGCGATCACACTCAGTGTGGGAGGAAGCACGAGTGAGTTTCTGATTATAACCAGAGGAAAGACAGCTTGCATAGATGATGCTCATTATTCTAAATACCCTGGTTTTTGTGTTAGTATCTGGTGGATGGCTCACCAGCGAAATGGCAGTTAATTGTCAAGTCGCAAACTCCCCGTAGGCATGCTTCCATTCAACTGTGCCCACAACATTTCAGCTGTCACCCCAACCTGGCTTGCCTTTTCTCACCGCCATCAGTGTGATTCATTCATCTTTTCCCGACAGCAACGCCTCCTTTTTTTCTTCCTGATACTGAGAGCAAGCGGCAGTGACAGCGTTGCCTCTGGTTCATGAGTATAAACCATTAATGGCCTCACACACTGCAGGGGGGACTAAGTGAATCTGTTGACCAGACACCCAGCAGCACAAAGCTACAAGCCTGCCCATGCATCAGTGTCTGTGTAGAAAAGCGCACTTCTAACTCCTGTTCCAGTCCTGTGACAGCAGACAAGATAAGCAGGCATTGATTTTTCGCCTCCCTTGACATTGGCTGAAAGGAGAATCCTGCCTTGATATAATTGTGGTGGGTCCTTGCTTTGCAGCTGTTGAATAGAATATGAGCCAGTGGAAGGGTGTAAGCACTGAATGACTAATATGACATACACTTCACAGAGTGAGCTGACCCTATAAACTGTTTTCACGCTTGTTTGCCAGCGCTTCAAGGCAAACCCATCTCCACAATGAAATGCCTCAGAGAGAGGTGAGTTTTCAAGCTTATAGGTTTTACTGCAGGCAGATCTGATCTGTGCTGTGAAAAGACCACAGCAGCTATACATTTACATTATTCAGCCAGAGCACCTTGTTCATTTTTCTACAATTACAAATTCACTTATAATCCACACGAAAATTTGAGAATTTATGCAATCTTGTTTCTCATACATCGCACATGCACACACAGAACAGGCTCCCTGTAATGTCTGTTGTTAATCTGGATAAACACAGTTTCATAAACACCTTTGAGACATACTTAGTAACAAATGAATTGAATGTTATTTCTGAGAGGATGAAATCCCTGCAGTAAAGCAGATCAGGCACGCAGAAATTTCATGCAATACATTAATTTATTCATAGATCTGCTATAGTGGTTTATGTTTTGTACTTATGCTTGCCAGCAAATGGATGCATATACACATACGAGTACATGAGGTGATTTGTCTCAAAGAGACTGTAATATTTTCAGTTCACTTGAAATGCAGCCCATGGCAGTGACTTTATAGCCAAGCTGATGGACCATAACTCATTCCCTTAAGGATTTCACAGGGGTTTTTCTACAGCAGCTTATGGAACAAAGTGTAATGCAATTTGCGGAGATTTAGACATTTATTGTTGTTTTTTTCCTTTTCTTTTTTATAAATGTATAAGTTTACTTTTTGGTCGGGGTATGAGAAACAGGCTCCATAAATATATATATATATATTGTCAGAGTCGTCATTAGTGATTATCTGAAAATAATTGTATATCTTTTAATGTTTTAGAGGTTTTTTTTTTTCAACAGAAAATGATCAAGGCTCTTTTGAAAATGCACCTTTCGCTAAATGTCACCACAATTTACTGCGTCCTGTCATTAAACTATTTAACAGATGCTCCTTTATGTGTTTGTTGGACTTTGTGTTACATTCTCTCTTGGAAAAATCAAAGGCCCGTAAATGGAATTAAAAGTCTGAAAATGTGGGTTAATTCAGGATCAAATTGCACTCCTTCATATCTGCGGTTGAATGGATCCTGCATAAAAACAAGAAAAAAATCCTTGCGGCCTGAATTATTTATCATAACTTTTCTCTGTGAGCTTCATCATTTAATCGCTTCACATTAAGTGTGTGTCAAGATTTCTGTCGGTTAGATATTTATTTATTTTTTGGTAGAATTAGGTTAGATGTCGGGATGGACTGCTCACAGAGTTCACACCATAAAATAATTGCTCAGTTTGGTCATTATCACAGTAAAACTGGAGGGTTGCTGAATGTTGAATATGGTTTGGAGGATGGCGGTCAGATGTTGATCAGTGTAAGGTGCTTGAGGCAGTGTGCTACAATAGCAGATGATTATAAAGGGAATGCTGAGTAGTGACCAGCTCCTGTGTGTTCAAGCTAAAAAAAAAAAGGAAGGCTGATTTCTGCATCATAGGACCTTGCACAGCAACATGACTGCAATCTGTAAATTCTGATTATAGTTCAGATCTTAGTTTGATATCTCTTCATAAATCATAATACTGTATGGCTGTTTTTATGAGACTTTATGGGATTTTACTATTCTAAAAAGTGTCATGGGGTGATTGATATATGGATCTTTCATTGCACTGATCATGGACTGTAAAAATGTGGCATTGCAAGGTAATTCAACGGAGTGTGTGGTAACTTGAGTTATACTTGATTGGCCAGTGCACTGCCTGAATGGAGGAGGCTGCATAAAATTCTTGCTAAAATTCTGCCAGTTTTAACTTTTTGGACACACAACCCTGCACGTTTTTTTAAGAGCACTCATTACTCTGTCGGCAAACTCCATTCAAGTGAATGAGAGGGCTGCATTTCCTTTTTACACAGACCTACTGCAGCTCTGAATGTAATCTAACATTATCCTGCGTACATTTGTTATCCTAACATAATTCCTTAGTGCTTGTGGTAAAAATGATTTTTTTTTTCTTCTGTGTGTTTCCTCAGATCACCTTTGGGACAGTTTGCAAATGTAAAAGCAACACTCTGTCTGGAAATAACTGTAGCTGTCCTAATAGATCTGAGCTGTCTCTTAGAAGACCAAGTTTTAGATACATGTTAAACTTGAATCAGCTTCGACAGACACACAAATATCTGTCTGTCTGTCTGTCAATAAAGCACAACTTAAATTCACTTAGGTACACAGAGTGTCTTGTTAAGAACCTGACATGTGACAGATTCAATAACTGTCAATAGTGAAGTGAGAAGTAATTTTTTTCTTTTGAGTCTTGTACATCTGTTTAGACTTAGGCTTAAATAGTAATCTGAACAAGGAGTTAACCTTCAGAATTGGCCTGGCGCAACACAGTGTTCTCACTTGTAATGCTTACGTGCATTATCCTTGAGTGAGCTTCAATAAATGCTACTGACTTCCAGCTTTCAGAGAACATTTATTCATGAGTTAATCTGCTCCCAAGATTTCCTTCACATAAAGCAATGGTTTTATATGAATGCTCAAGATAATTTGCTAATGCAGATAAAGTTTTGCGTGTTAGCTCTTTGTAAAACTGTCATCAGTGATCACAGTGAAGGTCGGAATATGATGGTTTGCAATGAGTAAACAGTGCATGTCATTTCTGATCCCTTGTTTTCTGAGCAGGTTTAGATAAAGACATGAATGCTGATCGTATTCAAATCACTACCTTTGAAAACATCAGAAAAAAAAAGAGTGGCCTGATTTCTAATTAAATGTTTTAGCTGAGCCGCTTCCACCGCTGTAGCTCAGAATATATGGCTGACGTTTTTACCAGGCCACTTAGGAATATTTGTGCCCCTGGCAGCTTGGCTTTTCAAGCAGTTATGGTTTTAGACCCCAGCTAACTGGTCCAGCTGCTCCGTGGCAGCATTTATGCTGCTGTTAGGCTCTGACATGAAGTTGCATTTGACTTCTTTGATGTCTTATTGTCATGTTTATAATGTAAAGAATATATTATACATGATCTCAGTGGTGCACTGACCTCCTGCTTTTATATCTCTTGACAACAAGCTATGAGGAAGCCAACATTGGTTTATAATATGGCATTGTACCATGTTATGCACAGAAAGTATTTGCCTGGTTTCTGATCTGATCCACTCTAATGATGAATTATAAGACTAAATGTAACTTTTTAAACACAATGGGGAAAAAAAACTGTGAACTACATTATCTCACACCCAGTTTCTTGAAAAATCTTATCTGGCAATAAGTGCTTCCTTGCTCAGTGTTGATAAGAACAAGCTTCATGTTTCTTTCCATTTGCCAGTGAAGGACCCAAGTGTGTCTGTTTTGAACATACAAAAGGATTTTCATAATTTTGATATTCTGGAGATTGTTATCTTCTGTTCAGCATATTACACAATCTGAAAAACAGCCGATAGCTGTTTTCCAAAAAGTAGATATTTAAATCTCTTTCTCGCATCAGAGATATTCTGTGGGCTTTTGCTATCTCTAATTCCGATTATGCATGCTTTTTGGTGCTTCAAATGGAGTGTTGGACAGTTTCTTAACGTTTCAATACAACACCTGCAAAACTGATATTATTAGTGTTAGGTGACGCCCAGCAATACAAAAAAAGAACATATTTTCCTTCTGTCATTATTTAAAAAACATATTTGCAGCTCTAATCATGTGTAAAAACAGTGATAAAATGATTCTTACTGAATAAAATCTAAAACATGCTTTAACAGAATATCATTGGTATCAGATTATATAACTGCATGACTTCCTTAGGATTTAATTTGCTACTTTTGGTGTTATGCAAATGTTCTTTCAACTGGCGGGTGCAATTAAGGCAGAGTTATTGTAAAAGTCAGTAAATGACCAGCCTTGTTCATGAACCAGGGCGACATATATGTCATACCGGCTCCTCACAGAGAGAGTGTGTGAACTCAGCTGTGACAAGCCTCATTAATAACTTTCCTGCTGCACCGCATACATTTCCACTCCTGCACCATCTCAAAATTTCTGTAAATTAAACAGAATGAATCAGACTGTGTTTACTTCTGTCCCTCTCACTTTCTGTTCTTCCCTCTTACTTTAGCATTCAGCGCTAATTAGATCAATTTATTCCTCCACCCAGGTTTACACATTAAAATGTACTATATATTTATGTTCTGGATTTAGTTTTACAGCACGTTTTAAAGCCTATGTTGCTCATCATCAAGTCTTTAATTAAAAGGACAACTAACTTTTACCAGCCACTGTTAGCCCATGGGACACTGGCATGAATGAATTGTAGTGTCATGCATGCTAGTGGTTTCTAGGTAGAATTTATGTCAATGTTTATGACTAAAACCTCAAAGATATGGCAAGTCTCTGTCTTTAGAGCAGTCCTACAACGTGACAAATACTTTTTTAATTTTACCATGACGACACAAACATAAGTTTAACACTCGGCAAGGGTGACACAAAAAAAGGGATGCAAATAGAGAAATGGACACCACAGATGATGATAATTTAGGAATTTGGTAAACAACTGAAAGTAATAATATCAATTTGCATTACGGTGTTAAAATGAAATAAATGAGAATCTTTCGATTTCAAGTCAGGCCATATAGACTCACAGAGTGTTGATTTTTTTTAACCAGCACCCTGTAAGCACTGTATTTCTCAAATGTATACCAGCATTTTTAAACCTGGAATCTGAAAATGTCTAAGATGCAATTTTTAATCACTCTAACTGCCATTTAAAGGAAACAAAAGTACCAGACTTTTGAGTGGAAGGTATTTTTTATGAGAGAACAAGACCAAAAGTCAAACATTAGCACAGGCATGCAGAAGTTTGCTAGGAAAAATCTCCAGGGGTGAGATCCTGAGCTTGAGTTACCCTATTGGGGCCCTTTTCCCAAATCTGACTGGCTCCTAGAACCAGGATCCTCTGGTCCCTTCAAGGACACAGTAACTGTCTGCTTTACACACATATCAGCAGGTTAGGCAGGGACCTGAGGGGATCACCAGCATACTAACAACCCACCCTGCTCTGGAACAAAATACAATTACCCAAAGTGCTCAAAAAACAAGGAAAAATAATGGAAATACATGACCTTTGTCTTTGATACTCAACACTATTGCCTCTGCCACCCATCCTAAGCAACCCCAGTGTCTGAAAAGCAAATTAAGAGGAAAGGCGCAGCAGAACTTGTGAATAAAACAGTACAACTGGCAATATTTTAAGCTTGGATATCACATTAGTGTCTAAACAATGCAGATGAATGCATGAGAACACGTCTGCAATAACATATAATTCCTTTCATTTATCCAAGAGGTCACTGATCAGACCATCCTGTGGTTTGGACCACTCCATCACTTGCTCTCCTCTTCACACTAAATAGTTTCTTTTGTCAGGGTTGGTTTAATTTGACTTTTTTTGTTTGTTTATTTTTCGTACACAAACCTACATTTCATTGATTTATTAATGTATTTTGTTTCCATGATATATATTAATATGAATGTAAATTGATATGATTGACATGCTCCATGATTGCAATTATTTTTTTCCTGTGTGTAATTTCCCTCCTTTTGTCATGGCCTAAGAGCTGGGTCATGACAAATTTGGCATGACGACTCAATTTCACACACTGTAAATATTTTATAAGGACAAACTGAGATAAAATAATCACATCTTTACTCATAAGATCAAGCAGAAATAATCCCCATCCTGGTTTGGAGTATCACTTCTATCTAAAGACCCATCCAGCCAACTACTGTCCCCCACTCCTCACTTAAACTGGACACTTAGATGGTGATCATAAGTGTTTTATGTTCCTCTCCTTTGTGTTGCCAAAATCTTATGCAGTGGGCGTTGTTCCTGCAGTCATACAGTTTAGAGAATCAACATATTATTGGGGTTAGTAAGTTATGCAGATGTGCCATTCTGTGCACCATTAAACTTTTAGGGCAGTGGGAATGGAGATAAATTGCATAGTGAGGCAAATGTTTGGATAAGAAAGGGATGTGTGTTGTTGGTATTAAAGGAAGTAAAAAGGTCAAACCAAACCCGAAACCTGGGAATGTGGCGCCTGGGAGAGAGATTGAGACAGTGAGACCCAACTGGTAGTTATTGCTTTGGAGAAGACCCACAAAAGTGCCATCACATTATTTTAATGACCATTCCTGACCTCAACCCCCTGCAGGAAGTTGCCAGCAGAGCCACTGCAGGCTGAAAGGGAGGAGCCTAACAATAAAGCAGCAGAGACATAACTAAACACTCTGGATAAAACCAGTGGTTCAGTTTAGGATTTAAAATGGGTAGGATTTGACAACTTAATCTCTTGGTTGAGGAAATGTGTTCAGGGTTAATAAAAAGGGTCAGGTTAATTGCAGGTTATCAAGAGTCTACCTATTTTTAACTCTTCCTTTCATGGTGCTGGCAAAGTGACTGTTTTGCAGTTTTTGTGTGAGAAATTTCCCATGGTACCTAGCAACCAGACCAAGATCCGATAAAATGGATCCAAAGAAAAGACAATGCACCTCCGAATTTTATACCACTGAGTAAGAGACCTTTCTATCTGACTACGGCAGGCAAACACCATGTGTTCTGTACATTATATTGGACCGCCGACTTTGGTGTACAGCACTGTGGAAAAGACAACTTTGCTTGACATGCTAACTAAGCTAAACACAAACAATCCACAGAGGCAGAGAAACGAATTGTACCTTTTTGTTGGTACATTTATTTCTAAAAAGCAGATGTGAAGCTAGACATACACACACTTACTCATACTGCTCTCACAGTGTTTGCACTTGATATTTTTTGTGATGTAAATTAGGTTGAATTAGGCAGATACCTAAGACACCCCCACACACACACACACACACACATACACACACACACACACACACCTACACACCTACACACACACACACACACCCTCACCCACCCCCCACCCCAGTCTTTTCACAACCTGATGAGGGCAGGTTTGGATGTTATTGTGATTGGATGTTAATTCTGGTCTCTTGCATAAAAGCCTGACACTCTTTGCACCTATCCATTGGCTGGACCTCGAAAGCCTTACTTTTCAATTCACTGCATTAAGTAAAGGACACACATTTTGCATTTGCACAGATTGTTGGCAGTGCATCAGATTTAACTCATGAGGTGCATAATTGTCCAATATTGATGTCATTCCAAGGGATTCTGGACTGGATTGATAGCTTCTGGACAGTTAAAAATGAAACTTGTGGTGAGACTGCTTGCAAACATTTTATATTTGCTCATATTTTAATGCAGTAATTCACATATACCCATTCACTCTATACAGATTGGGGGTCTCACTGCAAAGTGCTTAGGATCCATACTTTAAGTGTGTGTGCACCAAAAAGTAATCACATTTTAAAAACTGTGCATTTGCACACTTGCAGGCACAGTTTCCTTTATAATTTGCAGTCCACCTGAGAATGTGCCAATGTTACACCCACATTCAACCGTAAATGGTCAATGCAAAGCACCTCATGAATGCAAATGCACAGCAATGAGCCTGTTCCTTATGGTGAATCATGATGCCAATGCATTCATCATGCAGCATTATGGACGAGTGTCACTGTTGTATTAAATTGTTTACAGCAATCAAACTGATGGCTTGAAACGGCGCCAAAATGATCATGACAATTAGTGATATCCTTATCCCCCCACCCTGGGGTGTCTTTAGAAAAATGGACATTTGATTAGTGAACAGAATTTATTTTAGTTTTGGGATGGTTAACTTGGCCTGCATTATGATTAGACTCCTAATAAGGATATGGAGTGTAATGATGGTGCAACAGATGTCACTGACTTGATTTACAGTTTTTGATTGACTTTGATTTACATAATCCATGCATGCAGGCAGTGAAGCATGCTGGGTAAACGTGACTGGAGAAGGCAGGGTGTGTGTGGCAGTGTTATGGCAGGTGTCTTTGGCAGGGATAGGTGATTGTCAGGTTAAAAGAAAAAGGAAACCACTAACAATACACGAGGGGGTGTTGTTGTGTTGTGGTTCACTCAATTTAGCCACCAGCTTACTCTGACAAAAGGGCAGAGCAAGAAAGAAAGACTTCTGGATTGAGTTGAAAAGACACAAAATACCACATGAACAACTCCTTTGTAAGACAAAAGGCTACTAAATCTTCTCCTTCGGGCTCACCCACACCAAAATTTGCAAATATTTACCTTTGTTCAAAACCAAACAAAAAAAGCTAAGAGAGCACAGTCAAAGGGGTGAAATGACAGGCAGACAAAGCTGCCCAGGAGGAGACAAGGCAGTGATCTGGAGAGATTTGTGAGTAGTCCATAAAAACACACAAACGCCCCTCAGGGGAGATTAGGAGACATGGTGACATCAAATGCAGCACGGATAGGAAGAGGCACTTGGTTGCAGGCTGGCTAGCCCTGCAGTTTTCATGAGCCTGGCTCGAGAGCATTGTTACAGGCAGCAAAAGCAGTGCACTCTGTTGCGCCTCACATACACTCGATTCATTGTATCAATTGTACTCTCGAAATCTATTCAAAAAATAAAACAATTCTTGGTGATATATGTGAAATAAAAGATAATATTAAAAACTACTGTCGCTCTGTTCTGCCAATTCTTTAATGCTATTTGTTTCAAACGCCTGGAACACCCGAGAGGATAGAGACAGTTAGAGGCAGATTACAGGTGGGTATTGGCCCAAGGCTTAAACTGATGAGGCGCGTCTAGCAATTCCTGATCATCTCCCACTCAGAGTTGTTTAGACATACTGAATTAACATGGTGCAGGAGTCTATTTGGAGGCCAGTGAAGCTCAGTACTCATTTGTTTTCCATCATGATTAATAGTATCAAAGCTGCTATATAAAAAAAAGTGTTTGTTACACATTCAAGATTCTCGGGAAGCCTGACTGCTGTTATCAATCATAGATGACATTTACTGTTGCATATGAATGTGCTAAAGTTTCATCACCTGATGATTGATACAACAGATTGTCCCTCAACAGATCCTCGCAGAACATGAGATGAATAGAAGATCCCCTCCCAGGCTCAATGTGACACAGAGTTGTATCAGTTGACAATTATCTCAGAAAGCCTCAACAACAGGCAGCATTAGGCTTAACATCCACACTAAATGCACTAAAAACTCTTGTTTCCTGAACTACAGGCCTAACTGCAGTAACAGCTTTTGTGTCTCTTGTGTTGCTCTGCTTTGGAGTGATTACACTGTTTGTTCGCCTTGAGAAAACACATTATTTTTCTCTTAGAGCACACTTTGAAAATGGATATATCTGCTCAAACTGTGCAGTATCTATCTAAATGAGAATCCCACAATTACTCAGTAACATGCTCTGACTTCCTCATCTTTCATATTCCTGTTATGTATTTAAATATTTTTGCCATTCTCCCAGCTTAGACATGTTCACTTTCAAGGGATTAATCATTCTGCCTATTGAGAATAAAATATGGCCATTTCAAAATCCAAATCACAAAGATGATAAATTAATGGATTGAATGGTTGAAATTTTGGCTTAATAAATGACTTTAACCATTTAAAAAAATGCTGTTAATATATGTTTTCTGTGAAAACACAAATCAACAAACCAAACCATCCAGTCATCTCAAATATTCTGCTGGGAATCCGTCCCTGCTACTTTAAGTAATTTATTCCATCTAGTATAACTCTTCGGTTGTCCATCCTTGAGGTTGGTCAAACAGGTTTGTCATTGTGTGGTTGTAAAGATTGCTTCAGGGGATGCCCTTATGTTTAGCTTGCCTTGTGAGACAGCTTCTTGGTGCTGTAGTCTGATGAAAAATTCACTTTTTAAGTCCAAACAGGAAGTTAAGAGAGCAGCTGCACACACAAAATGCAGGGCAAATTGTACATTAAGTGAAAGTGTCGTGCTCTTGCTAGTAAAAAAAATCAACTCAGGCATTTGTTTACTTATAAAGCCTTTTTCTAAAAGAAAAAAAAAAAAATAATAATGCTCACTGATAGTCACTATTTGAGTAGGAGCAAAGAGTCTGTGATCACCACTGTGGTACACAGTCTTTTTTATTTTGGCTATTAAGCATTGTTGTAAACAAAAGATCCCACTTCGAATATGCTGCAAACTTTAAACAATGCAATGCTCAATGCATCAGCCTCTTGTGGCACCATGTTCTCCACTGTGGCCTTGCTATCTTTGTGATTATGCCAACACTTTCTTTTTTGCCTGTAAACTCTTTTTACTTCAGATCTTTTTTTCAATTTTTGGTTTGCATGAAACACAATTTGACAGAGCTTTTTCTATTGTATGACATTGTATGATCTCTCACAACAATCTATGTGCAAATAACAGCCTTACCCTGTGTGGATGCACAATTTACAATTTTTCATGCAGATAATTTGCTAAACCTTCCCATGAACTTCTGTGGAGATCAGATCCATAGTCAGAGGACTTTTGTCTTCATCTGTAGTCTGGCTATCTTTATCCTCATGATATTAAAATGAACAAGTGGTTGATGTTTTGGTGTGGTTAAGGCAAAGATCATGGTTTGCATTAAAATACGTTTGTTAAGTTTTCATCACTTATTATGCTAAATCAGCCTAATAAACTTAAAGACATGCTTTTAAACAAGTCAAAATTGAATATTGGGCTTGTGTTTTCTGATCCATTCATCAACTCCAGTCTCAACCCTGTTCTGTCTTGCTCTTCATACTACATTACACTTTTTTATGCTTATGCTTTTATGCTTGGTAAGTGGGAAGGATTGGCACAACACCTGCATGCAAAATCAGACTTAAGTGTTTGCACTGCAACCTGTAAAAGTCCTGCTGCTTGCTGGCAGGTTGATGTGACAAGGCTGGTTGATCAGAAAAACACTAACAAAGTGAAGGAGCCAGTCTACAGACTCGGTACCTTTAAATGTCTTTTTCAATGTTTTCATCTTTGAAGAAAGTACATTTTCAAAGCAAAGGAAAACAATCAAAGAGCATCATTATTATTTTTGAACTGATATTCCTGCAAGGACATATAATAAATGTTTTATTTTAATTTTTTCAACTTGTTTGAACTCTTGAAATTCTAAAATAGTATTAAATGCACCAGTGTTACTGAGGATAGTCTCAAAACAATATTGTTTGTGTGTGCATGTGTGTGCGTGTGTGTGCATGCGTGTGCATGCCTGGGTGTGTTTGTGCAGTATTTGTGTTTTTGTATGCTTTCTTCTCCTCTCCCTCAGGATCTCCTTGCCGGATCAGCGTTTATTCTCTACCTCAGCCTCCTTGTCCTTTATGCACTTCACATCCTTCTGCAGTTGTGTCTCAAGGTAATAAGCAACGAGAAGAAGCACACTGTGAGTGAGGCTGACAGTAGTAGAAGTTGTGGAATACATTATTGTTCTGTGCAGCACACTTGCACACACATTTTCCTCAGAATTTTTGCTGAAGATACTAAAAAAAAGGTAAATCGCCAACTAGAAAATTCAGCGTCTTGAGCAGTTGAAATGGTTCATTGTGGACAAGAAATGTCACTTTTTAGCTTTCTTTGAGTTGGATTAATGTAACTATATTGCATTCCGATTTCTTGTCCCACATGCACATTTTCTATGTAAATTGCAGAGCATTTCAGTCTTCAAATAATTCATACTCATGGTTAGTTTTCCAGCTTGTTGAACCTTGTGGCTCAGACGTTGCTCAGCAATCAGCGCAAGTTATACATCTGACATGAGTATTTAACTTCAGTTGACTTCTGTTTGATCACTTTGACTCCTCTCTAGTCAATGCTGTGGCTGGTTTTGGTCTGAGGTTTACAGACAGCCGATGCTGTCTACTTTCAGCAGTCTGTCAAACTCCAACCAAGGGTCCTTTGCCGATTCATCATACGACCATCTGCTATCATGTGACCATGGCTGTTGTTTTTCTGTCCATCTATATCGACTGAGAACTTGTTCGCATATTAAACATTTCATTTAAACTGTATTTGCATAATGCAGCAACAGTCACCATCACACCATCTGCGACACAGTTTGTGATCACAAACTGTGCAACAGATTGTGAACTGCAGCACACATTAGATTTTTAAATTCTGGCTGATTTCTCAATTAAATCCTATCAAAGTAAAAGCAAGATCCACCTCATAATGACAATAAACTGCATAAAACAAAGTTCAGATGTCAGTGTTAGTCTGTTTAGATTAATTGGTCCCAAACTGGGGATGAGACACTCTGTGGGCTTATAAATTAAATTTGTGAGGTTACAACATGACCAACAAGATAAAAAAGAGTTGAAAATCTGTTTCACAAAACTGAAGGGTTCTTTTGTCTCGTGAAATTGGTTGAAATTGCTTGTTCTTTTGCAAGCAGTTTTTGTCTTTTGATTTGTTTGTCCACCAATTTGATCCAAGGTGAGAAATCACAACAACCTCTGGATGGTTGCTGTCAAGTTTTGTTCAGTTGAAACAAACCTGCTTTGACTATCCGCTGACTTTTCATCTACGCCTCCATCGGGTCACAGTTTTTGCTTACCCACTCAAATACTAAATATTGACAAGTAGTAAATTAAATGTAGTAAGTTTTGTTACAGTTCTTCATATTTATGTACTTCCAGGTAGAATTCTGGAAATTCTATAATTCTTCATGTAAAGACAGTTCAGTTTTAAATGAACTGAACTGAACTCTTACTTTAAAAAAAAGTAGTCGAAATTCCCATCAGTCTCAGCTGTGTAATGTGTATTGTTTAGTCCTGGTTTGCAAAATTTAGTCAGCCCACAATTAGCAAAGATGATGAACTTGGTAAACATTGTGCCTGCTCAGCATGTCAACATTGTCACGCTAGCATGGCTGCAGAAAGAGTGTTTTTCTTTAAATGAACTTCTAACAAAAGTAATATTTTTCTTTGGTTCCTAAGTTACAGTAGATGCAAGTTTATTAAGTTCTCTTCAGTACTGCTTTACAAAAATAAAAGGTTGTTGTGTTTTTTTTAGGACAAATCTACATTATTATATCATTATGTGATGCATCAGTAACTACCAGACATTCCTTTGAATGTTTCCTACCAATAGTTTTTATATTCATGACACTAGTTAATGCAGAATAAGCTTTTTGCTTAATATTAAATCCTAAGAATAAGTAGCAGAGAATTTTCTCCACTGTGCTGGTGTTTGTCCTTTTATTTAAACCATTCTCTTTTTTCTCCTCCTCTATCAGGCTTATTTCTATCTATTTTTGGTGCTGTTGAATTGACATGTTCTGCTTCTCTGAAAACCCAAGAGAAATTTTAGTAAAATGACCGATACTGTATAATGTTCAACGCAGCATGGTTCTTTCACTTGAGTCTGCTCTTTGATGTGTTTTTTTCCATCCTATTTTTTGTTCTTACATTTGCCGAACAGAATAATTTTAGTGGCTTCCTTTATCTTTTTGGCACTAGTTCGCATTCTTAAAAGAAATCATTCTTATAATTCTCATTTCCCCTTGATGCTTAACATCTCAGCTTTCCAATTATAAAAGCTTCATCTGTTCTGAGAAATTTGCTTCATGATTTGTATTCTGCCTCCAAAGTATACTGTCATTAGTCAACAGCAGAAATTGTCAAAACAGGTGGGAAGAGGGCTCTGAAAGTGGCTGAGATGTCTGTAATTTTCAGTTCTGTGCTCTGTGAAAAGATAATTTCATTGATTTTTCAGTGCACAAGATGCTGCAAATTTAAATGTCAGATTTCTATCAGTCCATATGTTCATCTCCCTCTCTCAACACGTTTTTGTTAATGCTCCTCTGAGTCCTCACTGAAATTTTTCACTGGTTGCTTCCAACCCATTGAGTTGAAATCAGCAGCAACAGCTTTCACAGGAAGAAAGTTTTCAGGTATTCAAAGCAGTTTCAATGAATTCACCTGTGAAATTTTACATATCAGACACTCACCTTTAACTGAGCAAGAATCAGCATACACGTCAGACTCACTGCACCCATTTCACCCGATCCCATCACATGGATTCATAGCATACTTACGCATTCTCACCACAGCTTGTCAGACATCGACACGGCTTTGTCACGCCCACGATCAATGTTGTAAAACGGTTGCAGTTTGATCTAGGATAACATCATTGGTTTGACTTGAACACTAGTCTCCTGCTCAAAAGTCCTGTGTGTGACACACCAATCTACCCAAACCCTCACATCTCTTGGGGCATTGTTGCTCTTCATGTCACGTCAGGTGTAACAAGTGCTCCAAGTGTCTAATATAGATGCAGATTGGTTCACACTTGAGTTTATTGAAAAGCTGATGCATCTCATGTAGACGCTTAAGTGTACTTTGTGCGTCTGTTTGGGACACTGATGGGCATGACTGGCTTGAAAGAGACCTGGCTGAGCATGTCACTGTGATAAGTTCAGGTGTTTCCACTCATTACTGTGTGATAATGATATGTCAGTGGTGTCCAACCTTTCATCCAGTGTCTAATAATAGCCTGTGCAGTGAGGCATAGAGGCAATATGAAGGCAAGAGTGGCAGAGATGTTTCCATGATATCAAGCTGTTCTCATTCCACCTAATGAGACAAGAGATCAACCTGTCATTCTTAATATAACACTGACAAGTGGATACAGTCTCACGCACACACACACACACACAC
>JAQNCA010000013.1:6537170-6587582 GCA_029783725.1 Acanthurus tractus
CACCCACCCACACACACATACATACACACATCTCAATCGAGCACATGTTAGCATTCAAGCAAAGCAGAACATGAAATGTCAAACATGTAATACTATGCAGAAGTTTTGCATTTAATATACATTTCAGACAGTGATTTGAATATTAACTGTAGATGGGATTTAGCCCTTAACCCTCTTCTAAAGGCCATACATCTTGCGTCGTGCATAAAAGGGCTTTACCAGAAATTATGCTGGAAAATACTGAAGATTGGCTGGTGACTGTCATCAACATTCTAACCCCTGATGTAAAATTGCACCTGAAAATATGATATGTTAAACTGTAAGGACAGTAGCAGCAGTATATCTAGACTAATTGTGCTGGGCTTATTGTCTTATGTTTGTTAACATAAAGTTTGTTAGTGTAGATCATTTTTGTGTTGGTTCTTACCCAGTTTCTCCATTGATTTAATGAATCAATGCTACAAGAAATTTTGATCAGCACAGAGAGAAAAGTCTCAAAATTCATTTGAAGTGATAAGAAATGGAAATTGGAGAAAATGTAATTATTTTTAAATAATTATAAATTATGAATAATTTAACAATTTATGGTTGGAATAAAGGGATGTCACAGTCAATCTTTTGGTCAGTCCACAACTTTGAACCAAAGAAATTACAGATATTGGATGGATTTCCATGAAATCCAATGCAGACAGTGATGGTCGCAGAGGATGAATTATGTGAACATCATCAGGCAAAACTAACAACATTCTAATCAGCCTTGGCTGTATGCTAACCAATAAATGCTGCCATGCTAACATGCTAAACTTGTACAGATATTAACAATTAACCCAAAGCCAAAAGATTACATTGGGATCATTAACATCTGTTTCTTGAACTTTTAAGTTTTAATCAAACTCCCACTGTTTTTAATGAATAAATATCTTAATATTTTCCCCACTGAAGTGTAGAGAGGCCCAGAAGTTCTATCAAATACAAGTTTAGCCACTGATGAAGCTGTCCAGACTAGTGGTTAAAATGGTCACAATTACACTTTAAAAAGCTAGATGACTACTAAATAACCTCCTTTTATTACATCCTTTTAAATGCTTTTCCTTTGACTCCTTTTACGCCTCTACACTGATTGTTGCAGTCAGATTATCTGTGCTTTTAAAACGTGCATACAAGAACACAGCACATATTATTTTTAATAACAGTGTTTAAGCTTCATGGGCATGACGTCAGAGGAAAAAACAGCCACTGTGTGATAATGGTCGAAGTCGAAGTCCTTCTGAGCAAGTCCACCAAGCAATTGGACCCCTTTCTGAAGAAATGATGACAGAGTCATAACTTCACTTTTAGTGTTCATCAGGACTTTAAAACTGCATAAAGTGAATCATCAGTTCAACTGAAAAAAAAAAACCAACCTTTTTTGCGACAGCTCATACTACAGTCCAGAGCGCAACCAAGATTATCTACATGTTTTCTTCTTTTGGCTGCTGTATGCACATATATATATATATGGATGTGTGTGTGCATATATATTTAAAATTTTGTGCAACCTCAAATGTGACATAAAATTCATGCATTATAATTTTATCATCAGCTTATTTTAATACTTTCACTCTCACTGTCTTACTTAGCCTACTGAACCTCCCCAACAAGTGTCTGTCAGATTTGGATTGACAACTTTTTGAAAGTCTGTTTGTGGAGTGAACAGAAGTACCACTTGAGTGACACAGTGATAACGTTCTGTCATCAGTGCTATAGTGTTGTTAGCTAAAGGTAAAGATTTCAGTGAGCATCTTGGCAGTTTAATTTGTAGAAGAGATAGAAAAGCCACCACTGTAAAAAAAACCACTGTGGTTGCAGAGAAAAGATGGTTTCAGGAGTTAACTCTATATTAACACTTACCTTGCCAGACCTCAGGTGTCAGGTAAAGTGATATCAAAGCAGGAAAAGCATGACGCTCAAAAAATTTAGCAAACAATCACACAAACTACAGCAAGATCAGCCCTCAGTCATGTCCTGTCTCTGTAAAGTGGCACTCAAAACTTTTGGAACCCCTGCTGGTACGATTTAAAACTCTAAAAAGCTGTCTTGCTGTCTTGTAAAAGTAGCTGTGCCCAACCACTGGTCCCAGGATACACACAAGCTATTTTCCCAACATTGTATGTGAAAACCCATTTTCTTTTCTTTTTTTGAGAATTCATTTCTTTTAGTATTGTTACAAGAACAATGAAATGTTCTTCAACAAGAAATGCTTAACTCTGTGTTTTGTGTCACCATTAGGTGCTTTATGACTCTATTATCAAATTTTGTCTTTTAACGGAACCCATCATTTTTTCTAGACACAAAAGGTGTTGAAAGACTGTTTATGATTGTGCATGAGTAAAGTTTATTGAATCAACCTTCCAAAAGAAATTGAAAACTTTCCCTCCTGTTTTGCAATAAGCAGCTCATTTAATTTTTTTTGTCTCTTCGTATTTTCTTCCTTTACTTTCCTGCTCTTTAATTCTCCCACTGACTGAGTGATGACAATCCCGCTTCTCTCATTTCCTCTTTGCACTTGCACAGTCAAATCTGTCATCACTGTTTCTCCCCTCAGCAGGCTGCTGATGACTGTTAGTGAACAGTGCAGTATATTCACCACATCAATTTAACTCATACCACAGCTTAAACTCCACAATGGCAAAATTTTCTGTAAGGGGAGGGCACGTAGGAGGGGATGATTGTATGTGGGTGTGTGTGTGCGCTTACATGCATTAATGTGCTTGTATTTGTGAAGATTGAGGACATCTCCTTGAATTCAAATCCATCCAGAAGAAAGAAAAAAAAAAAGAAATCCACTTATAGAGGCTAGGCTGGTGAAAGCCACTGACAGGCAGCGTGTCAGTGCAGCATCGTTTTTGTTTTTGGCAACACTGTATTTTGGGCTGCTGCTGTGCATCAGCCAAAATCAGCAAAATGCATCCAGGGAAACTCCGTCAAAACCACGTTTTCTCTCTTGCAGAACATGCAGCCATAAAAACATTTTTTTTTTCTCCTCAAGTTGTTGAATGTAGCAGAGGTTCGACAGAATGCCTTGGTGACAACAAAAGGAGCAAGCTAACGGCATAGGTAATAATCTACAGGATTTATGGACACGGAGAATAAAAACCCCTCATACCTACAAATAACACAATCGCACAAATGGGTGGATGAGTGGGTCTTTGGCGAAAGTAGACAAAGAAAACGGAAGTAAGCTTCGTGACAGATGTTATCTTGAAAAATTGTGTATATACCTGTTTATTCCATGTATGTTTGTATTTTTGTCTTGTGTACAGTGATGGAAAAATTACTCCAGGTCCAATCTTTTTCGTTAAACTGTTGCTTTGCATACTGTATTCCACTGAGCTTCACTCATCCGTCCCCCTGAACCCATGAATATCCTAATGAATGTGGCTGTCTGTTCTCTAGAGAAAGCACCCACTGTTTCTCTTCGTCTCAGAGGAGGAGGCAAGGTGCTGCTGCTGGCTCTCTAATAACAGCCATTGAATATAGAGCACTATAAAGCTATCTCTTAGGGATTAATACACTTCAAGAACCAATTAATGAAAGGTACAAGTTTAAACTGAGGCATGCAAATAGCCGAGAGGTAAACAAGATACAAATTCCGACTCATTCTTTGTACTTTGCTTTTTGCTTTAATTAAATCATGTGTTTTAAAGGGGAGGATTAATCTGGCACTTTAGGCTACAAAACAGCAACCAAAAGAAGAAAAACTTACCTTGTACAGTGGAATCATATGCAAACACCACCCGTTCGAACTCCCAACTCATCACATGCAGCAACTTGGAGAGGATTCCTTGGCAGAGCCCCTTTAGTGTCCATTTACAACGCACAATGCTTTCAACTCGCTCCAATGAAAGCCATCCCCAGCACTGTTGATGCCTATAGTAGCAGATCAATCTGACCAGCACTAACAGCTAAAAAGTCCCAGTAAGAGTGGATGTTGGTCACACCCAGGACTTTAATCCAGTAGGATGGGATTGGATTCTAAGTTAAAGCAGAAATCAAGGATCTTTTCCTAAACCTTAAAAGCAGTTGAATTTATTTATTTATTCTGAAGCGTGTAGTTGTGGTTTCTAAATTTAACCAAGTTTGCATATTACACATACTTAAATGATTGATTAAACACATGTTTAAGACATGTTTAAAACAGCAATTTTGGCTCTGCATGTTGCTCACAGAAACTAACAAGGTACCCAGTGCTTTGAAAATTGACGTCAAGGAGGTTCTGACCAAGTTTGTGTGTGATCACTTAAGAGAAATAATACGAGGAACCACAATAGGTTTCTAAATAAAAAATGTCAGTTGGTGTACAGGTGTTCAGAGATGGCAGTGTAAAGAAAGTTATTTTCTTAACTCCCTGTGGTTTGGAGACAAGGTTCCGCCCCAAGTGAAGGATTTTAGTTAGAATTAGATGGAGCGTAAGATCAATAGGCAGATTGGTGCAGCATCTCCAGTCATGCAGATGCAGGAGTGTTGTGTTTAAATTCCTAATTTACCAGTCCATCTGTGTTCCAACCCTCACTTAAAGTGACAAGCTTCTGGGTAGTGACCAGCAGAATAAAGCCATATATGCAAGTGGCTGAATTACAGTTCCTGTAAAGAGTGTCTGGACTCAGATGGCTCAAAAGAGCTCAGAATAGATTCTTTAATGTTGAAAAAAACATATACCACATTCGATGGCTCCCTGCTGTAGATATTTTTTTAATGTATCATTTGAGCTCCCCTCCCGCCTATGAAATTGATTGCAGGAGCAAATAACCTTTTCTTGCCAGGGTATTAGAGAAAGTACTCAAAATGGCACAAATCCTTTTTGAATTGAGCACTTTATTTTGAAAGGTTTCAGTCAGGCTTTTGAATCCATCACAGCAAAGATTCTACAGTCCCAAAGGTCGTAAGTGACGTTTGACTGATGCTGAAGTTACCGGTCGTTGAGTTGTTTTGATATTAGATCTTTCTGCTGCTTGTGATACAGTTTATCAGCTCATATTAATTGATTGAAGACTAGAATAACAAGATTAGTGTGTGGTTCAAGTCTTATTTGGGTTGCAAAACTTTATCTGTGTGTGTGAGGAATGTCTCTTCTGGTTCATACTACTTAAAAGTCACAAAGCATGTGGATGTGTAGGTTGGAATTTTAACAAACCTCGCTGGCTAGTGAAAGCTGTAAAATATCTAGGTTGCTTAAGTGTTGTTTCAATGACACCAGTAACTATTTGTATGTAAAGCAGGGCTCACTGCACACTGAAACTTAGTCCTTGAAAGGATGCTCAATGATTTTTTCATTCCTATTTCAACCATCTTCTAACTTAGATGTCTAGACATCTTCTGACCTACAAATATTCAAATCACACCTTGCACAGTCAGGTTTCATTCTACTTTTTTTATTCCAAACAGTAATTCTATAAAATGACATGCAGCCCTCGAGCAGTGATGATATCCTCATTTGTGAGGAGTATAAAGTGTCAAGAGGACAGTTTCGCAGGCTGATACCGGAGTAGAAGAATACCTGCATAAGATCTTGAGTGTGATGTCAGGAGCACAGCTTGGTACATTACCAAACTTGCTGGAAGTTCACATCAAAAAGAACCGGACCAATTACTGCAATCCAGTTGATCTGGAACAGTAACTGGCAGTATGATAGACACACACACATGGCTGCACTGCACTTTGCCTCAGGGAATTATCTTCAAAAAAGCACTCATATCTCTTCTACAGCTAAATTCATTTCTAACCTCTTTTGAGCTGTTTGACAGATGGGAAAGAGCACAGAAAATCAAGGCTCTTCCGAAACGATGAGCACCAGGTTTTTGGTGTAATATATTCGGGTTGCATTCATTTAATTTTACAGGTTTTGACCAAAATAGCATAGTAGATGTGTAGAGATCTGTATTCCAGTCATGTCCACCTGGGAAGAGACCCTGAGGTAAACCCAGAAGACGCTGGAGGGATAATATATCCCATCCGTCCCGGGAATGCCTCCTCTCACAGGAGGAGAGGGAAAATGTGATTTGAAAATGCAAACTGTTGCCTTTGTGGAAAGTGCTCTGAAGTGAGTGGAAGAAAAAGTATATGGAGAGTAAGAGAGAAAAGTATTGGTGAAACTCTTAGTCTATTTATCAATTAATAAAAATTAATTGATTATTATTTAGCATTTTATACAGTCAAAATGAGGAACAGTTGCTGGTTATCTTTTATTGGTCTCACAAAGTAATCTGCAGAAGATTCAGAAATGTTGCAATGAGCCAAATATGTTGGAAGGAAAGAAGAGGGCTAGCTTCATAACAGTGCGGTGATAAACAGTGATGGTGGCTAATAAATAGAGGATACTAACGCTTCTGCCCCAAGAAATCAAACTTCTTGGACATATTTTTCTAGCACCCAAACCACAGGGGGCAGCAGAGAGCAAGTGGCTCTAAGTTATCTTACCGGCTAGTCAATAACAATACTAAATACTAAACTAAAACAGCAGAAAACAACACGTCTGTCATTTTCAAGATGCCAGTTTTGGCTCACAGCATACAGTGATGCTGCTGTGGATTTGGGCAGGTATGACTGATTTAAAGCATTTTTCAGAAAAGGCAACAAAAAGCACAAAGCAACGATAATCCATTTGAAATGCAGTGGTTCTGTAGAGTTAAAGGACTGAAATGAAACCTTTTTGCATTTAAATTAATTCTTTTTTTCCTCATAATGAGGGAAAGGGAGAAAATTGGATTTTAAGGATTTTAATGTGTTAACTTCATTTAGTTGTAAAAAAAAATGACATATTTATATTCTTGTTTCAAAATACACTGGTGTAATACTTTAATGTATGTTTTCTAACCTCGGTTATGGTTTAAATACTATTTTGTGCAGGTTTGATGTTTACATCTTAATAATGTTTTTGATAACCCACAGAAAGCTCCCCCATAGAATTAAAATATGCATTCTGGTGACATTATATTGCTACTTTAAAGGCATGAAATCATAGCACATCTGTCAAACAATTGTATTAAATGCACTGCATTATGTTTAATTTTCTTGTATTTTTTTTTAACCATTTGCCACTGATAAATACATACTTTTTATTGAAAAAAGTAAATGTTAACATAACTTTTATTCCAAAAAAAGACACAACAGGGTAACAGAGACAAAAAAATCAATAGTTAGTGGCATAGATAGATACATTTTAATGTTACACTCCCAAGTTTTTGGTGAGTTTTACTGTTAATGCAGCAAACTGGCAGAACTTGCCCTCTGTACAAATAACCCATAGATTCAGGGGAGATACATATTTTCATAAAATGAGCTGAATTGGACAACGGCCAGAAATTACAGGCAGTCCAAGAGGGAAGTTGGAGCAGGGAACTTAGACTAAAGGGTGCCAGTTGAGCAAAAGACACAGTGCAGAAACCCTTTAAGGGTCTCGCAACCCACTCACCCAGAAGAGGTATCAGTGTCAACATCACTGCTGGAGCATTTCAAGGTCTCAGGCTTGGTTTAGAAAGTGAATAAAAAGTCTTTTGCTTGCTCATTTTTAAAATTATATTTCTATTCATTTCTATGGCAATTTTAGCAAATGCTGTAATGCGGTGCAACTTTGGAGAGAAAATACTTGATCTTTTTGTTGTCTAACCAAAAGGCTGCTAGGCAAAGTGTTTATTGAAAGCTTTTATGTGACACACAAGCATGAAGAGGATGTTTATTGGGTTGAAATTTACCCAGGGATAATTTTTTTTGGTTGAGTGGACCAGTCAGCTATGCAATCTGTTTTAACTGGACTAATGTTTACACGCAATGGCCCAAATATGGGTGTGCGTGTGTCCTTTTTTTGCTCCAAGCTGCCTGGGTGGGAGGTGTGGGGAAGCCTTATTAATCCTGACAGTGTGCGTCATTTTCTATGGCATTATTTGTGTTCTTTGTCACAAGAATGTGCTTATGGTATAAGTTAGAGTCTTTTTTGGGGGACATTAGGCAGCCATTGAAGTAACACTCAAGTCTAATTGGCTGTTATGAAATGAACAAAATGTAGCAGAATTTTCTTTGTGTAAGGAGAACATTGGGTTCTAAAACAAAAAAAATCAGCGCACAGCTGATTTTATATATTTAATATGTCTACAAAAAAATTTTTTTGTGCGTTCATAACAGATTTAGATACATAGAGGCACATCAGGAACAAAATGTGTGTCATGTGCAGTGCTCTGTGGGGAGGAGACACATTAAAATGCAAGCGTATTTATTTGTGGGACATATGCATTTTCAACATTGTTCCATGTCTTTACCCTCATTAAACATGAGTAATTATAGCACAGGATGAAGTCACAAACAATTTGTCTATGAGATACTTCATCTTCAAATTCAATTAGCATTACCCAAAGCCTTTGAGCTTGTTTCCACACTTGCCTCGTTGCATTATGCATGACGATTAGCTGTTTGTATAAATTAAATGTGAAAGCATCACATACTGCACTCTAACGCCAAACTTGCAGAGGATTTGAGATTAAGAATTATTAGAAAGAGTTAGAATGAACCACAATAAAGCTGATGGAAGAAAATAACCTATGCAGAACACGCCGCTAATTCTGAAACAAAGGACGACACGCTGTGGCTACGTATCGCTGTCAGGAAAAAGACGCCTAACCCAAATGTAATGTATTTTAGAAAAATCCATATATTAATTCTAATTCATTAAAAAGATTCGTATGAATTTGTAGATTTAAATCTTCAAATTTTTACAAATAAGAAATTTTGCATTCATTTGCACGGTCATTATTAGAAAGAAGAACTCAACCATCACAGCACTTCAGTTTTTATTGGCAAGTCCGTTGCTCTTTTCATTAATCAATTACCATCTCAGTCTACTGAATGATGAGTCAAAACAATACAGTTTAAAAGGTGCAAATTTTTCGGACCACCATACCAAACCATCAAACATGCTCAAGTGAAGATGATACAAAACAAAGAAAAAAAAAAAAAGACTTTACTTGAGAATCAACAACAAGCAAACAGTGCAGTTTTTAATGTGTAATGTAATATCAATAATAGCACTGATCATTTTTTTGTTGTCTAATGAATTAATCAACATATTTTTCCGCTCTCAACATTGTTTGAACATGCAGACAGAAAGGATAAGGAGAAAATGAGATAAGAGGATGTAAAACGTCTTATTAAGGAGCCTCCAGAAGGGCTTCAGTGCTCCTTGTCAGAGAGTCTAAAAGTCTGTGGCACTCTGCTGGAGGGCTGAACTCCAAACACTATTCCCTCAAGTCGTATTTGTGTTTTGATGATGGTGCTGGAGAGAGCTATTACACCAAATTCTCTCAAAAGTGCTCACTTGGGTTTAAGCATTATGACAGCAAAAGACATATGATTCACAGCATTTTCATATTAATGAAACCATCGTGTGACAGCTCATGTAGGCATCTGCATTTACTTGTCTTCTCTAATTTATTCGGGGGGGGCGGGGGGGTTGTTTTTTTTTCAACTGGTTGGTCATTCATCTTTATGTGTACATGGCACAATGTTGCCACACAGAGCACAAACAGTACCAACATATTGTGCTGTGACCGTACCTTCTGACACGCATATAAATAAGCTACATAAAACAGCCTCACAGATAGAGGTATACTCAGCTGTTATGTAAGCTGCTGGTGGCCAGCTTGGCTTTTTTTTTCCTTCTTCTTCTTCCTGCTTGGCCAGAGTGCACCAGATTGGACCGAGAATCATTTCAGATCAGTTTATTGTCACACACATTAAAAAGTCCAGCAATGCCTTCCAATGCAATTAAATGCTTTTGCTCTAGCAACACCCCACTGGACCGCTTACAACCCAACCAACTGTGTATAAATAAATGAGAGTGAAACTGTGCATAACAAAAGTAAGAATGCCGTGTAATATACACATACTGTATGACAACACTTTTATAGCAATGAAATGGGCATTAAAAAGAATTCAGACATGTTGGCGCCTCATATCCATTTTACATTGAAATCATGATTAAAATCAGGGATTTCAGAAAGGCCCAATTTTATCTACTGTAACTTGGCGAAGAAACAACACGATCCCCTAATTTTATCCATGAATAATCAGTAAAGAGTATCTCATCCATGACCCTGTGGGCTGACTGTTGATGAGTCTCACCGCCTGTGGATAAAAGCTCTCCTAAAGCAGGTGGTGTGAGACTTGATAGTGCGCTAACAACCCTCAGATGGTAACAATGTAGTAAACAGATGATGGCTTGGATGAGTATGATCTTTGCCCATAGCACTATATGCTGTATAGTTATGAAGTTAGTGGTAATTTTACTACGTACAGTACTTCTCATCGTCAAAAAACAAGGCTACAATTTTTCTGAGCTGCTTTCACTGGTTTGCAGATAAGATGCCTCATGGCAATATTAAATCCAAATGCTCTAATGAAGCAAACCATCACTCTAAGTGGCACACCACTTTTTCAAAACATCCAAGGAAGAGCAGCATTTGTTGTTTTTGTTCCCTGTGTGCAGCAGTAATGAATCTCAGAAAAATTAAAGCTGTTATTAGTATCAACAGAAGCACAATAGAAATAGAGTGAGGTGAAGACAAAAAATAAAGTTGCTTAAAATCAATAAGAGTTTCAGTTTTGAGAGACAGGCTATTTTCTTCACACCACAGGTGCAGCTCCCACACCTCAATCCTATAGCCTCCTTGTTGTTTTCATGGATCAAACAAATCACTGTGGGTTGCTAGGATGTTGGCCACACAGTCAGTGTCAGGCTGCTTCTCCATGCTGTTTTATCCTACCTTCCTCTCTATGTCTTTTTGTAGCTTCTTCATCCACTGCAGCAAGCAGTGCACTACAGTAGCCACAGCTGATTGGTGGAGCATTTAAAATAGTCTTTTGCATTTATTAAAAGACCTAAAGTTTCCCCCTGAGTGAAGGATTGCCTTGCCTCTCTTGTAAGGAGCATCAGAGAGATCAGTCCAATTTTTTTTTGCTGTCATTCTTTCTGGGCTTCTTCTTGTAGCAGTGCACCAGTTTCATCTCATCACCCTGCATAGTGATCATTTTGTCCACCTCCACTACAGCACTTCTGGAGCAAAAAAAAAAAAAAAAAAAGACACACACCACCACATGGTGCTTAAATACTTTGCATTCTGAGCTTCAGCACTGGTGTTACAGCACTTTCAGAAATCCCTCAATTAGGCCCATTAACCTATTGAACCTAAAGCTGTCTTTCACTCCCGTTATTTCGAGGCTAATTGCATAGTCAATATGTTTTAGCCAGGCATGCCATATATTGTGATTTTCACGACAGCTTAAGGTACTCCGAAATGACATGTTTTGGCACCTCAGCAGTATTATTCATGCTACTGATCTATAAAAACTATAAAGACGAAAAACACCAGCCTCTGTGCGGGATGTCATGTACCGAACAAAAGTTATTGATATACAGCAGATGAGATGCTCCTGTCTTTAAACACACAATGAAGTTTGCTGCTTCTCTGGAGCATTGATTGGTGTCAAGGCTGAAAAACAGGGCAGCAGTGTAATTTGACTTTATACAGTGCCACGCCATGCAGGATATTCTATCACCACTTTCTTAAACACACTTCCCCTCCCAGCCATTTTAAGCTCTTTAGGGCATAAATGTTTGTAAACAGATATTTTGCTTTAATTTGCTCATTCATATCTATGAAAGTTGCTCAATCGGTGCATACCCTCAAAAAATAGGGGTTTTAACCGGAAAAACTCATTTGGGTAGATGTAAACAAGTGGAGACCAGGACAGAAAGTCTTTGGTAGAGTTAAGTAGTCACGATCCACTCACAAGCAGAATCTAGATTGATGTGATTGTTATGGGAATGTAATGAGATTTTAATTTGATCCAGCAACAATGTGATCTTCACAAGTTGGAGCTCAAGTACCTAAGTAAGAGTAAGTAAAATACTGGTTCAAGGATAAGCAAAATCAGTGAAACAGTTGCCAGCAGCTAGCGTGAGAATGGAGTGGTCTGACCTGGACCACCAACAGAGTGTGCTGTCTTCTTGATGTTTGGGCAGAAGGCTAAATCACACAGCTTTTCACAAACAACAAAAAAACAAGGAACTTACTCCAGTGGATAAAGGAGAGGGGCTCTGCCGCTGAGCAGTGCATTGTAAAATAATAAAAAACCAAAATAAAAACTCCCTCACTGATTTATGCATCAGATCTCAGAACACAGAACCTTCTTCCTGTGTTTACTTTCTCTCCCCTTCATCTAATCAATGAGCGTGAACGTGAATGTGAATGTTCTCACATCTAATTGAAGGCAACCTTCTACTTTGGTTGCCTTGAATTTTCCTGTGTGAAAAGAGACTAAACAACTGAAAAAAACTCAACAGGTTAGCAACTCATCCAAAGTTTCCGACTCGTGAAAAATAACAAGGGTTTGAGAATGCCCTCTGTGTTTTTTTCCTGAACCCCAGGCTTGATATCAATTAAGTTTACAATTATATAAAGTTGTGCACATTAAAAATAACTTTCTGTAAATCAGAAAAGTGAACAAATATTGGATCATAATTTATCTTGTTTTCCATTTAAGTTTTCCTGTTATTTTTTAGGGCATGTCTTTATATTAAAAAAAAGGTTTTTTGTGGGTTGCAGTAGATTTTTTTGTTGCAGTTCCACACTTGGCTTCTGGAACAAATTGGCAGAAAGACTGACTCGCTGTGTCTTCCTCTCTGTCTTTGTAATAATTTTTTGGCATTCTGTCTTTATTAGAATTTTTTTTTTACAGAGGAGATAGAGACAGGAAACATGGGGAGAGAAAAGGGTTGATGCTTTGCAACAGAGCTCTGTGGCCAAAATCAGAGTGTCATATGTGACACTTCTTTGATCAATCCCCTATATTAATCTCTCATAATACATCCATGCTTTAGGAGTATTCACACACTGAATTTACCTGTGACTCAGAGGGACACATAAAAGTCACACAAATCAAGGTGTGAAATGGTGTGAACCTGCCTGGAAGGGGATGGAAGTTTGACCTACTTCTACTGCAGTCCAGATCGCTTCTCAAGCGTCCTTACTTTTGCAAAGCCTCCCAACTGCTTCTCCACCTGGGTAGCAGTGACAAGGGAGGTGCAGGCTTGAGGTAAGGGTCTTTGAAAGCTCAAGGCAGGGGACAGCACTGTGGCATTGACCCCCGGTGCGATGGACATGATGGGCTTGATAATCTGGCTGACTACAAGCTCCGATTCTTTTCCCTCTCCTTTCTCTGTATTCGCTGCCGCAGTGTGCTGTCAATCTTCCCTCACTGGCTGCTCTGTCTGTGCTTCAGCCTCTTCTTCAGCTATTGTATTTTTGGACAGGAGTAGCCTTGTTGCTGTCTGTTTTCCTGAAAGTTCAATTTTCTTCTCTTGTCCTATGTGACGCAGAGGCTGTGCTGCTTGGAAAACAGTGAACTTTAACAGGAAAACAGAAGTTTAACAGCAGACAGAGGGAAAACAAAACAGAATTCTGTACGGTCAGGACCCACTATCAGCCATGGACCCCTTTTTTTGTAGGTCGCCAGTTGAAAGAGGCCCATTTCTTCTTTTCTTTTCCTGGCTACACTGGTTTGTAAAGCTCAAATGCCTTGTGCTTAACATTCAAAAGACCATTTGTACGAACATATTGTTTGTTTATTGTCATATTTGACCTTACTCAGATATTATAATTATTGTTTTTATAGCATTTATTCCTTACATAGTACACTTTATTCACATCTTTGTTTACATAGATTTATGTTTATGAGTTTGGGTCAAGGAAAACAAAAAAATTACCCCTGAGGGTCCTGAGAAGAAAGGTCTAGGAACTCATGATGTAAAGTAATACTGAAATGCTAAAGCAAAGTAAAAAAAAAAAAAAGGGATTTTTTTTGTTTTTTACTTCATAGGTCATTTGCCATTCATGATTCCTCAAGGCTGAAGTCCATATATTTAATTTTACTATCAACAAATTAGTATTATTCATTATTATTAATGATTTTTATTATTTAATATTAATTATATGAATTAATATTTTCAGCATGAAGATAAGCTAATGAAATAATTAAAACATCAAAGCTTGACATTACATATGAGAAACTGGCATCATAAACATTAGCCAGTTAACTTCATTTTTTACCTTCAGAATGTGCAGTATGTAATTGTTTTCTTTTTTAGATATTGGTTGAAACAGTGTGGCCAGATGTGGCCAGGTGTTGTCAATGGAAACTGCGCGATCATTTCATGTACACGTTTCCATTATTTGTTGCACATTAGCACACGCCTCTGACAATAAAGGTCCATCATTTGCTCTCAGTGCCAGGTGTTAACTTACAGCATGCATGAACACTGTACACAATATATACTTTAATTAGATTTCTCTGTATCTTACACATAGTTTGTATCATTAAGACTGAATGCTTGGAACAGCAAAGATGCTACTGTCATTGTTTGAGTTTTACTCTTAAACTACAATCTCTAAAATGGCATGTGCCAACTTCCTTTTACAGCCTCCTTGTCCTTCAGCCTATGTGTGTTTAGTCACACACACACTTGTGGTGTCCAATCAATATCCATAGAGGGCAAAGAGTGTGAGGGCTTTTCTTCCAGCCAATCAGGAATGCATATGATGTCAATGACTGAAGAACTTTCACTAATGAAGCTTTATGTACCCTTTGCATTTCACCTTGCTGAAGCATTTCACGCATCTGATGACCATGGGGGAGATGAAGTAAACAACTTGCAGTGCTGATTGATCCTGTGTAATGATAATTTGAGCAATGCAGCTTGTGAAAGCTTTTACATATTTGTGGCATTTTTAGGCTCGTCGTTTCCAGGCAGAAGCATTTTCACAGAGAAAGACGTGTTTTATAGATTATAACTCAAACAGCAGGAGCCCCTCCTTTATTTGCTCTGATTCCCTGTGTCTGCGTGCATCAAACCCTTGAGTGTGATCATAGAGTCTGGTGTATTCCCCTGTAGCGAAGACTTTGTAAAGCACATAACTCTGCATTTACAATATTCCTGCTGGGTCTTGACCAAGGCAGGGGGATCATCAATCTTTCTTTTTTTTTGCCAGTGATCTCACTTTCCCCATTCTGGAAGGTAGGGCTTAAATCTCCTTTAGTTTTCTCCCTACCCCCCCTTTGCCCCAGCTCTCTTCTCTCTCCATCATGCAAGCAGCTCAGTCAGTAGATTCTTCGGCCCTGGGCTGGCAGCCAACATCAGTGTGATCAGGCACTGCCAAGTGTAAGGTTAAGGACACACTGGAAAAACTCAGCTTGTGTGTCTGTTGTTCAAGAAAAGTCCAGTGCAGCTATGTTTATCAGTTATTACAGCTGTTTTGTAAAACTGCTCAGGAGCTTACCTTATTCTAGGCTGTAAAATATTGGTTGGTTTGCAGGTTGAGAGATGTCTAGACCTACGTACAGAACAAGGTTGGTGTCAGAGTTTTACAAGTTCAAAAAAGGACCCGAGAGCAAAAAAACGGCAGGGTGAGGAAACAAAAAGCGAGCAACTGAAGCTGATAAAAGAGTGTAAAAAAACTGGGGGAGCAGATAGAAGAGAATCTGAGAACTAAGAAAATTCAAAAACTGAACTAAAAAATAGACCAGGATGACATGAGGAGCACAGGCAGGACTGGGAAATAGATGCAGGACTGGGGAGCAGAAGAAGAAGAAGAGGAAGTGACAACAATGTGAGGGAGACACACAGACTTGAATACACTAGGGACAACAAATAAATGTGGAACAGGTGAAACTCATCAATCAAAAGGGCACAAAGGCAAACAATACATGAAGAGGAACAAAGCGTGACACAAGGAGCAGAATAACAAAATAAAATAGGAAATGAATAGACTAAAAATGCAAACCATGACAGTTGGATGACACCTCATCCATCACGTGGAAGATACAAGAGCTCTCGTTGTGCTGAGAAGAGAATGATAGTGGAAGTACTTGTTGGCAAAAGATGTTAATTAATCAATTGGAGTAAAAAAGATTTTGCATTTGGAGGCAGCACACAAGTTTATTAAGCCCTTTTCAACTGGTATTAGAAAAAAAAGGAAAATGTACAAGTACGATATGTTATGCTGTGATATGAAAAGCGATAGTGAGATAAAGAGTCGTGACTTTGACTTGCAAAGCAGGAGCTGTAAAACAGGAGAAAATATTTCTATTTCTTAATGCTTTGCCCTTTTTTACAGGTGGAAATACCTGACTAATTGCTGTTTAAAGGAGGATGGCTCTGTTGCGGTTGTCGTTTTCAGAATGTTGCAGAAACCTCTTATTTGTAGCATTGAAAGGAGCTTTTCGATGCTTTCATCCTTTGTGAACAACCTGTCAAAAGTAGCAGGCAGGGGCCACGCGGGCAGCACGAGCTCTGCAAACAGTCAGGCATTTCAAGGAGAAGATTGTCATCCTTTAGAAGATAGTGATCTTAAACATTGGTGCAGTGGTCAGAGTCACAGCACACTGTGTTTGTTGTAGTGCTCACAGTGCCACTGGAGGATTCAGTAGAGGAAGCTGATGTTGTCTGTGGTTATAGCTAGAGGCAGGGAGAGGGGGCTATTTTGTGCCCTGTGTTTGTGTGTGACTATGCAGAGGCACTGAAATCTCCTGTCTGCTGTGTTGTGGGTGAATTCAGTGATGCATCAGTGAAGGAAGGTGCCCGGTGGACAACTGCAGGGGCTTAACCGTCCAATCAGTCAACCTAGAAAACCCCCAGAGTCAATCCCAACCAGGCATACAGGTTTGTTATGCTTTCACTGAGGGGTAAAAACGGCAAGAACAATTTTATCAGGCTTATTTTTTTGTTTGGAGAGAAAATTAAATCCAACTAGAATTGTAGAATGTCTGAGGCTGATATTTAGTAAATTTACAAAAGACTGTGCTACTGGCTCTGAAACACTTACTGCACAGTACACACTTCCTACCATCTGAGGTCAATAAAAAGGATCTTTGGGAAAAAAACTGACCAGGGTGAAAATATACTGAAACTCAGTTTATTGTATTATTGTGGAGGAAAACAGGGTTTTGACCTGTGATAACAGCTGGAGAGAAAAACACAAGTCTGAGTAATTTGCGACATTTAAAGCAAAGTGTTGACTTTAAGAGTGAATGAAAACTGGTAGGCACCCTAGCAAAGAAGTTGATCTAAGTTGGTTTAAATACTGAAACAAAAGTAATGGATGAGTAGTTTCAAACTGTTTGCTAAAAGTAATGAAACAGAAAATATAATTCAATTCTAAATAATCCGTTTAAATATGAAAGAAGATGTTTACAGGGGAAACTCTTGTGTAATGCATTATTTTCTATGCATGTCTCACACTCATTATAAACAAAAACCCTGTGCCTCTGCATTGTGTTTTTTCATCTTGGTACAAGCTTTTTTTTCCTTTTGTTTAATCTATCTGCAATGAAAATGGTCATTTATTTTAATGTTTCTGACTCCTATCTCTTAAATATCAGGACCTCTTTGAACCCACGTCTTAGTGCTTGCCAAATGCTGTGACCCTTAGCAAATCAATTGCTGATTAAAAACTATGAATCCTTATTTATGCTGAATGGGAAAAAAAACAACAAACCAGATTCTACAACAGCGTTGAGAGACAAATTGTAACTTCATTGTTTTGATCGTGCCTCTCACAAAGGACACTTGTTGACAGTGCTAAGCAGAGGGAATCATCTTCAATCTTCCCACTGGGCAAACTCAACAATCTCTATTGACTCTCAATTTGAGAGCAGATTCGGTTAGTCTCAGTAATATGACAAGATAGATAAGCGGAAGGATGGTATCTTCAGAGCAGCGTTGAATGTTGCAGTCCCCAAACAGGAAGAAGTTTCAAAGTGACAGGATTTTTGAAAGAAGAATTTAATGTTGCTGTCAGCGGCAGTTTATGAGCCGCAGTTACTTCTGTGGTGAAAAGAAATGAACATGCTGTTTAACCCTGCAAACAGCAGCTGTATTGGTTTAAAGCATAAATGTTAGTTTGCTATTATTAAGAACTATTAAAATATAAGAGAAATACTCCTTTAACTTACACACAATGTAGTCACTCTGATCTGATTTGACCAAAAACTAATCAATGAGTTAGTACACAAGGAACAGGTTATAAGTGTGTTTATTATGTGTTAGCGTGTAAGCTTTCAAACACAGCTGGGTTTTTGTCTTGTTTATGCTTTTCCTGTCAGAAAAGTTCAGATTCAGTCGTACTGTTTCCTCTGCTGTTATACTTCCATGACTCTTATGTTATCATCACTGTTAGAAATAATGGTCAGAAAAAGCAACCCAAGCTGTTAAAATAAATTTAATTATTGAAATTAATTTTTCCAAATTAATAAATAGTGGACAGCGCCAATGTGGTCCTGCCCATTTGTTAAATTCCCTTTCAGTGCCTCACGTTGGTGTTATGGTTGTTGCCATCTTGGTGGTAAAACTCGGAAGGATACATTTACAAATGACTGTGATAACAGGCACTAGAGGATGCTGTCAGTAAAAACAGCCATATTCTAATTATTGTTAATTGTAAGCTTTAATTCTATTTAAATGAGTTAGTTATACAAATATTTACTGTCATGAATGGGAAAAGAGCTATAGAGCTATTTGGGTAAAAATGACTATTGGATAAACTGACTCAAGTCAAAGTAAAAAAAGAAGTATCTGTGTGTTATTAAGTAAAGAGAAACTGCTGAACCTTGCTAAGGTGATTGACTCACTGTGGAGCTAGCCTCAAGTGGCCATTCAAAGAACTGTAGTTTTTGATCATGTTTCATTTTCAGAGGTTGCTGCTTGGTTGGAATAAGTACTTTGTTGTACGAATTTTTTTCATCAATTAATCAGTAATAGGAAACATTAATGAAAAGTATGCTTACCGTACTGTTTAATCAAAAAACAGCCGAAAGTGTCTAACATACAACATCAGCTACACCACTAATGCCCAACCACCTTATCTGTCTGTGGCAATATCATTCCCTAATACAAAACACTGGCTTTAACTTGTGGTGAAAAATATAAATACATATATATTACATGACATAATCCTTTAATTTTGTTCCTCTTTTGTCAGCTCTGGCTTTATATGGCATGGATAACCACATGGTTGCTCTCTGCTGTGGTTGCGTAACCTGACCTTGACTCCTACTTGACATTTTCTCACTGTCTGCTCTTATAAAATTTACCTGTGGTTTTGGTCTGTCGACTGTCTGTTTTCTTGGAGCAGATGTGTCACAGGATAAGTTAGCCTGAACTTAAGCTGTTTCCACAAAAGGTTGACATTTTGCTGTTTGTTGAACCCTTAGTGCCAGCACCAGAGAAAGGCTCCTGAGTGTTTAGTTTTGCTTTAGATATGACAAACACACAAATACAACAATCGCAGCCCAACATCTGCTGCTAAAGCCTCTCTCTGCCCTATAGACAAATGGATGTATTCAAACTTATTTTTTATTTGTCTGGGTGAAACAACTTGTGACATTATGCTTTCCAATCAAAACAAAGTCTTGCTTTATCAGGGAAGAGAAGAAGAACCGAAACTTACTGGTTGTTGCCTATTACTATTCCTTCTTTGCTGATTATGTTGAAACCAATCCATTTAGACATTTAAAAAGACATATAAACCCTCAAAGAACTTAACTGTCTCCTTTGGGGAACAAAGCTCTGAAGAATACTTCTTGAGCTGTTTATGTTAGGTGTCTTTCAGCTGTTTTGAAGCTTTAGTAACTGGCGGATGCCTTAAGAGATGGCAATGATTGTTCCTGTGTTGGCCCATCTCTTTGGTTCAGGCAATTTCAGCTATTGAAATATCTGAAAATAAAAGCTATTCATATATCTATCAGCCTCAGCTCTGGGCTGCTTTGCATTTAATACTAATGGACAAACCATGGTGAAAGTACCTGCTTGACATCAGTATGTTTACATTGTTACTTTGCACATTTTAGCTTGCCAACATTAACATTTAGTCTTAATGACTCAACAAAACAGCCATTTTTTAAATGATATGGACATAAAAATGAGAGTTGCTAAAATCAGCCCTTTGTCAAGCAGCCACAGGTTTTCTAAGCAAATGCTGTGGGTGTTTGACTTTTAAAATATTATACATTATACTCATTCCCCTGTAACTGTTTAATATTTTCACATTTTTAAAAAAGTTAAAAAGAAATCCTAATTGGAGACTGGTAATTTCCTAGTGACACCTTCTTCATTTCATAGACAAATGTACTGTTTCTCTGAAGACTCTCTGAAGAGTTACCACCAGTAGTTCGGCCAATACCCTCCTGTCATTTCCAGGGAATGGCTAAACTGGAAGTAGAGCAGTTTGAAGGTTGGCCCAAGAAATAGAGAGAATTTGATGGAAATTCTGTAGAACAGGTGCACTATGAATTTAAAAAAAAAAATTAGCTCCTTGCCAGGGCTTGGCAACAGACTTGGCCTCTTCCACTGGTAAGAAACAGATGAGCGCATTAATATTATGTTAACTTTTGCACACCAAATGAAAACCTAGATGCACCAGATGTGGCCTGCAAGTTGCTGGTAAGGTGTTGATGCTTTAAATGCACCAGGACTCTATAATATATATGTGTACCCATGGTATGTCCACAAAAACAAAGTGTAATAGGTCTGAGAAAATTTAATGAATTTGGAGAATATTGAAAAAGCAGTCAGGCGTGAAGCACTGAGACAAAGCCATAACTCTGTGTCAATGACAGTGCAAGTGACAATGAAATATTTAATACCATTTAATGTTGAATAGAGTCCTGTGAGGGTTGGAAGATGATGAGACTTCAAATGCAGCTCTCACCGAATTCCCGGCGCAGGGTAGAAGAAGCGTATGAAAGGACAGGAACATAAACACTGCATGTTTCCAAGGATGGCTCAGTATATGAGAAAACAACTCTAATCTTAGATGTAAGTGTTAGAGGCTGTCAAGAAAGGGACAAAACTGGCACAGGCGGATGCGTGGATGTGCATATCCTCTTCCGTTTGATGCTAGATATAGAACTGTCTAGCCTCTGAGAAGTAGTGGCTGTAATGGATTTATGGATATTATATAATCTGCAGTAAAATATGTCAGGAGAATTCAATGTTAACAGTAGGTTAAAACATGATCATTAAACTAATGGACTAGGGTTGCTATGTGGAAAGGGACAAACTGACCTTATAAATGAAAAAAAACTCCTACTATAAAGGAAAAAAACATGTTTCAGAAGCTTGCATTTTTTTAAACATCAAATTAATACATTTTTTTGAAGGTTATGGTAGGTTAGTGTGTCAAGTGAGTCTGAGGGATGCTATTAGTACTGAAACCAGAGAGAATATACAAAATATTTACAGTGTGGTTAATTCTTTCTTTTAATCCACTTTGTTTGCAGCAGCAAGCAGGGGGATTTCATAAAGCGAGCTGTGAAAAACCCACTGTACACTTTACATGCCTAAGCATCCTTCCTCAGAAACTAATCCTAACTAGGGGCTAATTGCTGATTGCTGGTAAAACAATTCAAAATGATTGATACTGCCTTTCTGTCTTTCAAGAAAAGAAAACCCGACAATTGTTAGCTTATATGGGAGACATTATGATATTATATCGAAAATAGAAGCTGTTTATCTGTCAGCTTGTCTTGACACTTTTAATGGTTAAAAAAAAAAAGAAAATTATATAGCTTTAGGTTTCAACTTTGTAAAATCTACTGTAAGGCTATATTAAAAAAAAAAGGCAAATGCAGTGTCATCTATAGTTTTCAAGCAAGTCTGTTCTAAATTTTTTAGACTTGAAAACTGAACCAGCCACAAACCACCATCACCATATAGAGTTAAGTAGCCACATGTAAAACATTAAAGTATTAATACATTATAAGACTAATGACTTGTTGCTATTTTAAGGGCTACAGTTACATCAGGTTAAAACAGCTGTGTCCACCTTGTAAAGTAGCTTCATCTTTATACAAACACTTGCGACTTTTGATCCCCTTTGTTTTGTTACTCAGGTTTAAAATACAAAAAAGAAAATGCAGGAAATAAAAACAGCGACTTTTTATTTCCTGAGAAGCTTATTGGTTGACCTTGTAATACAAAGCTTTTATTTAATCTGTTGCAAGCCTTGGTCTCATTGACTCATTTGGATTAAAGTCAATAAAAGTAGCCAGCAACACTATTAGTCAGCAGCAAGCCTTGCTCTCAGACATTTTTCGATAAAAAGTCTGGCAAAAGGCAAACATTATTGCCACTAACTTTTTCCATCCCTTAGATGCAAAGTTACAGCTGCTTCTTTTAGAACAGAGGTGTAGACCACCCGTGGAATATTCTGATTCTACCAACATTTGTGCAAGAAACAGCCTGATTTCAGTCAAAAACAAGCTGATTTTATCTGCTCTGCCTTAAACAGTGGATTGACATGTGAGGAGAGCGAGAGTTTGACTTAAATGAACTGTGGCATGCACGTCTGTGACGTTGGCCAGTTGCAAAATGTGTTTATGTGGTCGACCTTCGAGAAAACTGAGAGAACCACATAGCTGCGCTGTAGGACTTGAGATCTCCTACAGCACTTCCACTGTCATAAGGACACGTGAAGGACTTTCTGGTGATCTTGTCTCACAAACTTTACTTTAACATCCAGAGATGGGAGCAGTTTTTAAATTTTAAGGGTGAATGCACGTAAGGAAAAGCATTGCTGTTTAGTACCCACTTTAGAAAAGTAACTCGAGGAACATGGTACTTAAAAAAAAACAGAAAGGAATCAGATGATGATTTGACAAACCAGTGTTGTTTTTAAGTTCCGCTGCGAGTTGAAACAGAACTTTTGTGAAGAAGTTAGTGCGTCTGCGACACTTTTGCCCTAACTGAGCGCAGGATCCCACAGCTGTTTATTAAGTAATGAAGCTGAAGTGCATTGTCTTGTTGTGCCTCTGGTAAATTGATGCTCTTAACCATTCACTTGGAATTAATCTGGTCCCTTGTTTGTTTCTCTCAGGCAGCATCAATGACAACATTCACATGTTGACAGGAATCCATCTGTAAGCCCACCACTTTATTTTATGTATGCGTCTAATTCCCCAACACAGAATTATCATTCATACTCATCCCTCTCTCCCAATCCCACAAACATGGAAATGTCTTTTAAATCAGAGCCATTGCGATAATCAACTAGTGAATAGTAAATTACACTAAAAGTTATTGCGTTGCTAGAAGTTGGTCTGTCACATAATGTACACTGATGTCAATACTATGGAGGAAATAACCCAGACTACAAAATGCACTCTCGCTGTGATTGCCTCTTCATTAACTGGCTTCTCAATCTTGATTATAATTTCCTTAGCGCTAGATGGGCATTCAGAATTTAGTGATTCAGTGTGCACAACTTGAGCATGAACTAGAATACTCCACACGACATGCATCCCATGAGATTGATTACTCTAATTAAGGAAGGAAATGTGGTTTTCCAAATGGCTTTTAAAAAAATAATTCGAGCTTTTGAGCGGGCACATGAAATACTTTATTCAAGGGAAAATGAAACCAATTACCCCTTCCATAATTTGATAAAAATACTACATTTTTATACATAAAAGCTTATAAATATGTAACTTATTTTGTTGCAATATCATTAAGGAATTGCTAGTTTTTCAAACAAAGGGAAAGAGTCTTGATATTATGCGGGAATCACGTGTTAGTATCTCAGCAGCAGCAGCTGAAAATGGCAGTTGGAACTGATGAATTTAAACATGAATTACTTTTTATCCTCCTTTTTGTCCTTTTTATCGGAAGAATGGCCAATTCACTCACATTAATAATTCTATCTTTCTTTGTCCTCTGGTGGACATGCTCACTTCAAGGCCAGGAGACTTCCTTTTAATGTCCTTCCAGGTATTTCTCTTCAATGCTGCTGGGGGGTTTTTTGTTTGTTTAGTTCACAGAAAATCGTAACATGTTAAAACTCACTCACCTGATTACTTGTCCCATATGATTCATAGGTTTAATGTCATAATGTTTGTAGCCCTTGTATCAGTGCAAACAGCATAAGCACATAAACCCACACACTCAAAATAAAACAGATCGTTCTTAAAGAAAAAAAAATTGTTCTTGCTTTCATTTGTGGGCAATAATGCGCATTATGAATTAGCTGTTGGCTGTCACCACATCTGCCTGCTATCTTGGCCAAAAAAGCAGGCAGCAACCCCTCGGGGGTCTTTTGTTCTATAGATGTTAGCCCTGTATAAACATTAGGCTTGCTAACCTGCATTTCAGAGGGTGCCGTCAGCTTTTAAGAGAGAACACAAAGGCAAGAGTCTTTTGGCATACAGGCGAAATATCTATATGGAAGCCACATAATGTAAGGAAGCACAAAGTGAAAGACAGAGAAAAACACAAACATTTGATGACACAAGCACTTGCATTTAAACAGAGCGCATGCAAATTGTTAGCACTCACTGTGAGCTCGTTTCTTTCTGACAGAAACTAACAAGGGACAGAGGAACTCCTTGTAGCCTGGGGGGGCTGGTGGGCACAGCTTAACAAAGCGCATTACTTGGCCAAGGAAGACTGCCTCCTGCCAAAATAGCGACGCATTTCAAGGGACACCGCAGGAAGCAGTTTATGTTTTGATCTCTCTGTTTTTTTTTTGTTCTCTGCTGTGTGCTAAAAAAGCCGCAGCTAACTCGGTGACTCACGTCATAATGAATCCATCAGTGTTGACCTGAATGTAAACTCCAACAGTTTCAGCTGTTGACTGATTCAGTTTGCACCACCATCTCATAAATTAAAGTTCTCCTCAGGATGTGTGATTACTTCGGTCAGTCAGAGCTGTTCATAGCTGTCATCGCTGCTTCTCGTTTTTGAAGCCAGTTTTGATGTTTTCAAATAGATTCTGAGGTTACAGATGCAGCCGAGTAGCTAAAACATCTTACAACAATGACCGCCCCTGCTGGTTTCCTCAAACTTTTGTTGCTTTTCAGATATGTGAAGGAACTTTGGGGAAACAAGATGCATTTACATATTTGTTAGAGAATTATTTATTAAAAATGGTAATTGAGTAGGCTTACCTGCCAGGTGAGATTAAAGCATTGAGCAAAAAAAAAGAGAGACTGTGTTTGCTTTGATTTTAGGAAAGTTCAGAGGCTTTGAAAATCCATGCAAAGAGGCTTTTATGAAATACCCCACAGCGAGCGAGAGAGAAAGTACAGATTTTGATTTTGATTTTTATTTTTTATTTTCTACTTTTGTGTTTGCTTTTGGTTTTGTTTTTTGTTTTTTGTTTTTTCAGTGATTATAGCCCAGAATGTATGCTGGGAATCGACCATAGATTTTTTTGTGGGCTTTCTACATATTTATGCACTGTATAGAAATATATTTCCTCATTTTGCACTGTGCAGTCATTGCCACTGTGGTTGTTGGATATTGAATTGAGAATGGATGATATATGACAGAACCAGATCTGTTTTTTGTGCAATATCTCTGGTCGCATGATAGTTTTTCATCAACAAGAGCAGAATAAATGATCCGAGCAAACAGCAACAATGGAGCAGTGTTTCAAATGTAATAGCCTTGTACATTAAATACTCTCTAATCATTGATGCTTTTAAACCATCACAAATGAATTGTATTTAGAGCAGGAACACTGGCATAGCAGCCTTTACTTTATAATACGGTTACATTTTCTGTTGGACTTGCTGCTTTATATTGTATGAAAAGCTTGTCCTTCAGTTCATTATATGCCTGCAGCCATCTGAAGGCAGCCGACAGATTGGTTGATAAATCTGCAGCTCCTAGTGTTAGAAGTGCAGCGCCAGAGTGCTGCGCTTTGCACACAGCCATCCACACTTTTTACCTCCATTAAATCATATCCAGACACTGTAGGATGCTTAAAATTAACAAACGCACACCTCTACACCAGAGGTTGTAGCTTGAGATGAGACAGGGAAAATTTGGTGTCACCCCAGGACCCAAACTTAAAAAGATATATCATGTACATTTTAACTTCATCTTTATTTATGAGCTACTGATACAGAGCAAACAAATCATGAAGGACAGAGAGGATATTATAATTAAAAACAACCATTCTCGCTTGTCACTGCCACATTAGTCACAGACAGACACACACACACATGCACACAAAGAATTTCTGACGTTAGTCCAGCATGGGAACTGACACACGTACACATTTAACAAACACAAAAGTAACTGCCGCATTACTGACTCATCCACCGGCAAAACAAGTCAAAATACACTTCACTGTCTAATAAACATAACTAGCCAGCAACACACTTGTCATCAACTAACAGACACAAAACACACAATTTAAATGCTGCAAAAACAAACACATGACTGACAGTTTTTCCTATTTATTTCTTTATATTGAAGGGGAACTTGGCATGTGACATTAACTCACATTTTGTATAAATTAGTCCTTTTGGGTCAACCAAACTACCAACAGTGACCTGTTCTTTAAAAATGGCCTTAAATACAAATCTGGTGAAGGTCTGTTCACCAAAACATTTTGTAAAAAAGAAAGTGAGTGGGAGTATCTGAGCTCTATTCGAGATGAATTATAAGAAATGAGGGCAAAGAAAAATGTGAAGGATATTTATTCAAGGCTACCTTGTGTGCTATTCATCTCTAAGTACAGTCATATAACGAGTGCCGCTATCATGAGGTTTGCAATTTGCTGTGAACAGCCTTTAAAGTAATCTATGTTTCTTACATAAAAACAGAAACAAAAATTAAAAGATCTCTACTGTCAAGGATCAGGTCCTGCCTCTTGAATCTCCCTGTCACCCGTACCTGCACCTAAGGCAACAAAGTTAACATTTAAGCATCTTTCACTGGTTAAAATCCTGTTTCTCCACTGCCTGTTTTCTCAGGGATATTTTAATATTTGCTAGAAACTGGTAAGAAAAATTGTAAGTTTGGTGCTACTTGCCTGCAAAAAAAAAAAAAAACATTTCCAAAATTAACAGATTGTGCTTAAATTCAGTCATGGATTTGCAAATGTATTTTTTTTTTTTTTTTTAATTTTCAGATGTGGGGAAAAAAAATCCCACAACTAAACCATTTGGCATCTGCTTTCCTCAGTCTACGAGTGTGTGTGGTAAATGAAACCACAGATGCATTTTCCTCTCCATCCTGTTACACACTCCTTGCCAAAAGAGTGGGTGGCTAATAGGTGTTAATCAGTGGTCATTGTTGCGGACTGGAAATACCTATCATGTTATGTTTGTGAAAGCAGTAGCATAAAAATAGCAGTGCAGGGAAAGCTGCCATGTGGTCAGTTTATTTCACTGAACAGTTTCTAAAAGAAGACAGATGCTAAAATTTTGCTCTGGGGGGGGGGGTTGGAGACATTTTAACAGTTTTTCTGACACATTCAGTTATCCTTCTGTATGAAAACTCAATTCAAAGACAGAATCAGAGTTGAAGCTGCTTTGTTTTCACCTCAGCTTGACTTGGTCACCTTTCATAGTTCATGAAAATGGCTATGGATTTTTTCCTTTTCATCTCTTCACAAACATTGGATTTTCTTGGTCAGTGGCATGACCTCTTCTCCTCTGTGAGTGAACAGACTGCTGGATCTGAAAGGTGTTTTAATAGAAGAATTATTTCAACTACTTTCCCTGGGTGACCCTGTGTGCTTTACCTACACTTGGAGATGTCAACAGTCTGACTGTGCATAACTTTCATAAATGCTCTACAAGCACTGATGTAGATTATTCCAGTAGATACAGGGGCACAGGTGGGTGGAGGGGAGGAGGGCGGTGGTCATGACCCACTCTATATTTAGAATATGTGCTTTTGCCTCCCTATTCCCCCTTCCAACAAAATTCTGAAAGTAGAGGGGAATTTTTACTTGGCAAACATCTACAACACGACTCATACGTGCAGCCATGCCTCAAAAGTAATCGTTGTAGTCTGCCATAAACGGTCGATAACTATGGAGATAGCTGGAGGGGAAAAGGAAGGGAGGGTCCAAAATAAAAACATTAATTCTTAAAAATGATCAAAATCATGTAAGTTTTGAGTTTGAGATTGCAGCTTATGAGCACCTGGGAAATCTTTTTTCCCTTTCAAAATGAAATGTGTATTTTGACAGCTTTTCTTAAAGTTATAACATCTGTTATTGAGCTAATGACTCACTCTGCTGAGCAGCTTTACACTATTTACATAGAGTGCAAATCTACTCAAGGCTACAAAATAAATTGCATTGCATGTCAACATATACAGTCAAGAAATGACATCAAAGCCTTGAGACTGTATGTCAAAACACAAAACAATTTGATTTCTTTAGACAACACTTGGCAGCTTAGCAACTCATTTTCAGCTGTAAATATACAACAACCATCCTTAATGTAGCCTTGCTAGAATTTACTTGGAAAATGTGAAACTCAGACAATTTAAACACAAACGACAGGAAGTAAGTAAACAGAAAATGACAGAAAATAGTAATAAAGAGAAATTAAACCTTGCACAGACGTAGCATAATAGTTTTTGAAATAAATCATTAAGCATAAGTTTAAAAGCAGCAAAGACACAACAGACTGCAGTTTTTACACACCATGTATTGCATACACACACACACACACACACGTACAGACAAGTTGCCAGGCAACACAGTAGTTGTTGACATTCTCCTCCGGAAAGAGAGTTATGATGAGAGAACTTGTTATTGTTCTCACCTGTCTGAGCATCACTCTGAGTCTTGTGCCCTGCAAAGTCCTCAACACTCTGCTCAGGTTAGACTCAGTGCATCATTTTACCAGTCCTCTCAGCCTCTCTGTCCCAGTGTAACCAGTCCTCTCAGCCTCTCTGTCCCAGTGTAACCAGTCCCCTCAGCCTCTCTGTCCCAGTGTAACCAGTCCCCTCAGCCTCTCTGTCCTAGCATAACTAGTCCTCTCAGCCTCTCTGTCTCAGTATAACCAGTCTTCTGAGTCTCTCTGTCCTAGTTCAACCAGTCCCCTCAGCCTCTCTGTCCCAGTATAACCAGTCCCCTCAGCCTCTCTGTCCTAGTATAACTAGTCCTCTCAGCCTCTCTGTCTCAGTATAACCAGTCTTCTGAGTCTCTCTGTCCTAGTTCAACCAGTCCTCTTAGCCTCTCTGTCCTAGTATTACCAGTCCTCTCAGTCTCTCTGTCCCAGTATAACTAGTCCTCTCAACCTCTCTGTCTTAGTATAACCAGTCCTCTGAATCTCTGTTTCCCAGTATAACCAGTCCTCTAAGCTTTTCTTAACACTGTTTTAGACCAGAATAATGCTCTACAATAAAACAGATATCATAGTCAATCATGGCTGAGCATGGTAGAAAAACAAAGAATGCACCTGTTTATCTGGCAACACTGCAGGTAAAATTAATTTGATTGATTGAGGTCACTCAGTTTGCCCACCAGGTGTTGCACTAAACTAGTTATTGATGAAAGTATATTTGACCTGTTTTTAACCATGCTGAGGTAAAATTATGTCACATTCGCCCACAACGAAGTCCCTAATGTTATTGAATTGTTAATCACCATTTTACTCTAAACTAACTGCAAACCAGTGACCACACCACCCACACAATCCTTGACACTGAGAGGCTGCAAGCGTGTGTTTTCCAGAGTGTCAGTCAAGTGCTGAGTGTCACCTCCCTGGAGGTCTTTGGAGCTCTGCTTCCTAAAGTCGCACAGACAGGAGGAGAGAGAGAGACGATTTGACAGACACACAGGGGCAGGCAGACAGAGAGACGGACGGGCAGACAGTTGAACAGCTTCTCCTTTGCTGAAGGTTTATTGATTTGACTTCTTTCTTGTTTTGTTCTAGCACGATTTTATGACTTTTTAATGTGACTTTTTTTGTTTTTTACTTTGTGACAGATGTGTCTTGAAATTTTTCAAGGCAACACTACCATAAGAAATTGAAACAAAATTAGTATTTTTGATTTTTTTGCATTTAGTTTTTATCTTTTAGAGTAAAAACACTTGAAATACACAAGAAGATCTTTGTTTTAGTCTTTTTAATGTAATTGTGACATTCTGACTGCAATAAGTGACAGCTGAAATCAGGAAAAATCACATCTTTAACATATTTATGCTAATGTGGAGATTTTTCCTACAGCTTCTCAGGCTTGTTTGTAGATTGAAACCTTAAAACCCAGGGCTTTTGTTTTTCAGAATTATTTAACAAGGTCTCATTTTTTGAACAATCAATTTTTCATTTTTGCTTATTACCAAAATATGTTTGCTCCTGTTTTTCCTCAGCTTCACTTAACAGAAAAGATAAACATCAGTTCAGAAACTTAATAAAAGCCACATATATTTGGAACATTTTATGCATTTGCAAAGAGTTTGAACATGAAGAATGCAGAAATGCATATGATTTGTTTTTTAATTAAAACAAATGTATTTATCATTAATGTGATAGATGCCACATGTATATTTTAAAAGGTTACCTCTATAAACAAAATACACAAAGAGGTGGAGGAGCAAATCTTGCATACATTCATGATGACTCAGCAAGGATGACATTAAATGAGAAAAGTTCACCCACAGGAGAATAAATATTTGAAAGCAATAATAAAAGGCCTGAAAGCCTCACTGCATTAAATTATGTCATGTTAGTGCCTTAATTTTTCATTTCCCCTTACATAAATAAAGACTTTTCCACCATAAATAGAGTAGTAATTTGTTAAAATACTATCCTGTATAGAATTCTTTTACTCTCTAAAATGACCTTTGAGGTATTTAAAGTTTGTACAATAAGAACAATTCAAAACCTTTTTTATACTTAATGTTCCAACTGTAAATTAATGGACATAAATGCCAACACGAGTTAAATGAATGGACAAATCAAGGGCACATTGATATCATATTTCTCTTATGTGTCTCTATTACAACTCCAGGAAACAGTCTTTTAATATGTAGTTTTAAAATGTTTGACCTCAGGCTTGAATCAAATGAGTTTGTAAGATCACACTTGACCCTTCTGTCCTCTTGGAGTGATGCACTGCAGAAGTCTCACTGATAAAGTGACTGTGACTTAATGATTTATGCATCGACTGTCGGTTCAGTATTGAGAAATTCTCCTTATTCTATATTTGCTTGTAATAGTTTTTGGGTTTTGATAACTGTTAACTCCTTTTTTATCAGCCTTTGGAGTTCAGACCTGAACTTCATCCTCATGGCCTGAGGAAAAAAAAAACCTTTGCTGTTTTCCTCCTGCATGTCTCCTTTTTTTTAATCAAAACAGAAAACTCACAGAAATTGAAACAGTAACCCTTTACCATTGCATTTTACCAGGACTTACATGGTGGCCTGTGACTATGACATTTAGGCCAAAGGAAATGAGAAACAAAAGGAGAATCAAATATCAATAGAAAAATAACTTTCACAAAAACAGACAGTCCTGTAAAATCAGTGACGTTGCCGTCATTTGTAACTCCCCTTCAGACTGCACATGGAAGCGTTTTGTGATCTGACCCCCCAGTGTTGCCTTCAGCCTCATCAACTGCATGGCCTCATTTGTGCCTCGCAAACTTACAAATCACCATTAAAAAAAATAAAGATTTGTGACGTTAGAGTGCCGTGTGGGTTAAGGTTTGGTTAGGCTTAGGGAGAAAAACAACCTGATCAGAGTCAGGGAAGACAGTTTGTGTTGCATTTACAACTTCATTAGGGTTTTGGATGGCCCTTTGTTACCATGGTTTCTTACCGTCAGTGGGAAATAGGAAATGAACTGCCTTCTTCTGTGTTGCAGCTCAATGTTTTGTTGCTCATAGTAACATTGGATGACTTGCTTCTCTGCTGTGGATTGTCCAGAGTCATGGTTGCATCTGCTTGTTATGCAAACATCAAGAGGCCATCTTGGTGCAAACACACAGCGCTGTAGCTGATATCTCTTCATTGTAAGTATAAGAAGAGTTTATCAGTAACCCTGTCTTAATGTTAGTATTCTCTGTTTGTTTCTAATCAAACAGTATTCAGAGAAAATACTTTGAGAGAGAAAAAAGGGAAAAGGTAACTGTTTCTGTGTGTAAACTGCCTAAACACAACATCTGCTAAAATCAACATAACATAAAAACACTAATCATTTCTGTAAAGAAATACATATTTTAGCCTAACCACCAAAGTATAATAGGCTTATATCTGCCTGCATTATGTACTGTGTATCACAATTTGCTGTGAAAGAGCAGCCAGAAACTCCAGGACAATAGAAACACCATTTCCAACCCTGAGACTTGACTCTGGTACAAATAAATGCATACTGTCTCATATCTGTACCATGCAGAGGATTGTTCACTGATGCCTAAACAGGCTAAATGTTTGCCTCAATGACTGTGGAGCACACTGTAACCAAGGTGATCAAAGTTTTGAATTGTATTGAATTAGTTTTTCCTTGATTTTAGTTTCAGCCTTTTGATTTAATTCAAATTTAGTTGTGGTCTGTTTTCGGAGTGGATTTTCTTGTTTGTTTGTTTAATTTCAGTTTTTTTGCACACCAGCTGTTCTCACAAGCTGCTCGTATTCCTTTTTCTGCCCGCCACATCTGGCATAGCTTTTAATCCAAGGATTTTCCTCTTTTTTTTGCTAAGTAGCTGCTTTTAATTTGGGTTGAGATAAAAATTGTGACAACATAAAGTAGTTTGTTTAAGTTTGTTGCAGAAAGAGGTTTTGGGAGGCGGGAGGAAAAGAACAATAGTTGTAAGGCGGACAAGGTCTAGTTTAGAAGATCTTAGCAAACTAAATGGCCACCATAACTTTAACAAGATAAACAATTCAAAAAGACTCTGTTGAACTGTTTGTCGGCTAAAAAATGGCAGCAGAGCATCAGTGATAACAAAGTAACAATAATACTTAAATAATAATAATAATGATAAGGTATAAATAATACAGAAAGTCTTAAATCTTTCTGTTCTTGCTTGTCATTGCAAGTAAAGCTATCTGTACGCTGGCTGCCACCTGCCATAAAAATGAAAAATGTAAAAATGAAAAAAGGTAATTGTGCTTTTGTGTGGTTATGGCTACAAACTACATTTCCGCCTACATACACTTGATCTCAGTGTAACTGCCAAAAAAGAGAGAAACAAAACACAGTAAACAAAGATTCAAATGAATTTGACGGATAGTTTTTTTTTTTCTTTAAATGCCATGAAAATGGAATTAACAAGGTGTTTTTAGGCCATGATAATCATAAAGAAAACATCTGATATTGTGACAGCCCTTACTGAATGCAAATGCCTGAATTAGAAAAATGCAAAATGAAGAGATAATTACTCCAGTATTCATTGATACACACCTCACTTCGCAGCTGGTCCATTAATTTGACATTCATTTTTTATATAAAGTATCACAGGTTATTCGAGGGTGTTTGAGGACTTTGGATGTGACTGTTGACTCCACAAGGTCTGTCATTACATCCGTTAAACTAGTGGCAATAAATGCCATGCAATGACGATGACAAATGTGTCACCTCTTAAAGTTAAATACTCTACGTGCTGACAGTACAAGGTGAACAATCACACGTTTCCCTGAACTGCTTATTGTTCACTTTCAGCCAGGACCTGGAACGTCAAATATCTCTCCAGCTCCTTTTACCTGAAGAATTTTTTTTTAAAAAAGAAGGGAAAAAAAGGAAACATACAAAGTGGAGTCAGCAGATCCTGAAGTGGGTGACAGCGAGATAAGCCTGGGGCTTTGCTTTTACCGTCATTAGCAAAAACATGTACTCTCATTCATGGACTAATGATATGCTGTGAGATCCATCTCTGCTCGTGCTTTCACCCGACCGCGCTGAGCAGAAAATATTGGAATACATTCCACACTTTTACCTGAATGAATGGTTTGGTGTCAACACAAGTGTCCTGACTATCAGTAAAAGCCAGCATCTCAAGTCACATATGGTAACACTGTCATCAAATCTTTCTGAGTAAAGAAAGGGACTCCAGAGGGCATTTCAAAGACATCAATCTATTTTCACCGATAAAAGGCTGGGGCGGGGTTAGAGTCAAGCTCTGAATCCTCCCTAAGGGAAGCACACGAACAGCTCCCAGAGTGATTTCACTCCCACCCTTGCAAACTACACATTGTCATATGCAAATGAAACACGGCTTACATAAATGTTGCTAAAATCGAAAGCATTTCCTATAGAAAAAAACAATTTTCAATATCACTCCTCAACACAGTGCCTGACAGCTTGCAGTAATAAGCTGCAGGAGAATATGGGGAGCTGTTGTTTTAGCTCGTGCCTATCTGAGGGCATGCTAATTTAATTTTAATGCATCCATCTGTGCATTAATGGGAAATAATGATGTAAACAAAGGACAGACAAATAGGGTGTGGACAATCACTGACTTTATGACTGCATGTTTATGAAAATGTGTTTCTGGAAAGTGTAAGAATTAGTTTAAGAGAATGCACAACAGGAATACAATAAAAGGAAATTATATATAAAAATGTATAACCCGAGGTAGGAAAGAAACAAAACAAAACAAAACCAAAATATTTTTTTCTCAACTCTAAAGATAGCAATTAGGAGCCCCTGCTTTGTTATTCTGTTTGATCCAGTCTGCAGTAGGTACCACAGTTTACCAAGTTATTGACTGTTATAAATACAAACTGGGTTGCTTTGAGCAACAGAAGAAAACATTTTAAAGATAAACATGACAGCCCCACAGCGATTTTAAAGAAGCAAACAAGAAGCACCAGAAAAGCCTAAACATTGCTCCAGCTCGCTGTTAACTTGTACAAGCAAAGATTTGGCTTGATGGATTATAGAAAACATCATGCTTTTTAGGTCAACTAATTAATAAATCATTTTAAGGTGGAAGTTAATTTTTTTTCACATTTTAAATCATTGTAAATCGCCAAATTAGACATGCACCTTCATGCCTCTTACCTTCATGAGTTTTTTTATTAAATGCGTGAAATGTCAAGAATGCAGTTAAACAGATTAAAGAGGGACCACACTACTGCACCAAGTGAAGAGTTTCTTGGTGCTAATGGCTATTTACAAGTTGAAGGTCTTAGATTTTTTTGTACTTAACCAAATTTTTAATCCTTTGCCAGCCCTCAGACAATCACTCTAAGTTGCCTATGCATAAAAAATAAGCATACACAGGCCTACATTTATTATGCTGCAGATGCTATTTGGGAAGTAAGATTAAAAACAAAAAGGTATCCAAACATTTTTCAGATATGTTAAATGTAAACTTTTTAAGGCCTCGTTAAAAGACTTGACAACATAGTGAACTTGCTCAAGTACTCTTATTGTCAATATATTAGTTGTGGGGAAATATTTTGATTAGTTTTTTATGTAAGTAATTCCTTATGTCCACCTTTCTGTTTTAGCTGCCAGTCTGACATAGCAAATCACTGAATTAGCCTAACTGCCAAATCACACACACACACCTACACACACATGCACACACACACACACACGCACCCACACAAGCCCACACTTTGATACTAATGCTACAAAAGTCCGATATAAGACTTGTCAGAGTAAGCAGACATAAGGACTAGCAAATCTCTCAGAACTTACTGTGTCAGACACAAATGATGAGCTGATAAATAAACAAACTGTAATGATGAACCAGTTGAACTATTAATATGAGGATTGTGTCATTGTCACTTAGCACACATGACAAAGCTTTGGCTCTTCCTGCAACCAGATGTTGCTATAGCCTGTCACACATCCACAACAAATGGCAGCTCCAGGGATAAGGGAGGCAGGACTTGCAGTGGGGAACTGCTAGCTCTTTGTGTACCAAATACATTTGATTAGACACTAACCTACAACAGCTGGTTTATGGCGGCTAAACATATTGCCAGGGACAATTCAGGAGTCATCGGATATTAGTCTCTGCCATCCCTATCATATTCTACACCTACTCTTTTTTAAATATGCATTTGCACTAAAAATGTAAAATTAGAGTAATGTGAAAAAACAGCCTGTGGAAATTTGACCGACAGAGAAAAAAAGACACACAGGACCTTAAATCAATGATTTGACTTCCACTTAAAGACCTAATTTTACAGAGCAGCACACTGTTACCCTGTCATGAACATAACCCAATTACAGTACACTGATTTGCAGAGCAGGGCAATAAAGGGAGATGGGTACTATGCGCAGGCTAGAGTTTTATTTACAAAGGACCATAAACAAACATGACTGTACCTACCATCATCGTTCAAATCTCCTATATCAACTTCTTGCCCTCTAAGCACCATTGTTGCCAACTTAGCAAGTTTTTCACCAGATTTAGTGACTTTACTGACTCCTTTTAGTGACTAAACATTACATGAGCCAAGAGCCAAGAAACAAATCTTTTTTTCAATATTTTTTCTTTTTCTTTTGGCATCAGCTATTTTCCTGCCCTTGCTCACATACCTCCAGCTAGTATAACACTGCTGGCGTACATTATGTGTTTGCTATGTGAAATCTGAAGAGCAGCCAGATTGGATTGACCAATCAGCAGCGTGACTGAAACAAGAATGAGTTGCACTTGCAAAAAACAGCAGAGGGGAAACACATTGTCAAGCCCCTAATCAACCATCTATAATACTAAAGGATAAAACTCACAGGGGCCTTTTTTTTTTGCAATACTTATAAAATCATTATGAATGTTAATGCAAATGGTTGATAATGACATAAAAAATAGCAAATATGATAATCAGACCATATCAAGCTGTTTTCTTTGTTCACATTTCATTTAAAGGTGACTTTGAAATCCAGCTGTCTTTACACAGCATGGTTAAGGCACGGTTATGATGAATATTTTAGTTTCTAGGTTACTTGCTAACAATAATGTAACAGTACATGTTTTCTACAGTATAAATTAATAAATGAATACTGTGAAACCTATTTTCATATACCTCTATATTTAAAAACAAACAATGCATTTGATAGTGTTGAATTCAGTTTTGTATGCTATTAATCTTCCCAACCTACTGAGAAACTAGTAAAAACACAACACTAATTTACTGTGTGTGTAGTTTTTACATGGTGAGTAAACCATGATCCTCTCTGTGCCGCATCACTGCAATGAAAGAGCTGCACTTGCACATGAAACCTTATCAGAACTGTCTTAGGATGATGTGATCCTCTGTTGAGCTCTGGAAATCCTTTTATCGCTTGCCCCTTCACAGATGGGTCAGTGCTGTAAGAACCGAGAGGAATTCAGTGATTTGAAGGACAGTACAGCTTCCCTGTTTCCTGTTAACACAGTAAATAAATTAAATGTGTTTCAGGTCGTACTTGGCAACTTTCAGAGGGTGGAGCCATGAGCAAATCTGAACTCATTTGCATTAATAAAGTAAAGGTATACACACATTGTACATTTCAAAGGCATGGGAACATATTAAAATTACAGATAGCCCTCGCCAGAAAATGACAGCTGGCCTGTTCATACGCCCAGAGTAGTTTATATCATGTATTGTTCATATGTGGGTAATGTCTATGTGTGACTGAAGCAAATTTTATTTGACCTTGAGAGACAAACAGTTTCTCAAACTTGTAAGCAAACAGTTCAGCATTGCATGCAGTAGTTAAAGAGCAACATCTTTACCAGCTGATGAACAAAACTCTCCTTTAAGCTCAGTTTTGGTCTCCTCCAACACAAGGCGGAAACTTATGCTTTGGCTGCCCAATGTCCCACAGTTTTACTAGCTAGCTGCATAGGCCTTACTTATTATCCTTTCAATACAAATTGCAATATAATTTTATTAGTGTGAAATTTTGCAATAATAATGTTTGGGCTTTTAGTTATTGATTATTTAAGCTATGTCTCTTATCTGGCTAATTCAAAGCAGTGCATTTGTATAATATACAGTATATGTTGATAAGTACTGCGTATCATTGACAGGCTGCAAATTTGCACAGTTTGCTATAATGTTTTATAAACTTTATCTTCAGTCGGTAGATAACGTCCTAATACTTATTTTCCGGTGAACTCTTCTTTTTTTTTTTAATTAGACATGGTGTATCCAAAAAAAAAAAATGTTTTTATAAATCGGTTGCATGGTTTTCAGAGGGATTTATGAAAGCATTTAGGCTTATAAATCTATAGAGCATTCAACACATTTATCATATAACAGTATAAATACAAAACTTTTGTATTCTTTGAGTGTGCCGTCAAAGGGCTTTGTACTTGACAAACAAAGAAGCACTCAGAAGTGAAAAAAGAAAAAAAAACTCTTAAGTTGAGTTTGCAGTGACATTTCAAGGTCGCTGTGTTACTCCCATTGGAAGAAGTCTCATAGGCCCCAGTGTTCCGTTCTTTATGAAACAGAGAGCATCAATTCCTTTTGAAAAATAGCATGCTGTAACAATTAGTGTGATGTAATGGGCACTAAAAACTATGGTATGGTTATATGGTATTGTCTTGAGACATAGTTTAGTCATGTATACAAAACAGACTTAAAATAGTGTATTGTATCAAACCACAAGCATTAGGTATAAATTTCATTTATCTCTATCACAACACACTTGCAGCCAGAGGTAGCAGAGCCCTTATTAACAAATGGGGGTTGAGTGTCTTGCTCCAGGACACTTTAACAAGGATATACACAGATTAATTGTTGCGTAAATCAAACCTGTGACTTGCCAGGAAACAACTCTTTGCCACCAACTGTCATGGCTACAAGGTAGATTAGGTCTTAAGATATCACTCTTATTACTGCTCCCCTCCAACATACTTAACATTATTGACCCGTACAGTGAGGCTCATTTTCATTCATCTTGCACTGATTGGTTGTGATGAACACTTTGCTAAAGCAGCCTGCTGGAAGATGTGTTTATGCTGCATTCTGCATGACTCATGATGCAAACAGAAATCTTCAGTTGCAAAACATGTTTAATGTCACTGATGAGCACCAGAATGGTAAAACTTTTAGATTTCAAAGATGTTTATTATTTTTATCTGATTGTGTCTAAGAATTTACATAAATATAAACTGTAAAATTATATTTTTCATTTCCAAGGCTCAGTTTGACTCAAGTATCACCAGGCAAAATTTGACATACCATCAGTTAGAGACAGACATTTTTTGCTACTGTTAGCTAGCTAACATTAAATGCTTGGATGCAGTGGATTAGTTTTTTGCAATGAAATTGGGATGCAGGAAACACCCTCCAAAAGCTCCAAAGCCTTTGTTGAGGAAATGTCATCCTACATACATTACAGGTGCCATATGTTAGATTTTAGCACCACTTTCCGTACAACTCCTATAAAGAGTTCAAATTATTACTGTGCACTAAATAGAGGTTGATTTCAAACTTTAACTGTGCTATGGAAATAGGAGAGTGTATAGCAGCATACTAAATAAAAATTGTTTTCAGACCAGCAGTTGAACTTAGGCTGTATGGATGAAAACCAGCCAAAGCATATGGGACCTGTGCATTACACACACCATACTTTATACTGTGATCCATCAACTAAGATTGGGTCAGATGATTTGAGGGGGATTTGATCACACCTGAGAGCTTAAGTGAGAAGTTGTATTGTAATTTGTTTGAACATGTTACATTGCATATTGCATCTCTAAAAGCAGATTCATAATAGTAAACAGAGAAGCCAATAGTACATTGTGTTTATTGTGCTGAAATCAAGTCAAAATAAGGTTTCGTTTTTTTCCCGTATTTTGTTATGTAATGGTTTTTTTTCAATTATTATGGAAAGTTGTCCTTTAAGAAATCTGAACAATAAAAATTTTGCCCACAGTTTCTAAAGGTTGAGAACTTGCAGAACAACACTGTCGAGTCATATACAGAGTACAAGTGGTGAAAGAAATAACATCAGGGACCGAGCCTGGAAAGCTAAAAAATCACTTTCCACAAAAGGAGACAAAATACCATTTTCTCTTTTTTTTATTGTTGTGGGCCTCCATCTCCGGGGTATATACAGTATTAGTGGTACCAAGGAAGAAGAACATGGCAGAAAAACGACTTGTATAACATTACTGCACTATGGCAGCAGATTTGTTATGGAAACTCTCTGTAGAGCATTTATTGTCAAACCTCTGCTGTTGCAACAATTTATTTTTTTGTAAATAATCACTTTAAACTACGTTTCACATAAAGCAATTATCAATTATAATTCAACAACATAACAGTATTTAAAATTGTGTTTTATTAAAAGGAACAGCACCATAAAAGGAGTCTATTCCTCCAATTTTAAAGGACTCCTTCTCAAGGTATTTTTAAATTAGGACAAATCAGGATGTTTTATGGGTAATGCAAAGGCAAATATACCTACTGTTATCTTCTGCTGAAAGCTCTTCTCGCTAAGATTTCCTTGGACTGCAATGTGCTTGGTCTGCATTTTTCTTGATTTAGGCCCAGCTTATCTTAAGCTTATAGAGATGTCAGCAAAACCCTCTTTTAATAGCGTAAGGCTCTTAATTCATTACCAAATGTAAACTTTGCTGCAGAGGAGAGTAGGATGGGCTGAGGGTAAATTAGAGGGTGTATTCTACTCAACTAATTACTCTGTAAATTCAAGCCCCCCTTGGGAGGCGACAAAAAATCAAAACACTTAGACATTTCTGCCCACATTTATTAAATCTATCCACCCAAAGGGTGTAATTTCTCTTCTTTTAAATGTCATTTAATACATCCTTTTTTTAAGAGCTGAAAGCTGTTTCTTTTATTTTTGCTTGTATCTAATTTCTGCTGTTGACAAGAACCAGAAAAGAAAAGATGTTATGATAATAATCAACCTGAAACACCATTGCTTCTGCCTCAAACCTTCCTGTCATAATCCAACCACATGAGACAGAAAAAGTGATCAGTGGGGCTGGCGTAAATGTGCAGCATTGTTCATACGCATCCAACCAAACTTCAGCCATCAAATGATGTTGCCTGCTGACAGGTTTATTGCTTAACGATGCTGCTATGGTCACAAAGGGGAAATATTCAGCCACCTGCCCGGGATAACTGTGATGATTTAACACTTTGTTGCGGAGCTGTCACCCTGTCAGACTAAAGGCTGATGTAGGGGAGGACAAAAATCCTGACCAAATGATCATTTAACAGCAGATACACAGAGCAGGGATAAGCCAGCCAGACCAAGTGCTGCTCCTGTCTGCAGCTCCCTTCCACCCTCTTATCTTGTCTGAAGAGACTGATTTCAAGGTTAGCCTGTGACCCTTCAGCTGTCCAAGTTGTCACACTGCAGGCCTCACACACACATACACACACACACACACACGCACGCATGCGCACAAAGGGCCATATCGTACATTTTCCCCGCCCAATGCACTAAGTTATCCAGGGGAGTTTCCGGGTCAACCTTTGCCACCTTGTGCCAGACGCAGCAGAGAAATCCTGCTCTGCCCAATGCGCCACTGGCACACAGCGGGTAGTCCAAGCAGCTATGAATCATCTCATCAATTCATAGGTGTTTCGTGGGTGTTTCTCTGGCCAAAAATGCATGAACCAGTCGGAGAATCTGCTCTCATTCCCTTTAAAGACTGGCTAACCCTACCCTACCCTAACCCTAACCCTCGTGCACTAGTGGCGCACACCCGACGCAAACATAAATGGCTGAACTACAAGGATTTATTTATTCATTCATTTATTCAGCTGGACAGGGACAATGCTCAATGAATGTATTGTGTCAGAGAGCTCTCTGCTAATTCCTTCCTTAAGTCAAATGGTTAAGAAGGCAAAGATTTTCATATTTTGTCATATCTATTTCTACGATATATTTAGCCTGCATAGGCAAACGCGCACATACGCAGGCACACATGCATGCACGCAGTCACACACGCACAAACCTAAAAATTTAATTCATTTTGTGAGTAGAATACATGTGGTAATTAATGGTTGATTGACTGTTTTTCTTTCAGCTGCTTGTTGATATGGTATCACATAAATGAAAGGGGTGTGTATGTCCTAGCCAAACGCGAGATACACAAACTTCCATACGCACACTGTTTACTTAAACTTCATATTTTGTGATCAAAATATTTTCAAAGGACACTTTACTTACTTCACTAAATATGTCCAAAGTACACTTAAATATTTTACACTGGTGAGAGTCAAAAACAGAAAAGAAAGGTGTGTTTGATTGTGGAGAAGTGTGTGAGCATGTTGGCCAACTGCGCCCTATCTGTGCCACCGCCTGGTGCGCCAGGTGTACAATAGCAAATGTACCAGGACATGCCTCCATTCCGCCCCTCGACACACAGACCCGGCGCAAGTGGGTTTGCTATCGTACACTTGTGGCAAAAATGACATTTGCGCCGGGCGTAGGATAGCAATGACTCCTTGTTTGCGCCGGGTGTATGATAGGGCCCATGTCTCCGCTAAAAAAAGGGTTAATCCTATATGGACTATTGAAAACAGTCAATTTCAATCTTGTATCTTCCTTTAGCAGAGATTGACAGCTGTGGCTTGATTCACAGCAATTTTAATGGATGCAAATCATAAGCCAATGTAATGAAAAAAAACAAGGCCAAAATATATCAAAACAAGGCTATTTAAACATAACAGATTTGCCATTATTAACTAGTATGTTTAGCATGTTCCAAACACTCAATACTATATTTCCAACTACACATATATATGGAACCTGCAAAACTTTCTAATGTTTTAGCCAGACAAACAGTATAATTTTAGGTATTAATAATGGCAGTGCCCAGACTTTAGTTAGGGTACAAAATCTCCTCTTAACCCTTCAAAGGATGAAATAAAAAACAGGGAAAAGTTCATTTTAAGACGGCGCTAAATATGAAGGCATGTTTGCATGTTATCACCTCACTCTGCTCATCTGTAGGTTAGCCTCTGAACAGGGACCCAACTGCAGTGTATTTTTGGTCTGCTTGTCGTGGGCGGGAAGGAGAGTTGTGTTCACTGTATTTTTCCCTTAAAATTGCATTGCATACTTGCAAGGTAGAGAGACAGACTATGCTAAACCCTAGAAATAGATGGATGGATGGATATTTGATAAATTGTGCTCAGTTTCAATACAATCAAAATGATTGTGCATACAGTAAAATATAGCATATTGGATGGCTCCTAAAGGATTCATTTTCAGAGTTCCATATTCCTCACTTCCTTATTATCAACATAATCATATATTATGAATCTGTTTTTCATTTCCTGATAAGCACAGTCAGCTGCTGTGAATTCAAGTAGGAAAATAGATAGTTATGTTGTCTTTTAACTGCATACACCTTTGGTTTATAATCTCACATTTTCCTGTCGAGTTAATTGAAAAGTCAGGACAGTCTTGGCTTGTAAACTCTTTTTCAAACTTGGATGCAAGGACACCAACAACAGGCAATTGAATGCACCCATGCAAGTCTGAAGTTTGGCAAATACAGCTCCTAGATGAATGAATATAATGAGCTCGTTTGAGGCTCCTTTCTAGAACACAAATAAACTGACAGCATAATTCTTCTTTAGCAAAACAATCAGCTGATATAATTTGTCATTTTAATTAAGATCTTAATTAAGATTCAATGACATGAAAATTTGTATTGATTTCACTGAAAACTCTCAGTCCCAAACAACTTTCGATGAGAAGGCAAAGCAAAACTTTGATCTCGAATCAGGGCAAGTAAACTCGAATCAAAGTAGACTTTTGTATTTACTGTGAATGAAACACAAAGTGATGGAAACCAACACATTTCATTGATTCATAACTCCACAACCCAAGGCACAATCAATTTGATATTGATCCTGTTTTTGTGTCTCTGCCTGTCAAGACAGTCTGTACATGTAGCTGCTTTAATGATATTAATTTTGTATTAAAATCAGTCAAACTACCCACCTTAAACAAAGATCCAGCAATATTCTATATTGTAAAGAGGGTCTGTAGCAGCAGAAATAACTACATACAACATAAATAAATATGGAATAAAATATAGAATCATGTTATAGTCAAAAATATATGTACATAGATTTATAAATAAACATGGAATGCATATAAATATCTTCAGTTTGTACTGATTTGATGCATGGACATCAAAGCAGTGAGTGGATTAGAGCGAGTGTTTGCATTGATGATCCACATGAAACAACAGCAAGTGAGAGCTTAGTAATCCAATATATTGTAGAACGGAAAGTAACCTACATACAATTAGCATGCACAGCAATTAGTATAGATTGGGTTGCTCCTCCTTGAATAACAAAGACCTCAACACTTTGCTATGACAACCCAAAGAATCCACTTAATAGGCCTCCTTCAAGCAACATTTCAAGACACATGCAGAGACTGACAACAAAGAGGAATGTAGTTTACAAAACACAGTTTACATCCCAGTTAGTGGCACAGTAGGTGAAATGACTGAAAGACTTTATTTCATAAGCAAAAAGGTCATTCATATGTCAGAGTTCAGAGATGTTGTGCACTTATTCGCATGTGTGAGTGGACAGTATGAAGGATTCTTCTGTACATGAGTAATGCTGTGTGTCTTGTGCATCGCAATAAAGCCTTTGAGGAAATTTTGGTGGCATTTAAAGGTCAGTAATAAGACATAAACATTTTGGGAGGATGGAAAGTCTTATTTTCTTAAAAGCATGAAAAATCAGAAAGTAGTCAGAAAAGAGTGGGGTATCAATACTTTTTTGGCAGGCCCGCTGACAAAAATGTTACTTATGCTATCAAGTATTGAAAAACTGACAAGTACTGAAAGTAATAGCATCAAATTAGGACTGTGACAGTATCAAATATTCACAGTAAAGGTAGGGGGAGAGAGAGTCTGTAACCACAACTGAAAAAAAGATTACGCTGATTGAATACTTTGGGTTTTATGGTGGGCGGCAACCAGCTTTAAGGTTCAGAACCTCCACCTATTATGATAGAGCAAAAACAAAAACGTTAAGAGGCAAGAGGCTATTCTCATTATCATGTGTGTATTATTAGCAAAACAGTCACCATCATCTATATGAGCACTAGCAATATCATCACCATTATTATGATATGACACCGTTACATCAAATGTGTAGTTAAGACATGACTGTAAATGCGAAACTGCAATCAAATTTCACAGAGCTCGTTCCTGTTGTGCGCCAATGGAGCACTGCACAGTAATATGCACACAGCAGATGCAAGAGATAACTTTTGTGAGTAAATATTCCAAGTTACATCGCTTGATCATAATCAGCACCTTTGTACCATACGTTTTTGTCAGCAGCGGTACTTGCTTATTTGTGATGTCCTGACACTCGAGCAGAAGCAGCACCTGTTAGGTATTCAGCCTAATGATCATAACTTCATGTCGAGGATCATCAGAGACAAGAGCTGTTACTATGACTCAGACACCAAACAGCAGTCTGTGCAGTGGAAGAGCTTGCAATTTTCCCGACCAAAGAAGGCGCATCAGGTCAAGAGTGCAACCGAGAGCATTTCAGTGGTTTACTTTGACTTTTTGCAGGAAAGTGCACTGTAAGTTTATCCTTCAGGGTCAGACTGTTAACGCCAAGTGCTTTGATATTCTGTGATATCTCAAGGAGAACATTTGGTGTGAATGACCTAAACTGTGACAGGATGGTAAATGGGTTCTCCAACATGGCTGTAAGTGTATTATTGATACGTATGTTTGCCACTTGCAGCAACACAATCATGCCCCCTCAAAAACTAAAGCTGCACTTTATGACATGCTGATTTCTCTTGGAAACCAGTTAGAATGTTCTCACTGCACTGTCTTTTTACGATTGTTTAAAGAAGATTTTTAAGGAGTTATGGAAAGGATTTCATAAGATGGTGATTTCTGCAGTGAATACCAAAAAAGCTGTTTGATGCTTTCATGGATCACAGAGGTGCAGTGTTAAGGTAGAGACAGAGAGAGTATAGCAGAAAACTTGTAGTGCATCAGAATCAAAATGGAGGTTATTCATTGAAGGGCGTCACCGTGACAGCACATTTTCATTGTCAGTATGCCCTGTTGCTGCCAACTTTGAGCCTCCTTAAAACTTGCTCCTTGCAGCTGTTGCATACAGGATTTTTGTTCCCCATGGCTTTCTCTCTCTATTATACACTGTGTTTTCTTTTATTCTTTGGAGTCAATCAAAATGTATAGATGTCAGAGTCGTAGGGAGGCACGCTGTGAAGTTGAAAAGGTTACCCATGGCTGATGCTGACTTTTAATTAGTTGCCTGAAAGACTAAAAAGATGAAATCCTGGAGCAAAAAATATGTGACTTTATTTGCTGCAGCACTGTCTTTAGTAGCACCTTGCATAGTGACTCATACTCCATGCAGAGCATGTAAAGCTGCTGTAGAGAAGGGAAAAAGGGAGAGAAAAGGAGGGGGGTGGGTTTTGGAAAGGAAGAACGAAGCATTATCTTACTGATAAGAGCAGAGATGTGTTGTCTGGAGTATATTACCAGCTGCTAGGGGGGGAAGTAGCCTGTGAAGACCAGGCTTGTGATGTGAAATCACACCAGTGGTTTGCTGCCTGTAGGGAGTCGTGTGGGGACAGGAGCAGGGCAGTGAGCGATGAGTGGCAAACAAACAGTTCACTGAGTGACACACAGCGTACGCAGCATGGACAACCCGGGTTGGAGGTTAAAACAGCAAGAGCAGCGAACTCTCCAGGGTGGCAGAAGAACGAGCGAGACAGAGCAAGAGGGAGTTTGTGTGTGTGTGAGAGACCTGTGTGTGTGTGTGTGTGTGTGTGTGTGTGTGTGTAGGTGTGTGTGTGTGTGTGTGTGTGTGTGTGTGTCCGTGCGTGTATGCGTGGGTGTGTGCATGTGTGTAATCCAGAGAGGAAAGAAAGAGAGAGTTGGTGGCAAGCAAAGTTTTTTTTTGAGTAGGTACCATAAATATATTTCTTTTCCTTAGCCTACTGGTGAATTAGTTGTGATGACTGTAATTATACAAAATTGATCATTATTACAAGCAAAAAGTCTAAAATAATCTTGCATGTTGTATTTTTGGTGTTGGGAACCTGTTATCTGTAAAGAGTTGATTCAGTTTTTAGTCTTTTTTTTGTTATACTTTTATATATCCTTTGAGGACCATAGCTGGCTAATTATTGACATATATACACATATATAATACAAACCTCCAGTATGATGGCTGGGACCTTTTTCTCACTTTTCTGAGATGTTGGATGGTGGTAATAACAGTGCTAGTTGTAGCTTGTTTGCAAGTTTGGGTCAATCAGTAGATTCTGTGTTGTCAGGCGCGTCAGCTGGATCCACATTAAACAGCCTAGCAAATATGTTTCCTTCCTTTTTGTCTACTTTTCATGTCCTGAAACCTCTCACCAAGTGCCTAAAGAAGATTTGCACGCTCACCAGCATATTCACATGTCATAGCAGGCTTTTCTTCTTTGAGAGACAAACTGACACATTGGAAAAATGTTACTTTGTCTGTTGCTAGCAGCTCCTCAGCAGCACCGAGCCACTCCTTCACAGATTCTCCTTAGAAATGAGATTTCAACTTCTTACCTTTTGGCTCACTCACTAGGCCTGGAATTTCATACTTTTGGGGGCAAAGCCAGCAGAGAATTTAAATGCCGCATGGCAGAGAAGCAAGGCCAGAAGTTAGAGAAGTCATTTAATATGTTATCGATTAGGAATTTTTTAAAACAAGCTTTAATATCCTTTGGATGCAATCTTATGGACATTTATAACAACTCGTGTTTTCACCTTATCTACAGTATTAGCCTGTATGGGTGACAGACATTCACACTGTTTATAGTTTTGTCATATATATTTGTATGGATTGTTGCCTATTGTAAAAAATCAAATAACTTTACTTTATAACATTAAAACATCTTCATACATTGTTATTTTTTTCATTTTATTAATGTTTAAATAAAACCTCACACAGGTTTGTTTACAAGTCAGTAGTCAAATTAAAAAAAATTCTAAATGCATTTAAAAATTTGGATTGTGTATGTTTGTTTAGCATGAAGAGGCCACAACTTACATGAAGTTTCATAACAAAATGACAATAAATGAATCTGATCCCTTATTGCTAAAAAAGATCAAAACTGAAAATTAATTGCCTTTTCATTTCATATAATTTAAAGGGTATCTTTTTAATATGTTATCAGTTTGCAGTTTTATCTCACTACATATTGTTGTTTCCCTATCAGTTCTAGTTGAGATGTAATCCACAATGATGTGATGGGATGTGATGTGATGTGAAGTGATGACATGTGACTGCAATGTGTGTGTTGCATTTGAGGACTGTCCAGAGGGGTGTATTTTGTACTGTTTAATTTTTTATGTTAGTAATTGCTATCTGGAGACTTTTGTGCGTGTGTGTGTGTATGTGTGGGTGAGTGTGTTTGTGTCTGTGTGTGTGTGCATACATGTTTTCTGGAGTGCCTCAGACCAAACAGCAAACAGTCTCACATACTATTCCCCTGCCCGCCTCTCAGTGTACCCTCTGCTCTGCAACAAAGAGTTGAAAGTGACATTGTAGAGAATGTGTGCTCTATGCTATCTACTTTTTCAGATAAGCGGAAGAAAGCAAAAGATTTCTGATATATCAGAAAACCCCATCTATATAACAATGAGGACCTCAGGAAAGGCCGCAGCTTAAAATTGTTACCTTTTCCACTGAAGTTCCTGGAGGAAGGAGAGAAATGTTCAAACTTCTCCCAGTATTATAACAAGATGTTATGTCTGTCCTCTGTCTCACCACTCTGATATAGGCAGATAGTGAGGCAGAAAGTGAAGAAAAAAGTATATCTTTCATCATGTCAGGCCCATTTTAACCTCAGGCGTGCAGTGAATGTCTTCCTATAGAACTCATTTGATGTATTTCCATGTGTAGGTCTGTACTGAGTTTAGAGGATCTGTTTAAATTGCTTTGACCAGTCAGAGCTTGTCACACCAAATGTCAAATAAATACCTATTCTTCCTCTCTAGGAGGGTCCTCATATGCTCCATCAGTCAGAGCAGTGTGTCTGGTAATTGTGATCTGCTTCCTGTATTATTTCAGAAAAGCTTCAGAAAGGTCTTTGTTGAGGTCCATTTGATTCTTTACCTTTGTAAATGATTTGTCTTCGATTACCTGTTGACACATCAGGAGTGCTGCTTGTTTTGTAATAAGATTACAAACTCATCTAATAATCAAGGCCTTGAGCTTTAACATCTGTTGAGAAGCAGGGGAAAGCTGGGGAAAGCTGTATAACAAAAATGTTTTTGTGTCAAAACAAAGAACTTCACATTGCTCATTGCACTGTTACTTTGCTAGCAAGCAAGTAGGTCTTGAAAAAAGGGGGTCTGTCAGTTCTAATTTTAGGACTCCTATGTCTTTGGATCAAGAGTATATCACAGGCATTTTAGTACTAAAACAAGTTCCTGAATCTGCAAAAAAAAAAACCAAAAAACCAAAAGAAGTTCAAAATAGTCAAGACTTCTAAGTCAGGAAAATTACAAACTGTCCTAGAATGACTGTCTTTTTAGCAATCTGGTTCATGAATGCGTAACTATTTGAAAACCTGAAATAACACTGATCCTTTTTATACAGATCTCACCTTTATCCTGCCTTTACAGCAAGTACTGAAAAGAAGAATTTTTACAGCATCCAGAGATCTTTTAAAAAGACTTACAAACTTACTTACTGACTCCTTAAAAATTTTTTTACTTGTCATTATGAAAAGCATAAAGAAAATTGAATATGTTACCAAGAAGTTATCCATCATCTATATCCATATTCATCTCACCCAGCATCATTAGTAAGTTGGGCAGAAAACACTTGGTTGTCGGCAAGTCATAATTAGAAACTAAATTCAATATATATTGTGATGAGAGTTAATATGGAAAGAAAGTACCCTAATTTACTCTGCACCCTGTTGAATAGAAAATCCAATTATTGACATTTGAGTAGTGTGTGACAGTAGTCCTGTGTGGAGGGCCATCATGGCTTTCTGAGCTGCTGAAAAGTGTTAACAGTGTTTTCCTAAATGACTGACTTTGCACTGGCTTGCTACACCCACTGTGGTTCTGTAAATTCTAACGCCACACAAGATGGCTGTGAGAATAATTGACATTCTCGTGACACGACCAGCCAATTAATGTTAAACACTCTTGTTATTGAGGACAGACTTACTAGCCCACAGCTGGAGCGCTGCCTTGTGACCCTCTCTGTGCTGCCTTGGATTGTCTCACTTTGTAATCATGCTGTGAGGGTTCTGTAACAGGGGGCTCTTTTAGTAGTTTATAACATAATAAAACTTTTATTGCTTAAAATATGTTCACAAATCATGTGGTGTGGCTGTTTTTGTGTGTTAGACTATTAAACCAGAGAGAGGAATTTCAATCCATAATGTTTGCATATTGAAATAATTTATAGTAATGGTTTAATGGTAAGATCATGATGTTCACCTTGGATGTGTAAAGATCAGAAAATTCCTCCTTTCACCCTTTTTTGAAAGCCTGAATTTTCTTTTCCTGTCGGTTTCCAAAAATGTTCTCAAGAGCAGTGGCCTCTTTGTTCTACAAAAAAGTGCATGAAGGTTCAAGATGATTGCTAAATCGAAAAGAAAGACAATTTTTAATCTTTT
>JAQNCA010000013.1:6588766-6618579 GCA_029783725.1 Acanthurus tractus
ATCTTTTTCTGTTTTTCTGTTTTAACCCCTTATATTATTGTTGTATGTCTAAAAAAATCACTGAGTTTAAGGGGTCATACAGTTTGTCTGCTCTAAGTCTCTCTGCGATGATGTCATTGTGTTTGTCATAGGTTTTCTAGGATGAATGTTGAATCTCTAAGAAAGACAGCAAATCTTGACACTGATCTCACTGTTTCACAGTTAGAGGCACAGACTCAGCTTATTCCCCATTACGTCATAATTGTAACTGTGATTGTTCAAGGACATCCCCGAAAATAGCCTCGAAGAAGCCTTTTGCTCAATTTCATTAGTGGTCCCTGGTTTAATCCTGTAGCACTACACCATATGAGTTATATGCCAGTGGTGCCAAATGGCTTTTGTCCCTGTTTGAGCCAGCAGAGCTGTGCCAGCTGCAGTGCAGGCGAGGACAACCATGGAAAACCCTGATGAGTACAGATTGTACAAACTTTTACTTGTACTAGTCACAAGAACCTGATGTTACATCTGTTCCAAAACGGTGATGTTGTGATCTCATTTAAGATTTTTTAACTAATATCTGAAACAGTTTTGTGCATCTGCCTGATTCCCCTCAGTGTGATGTAATCTCCTTGGCATAAGCAGTCTTTTTTTTTTGTTTGAAATAAGACATGGACGAGTGTAACTACTTCAAGTGATGTGCAATCCGAAAGAAAAAAATTGACTGACAAATGTAAGGCATGATGGACAAACACATGCGACAGAAGTGATGGACAAACTCTGACAAGTGGAGGGAAGAACAGCAGGAAACAACATGCTGCAGTGAGAGCAAATGACAAGAGACATCCGTCCTCAATAAACATGCCAGACAGATTTTATCCCAGAAAATCCAACACAGTACAGTCAACCAGTGACGAATGTCAAACACCAAGACAATGTACCAAAGCCAAGAAATGTTTAAATGCAAACAGAGATGAACTAATACATGGTATAAAACAAGAAAGCAGCATATAAGAACACATTACTGGAACAAATCAAACTCAGTGGATCTCAGTACACCAGACTGATTGCGTTCAGTTTTATCCACCTTGTTGTTTGGCCAACACCATCGACCCCACTAACCCATTTGTGATTAATTTGACTAATGGAATAATCTATTTGCCTGACACGGTGAACATTCATTTGGAAAAATAGCCTTTTTACAGCTGTATTCGGAGGTGAATACAGAAAATTTATATCATAATCACCACAGTCTACACCTCAGGCCTTAGGCTATGCATCAAAAAAGTCTCATAGAAATCATAGAAAATGTTAGAGTATGATGCATTTTCATCCCTAGACTGGCAATTATAAAGCATGAGGCAACAAGCAACCTGTGCCTTTGTGCGTTCCTACAGGATGCCTAGCTTGTTGTGAGTATCTCTACGACAAATCACAGTGACAGCGCCGCACTTCTTTTTTTTGTGTCACATTTGGTATAACTTTGTTTACATCAGGCATTCTTATCTTTGAAGTGTGTTATGTGCAAAGTATAGGTGTGCTGTTGTGCACAGCAACCAATGAATTCCATTTCATTACACAGTATAGGTGTCTGAGGCAATGTCAAGCAACATGTCAAGGGCAATCTGCTCACTTAAGTTCTTCGTCTGCTGTCGGCATTTTGAAGGATATGGAAGAATCAACAGGTGTACTATGGAGATTGTGGAGACATGTGATGTCGTGCAGCTGCTCTGAATGAAATGAACAGCTGCAGGCAGCATCCATCTCATCTGATTGAGGACACACTGTCAGGGGAGTGACAAGTCACAAGGGATCAGAGTAACACCTTGAGCTGGGAACAGACATCAGGATTATTGAAACCTGTGAATATTAATCATACCTCCACATGACAATTTATTTCCACCATACAGATTTTTTTATTGTCATCTGACAATAAAAAAATTCCATGTTGAGCAAATACTCAAGTGTTTTTAAAAAAGAAATATGTGTCAGGTATTAAGTGTGAAAGTCTAATGCAAAGACGTCAAAGAAAGGAGGTCTGTCTCACACATGCTCTCTGACTGGTCTGCGTCGACTTTTTGTGATATATATATATAGATATATAGATATATCGATTTTCTGAAGTAACCTGTTGATGCTGCTGTAGCTGCTGGTAAGCTCTGTTAGCCGTGCAGCTAACTGACTGAGACAGCATTTGTTTGATATTACATCCCAGGAGCTTTGGATAGGATGTGAAGAGAAGTTTTTAAATTGTCAAGGGCTGCAGGAACCTGTGAAGACTACCGTGGGCAGCAAGGCATGATGGGCAACAGAATTTCAGCCAGGCTAGCCCAGCATTGTGAACAGGCTCAGCAGCCTGAAAATGACAGTTGTGAGGAAGTAGAAGAGGATGTTCATGGAGGAGAGAAATAGAGAAAGTAGGTGGGAGCAGATTAAAACAAAAATATGAATACCACTTATACCTGAGAGTGACAGACAGACCACATCAGATCCATTAACAACAGACAGAATACTATATTTCTACAAGGTCGACCCCAACTGGCCCAAACTGGAACAGTTCTCCTTACAGCTGGTTCAATTAATCATGATGCCCCAATTATTTATAATAGGTTCAACTACAGCAGACTTTTTCTCTGTAACTACAGTGGAAATGCAACCAAATCTCACAAATGTGGTTTTATCACTACCAAAAAGCCAAGTGTTGAGACAGAAATGACCTCATATTTTATGGTCAATGTTTGTCAGAACAGTACAAGTTAAAAAATTATGCAAAAGCAAAAACAGCAAGACGGAAGGTTAAAGAAGCAAAAAGCAACTTTAATGATGAAGCTGATGAAGTCAATAAAATACAGAGTGAGCTGATAGAAAGATTTCCAAAAAAAAACGAAAAAACAAAAGAGATGAACAAAAACTGACTCAAACAACTAACTGGATGACCTGTGGAGCACAGGCAGGGCTGGAGAACAGAAACATGTTCGCAACAAAGTTGAAGAGAAAACAAACAAGGGACAACTCATTATCGATCAAGAAGGGTGAGAAAGCAGAGAAAGACAGAAAGAAGAGAGAGCTATGATAGAGAGAGAGTAGAGAGAAACTTCAAAATAAAGCAAAAAAAAATTACAAAATTCAACCCCCCAACCATATCATTATTAGGATTACCTACCTTTACTGAAGTGCTCTTTTTATATTAGAGAAACAGCAGTCAGTTCCCCTTGCTGTTCTCTTGCGTTATTGTCTGACAGTGCTATAATTAAACAGACACAGTTGCCTTTTTGCTTGCTGTAATTACTGAGAAAGTGTGAAAATGCCGACTCAACTCCACCAGTAGTGTAGGTATTTATGAGCAATTTAATTTGTCCTTTGTGTTTCTTTTTTTTTTTCCTATTATTCATTGTGTGTGGTTGTCTGCTGGAGTTGGTCCATGTTAGAAACTTTTAACTTGAAATTTATGATGTGAAAATCATAGGCTAAATAACCCGCTTCATAATTTGCCTTTTCAATTCTTGAATTAGCCTACTTGATAGACCATGAGAGCCTCACAGGGATTTTGAGAACAACAAAAAAAGGTTTTGTCAAGCACCACATAGCACAGTAACACGCCATTCAAACCAGGCAAAAGAAACACTAACAGCCACTAAGACCTGTCTTTTTTTTCTGCAATTGAAATGGGCGCAATCGACATCTGTTCTAAGGTCAAATGACTCTGCTGCCATCACAGGTATTTACGGCTTATAGCTCCATTCAGCACTGATATCAATAGTAAACGGTAAATGGACTGCATTTATTTGGCACTTTTCTAATCTATTAACCTTAAGCTTTGCGCTGCATGTCAATATTCACCCGTTCACGCAGTAATGGCTGGGCCCTTTACGCTGAATGCGCAGAGTGCCAACCTGCTCATCAGAAAAAGACACACACACTTGCAGATTGGTTGAAAAGCCGCAAGAGCAATTTTAGGTTCAGTATATGTCGATGAACAGTTCAACATGCAGTTTGAGGGAGCTGAGGATCAGGCAACCGACCCTCTGAGGAGTAGGCAGTAAGTTTTACCTCTGGAGCCACTGCACAAAGGACACTTTCTTTTTTTGATGGTAAGATGCGTTTACATTGAAACATCATCATCTGCTTTTTATTGTCTGAGAACCATGTGCAAGTGTGAGTTTGATCTTTGGATTGTGCAACATTAACAGGACACTGAGGTGAGCCATTCTTGATTCAAAGGAAAATAAGGTAATAAGGAGACTGGCTACTGGACTTACAACAACATATTTGATAAACCATTCAATTTTTCAGTTCAAAGGAGAGACTGAAGTAAAATGTAACAAGTAACCACTGTACTATTTTTAGTGACCTCAGACTTTTAATGTTATCTGTTTGCGGTTTTGTTTGTGATGTAAAAATAAGACCAAAAAAACTGAGTAAAACTTATGTACATGCAAAGAGCAAAGGAGTTAATAGTCTATTTTTGGCAGATTTGCCAGATGCAAATGTTGGTATGAAAATAACTAATGAGATTTGCTTGGAGAGACTTTTTTTTCATCACTGTCAAAAAGCAAAAGTCAGTAATTATGCAAAAAGTAGCAATGTGATTCTATTTCTCTAATCCTCAAAGCCTTTTTAGTTTGTTGAGCTATAGAAACGTCACATAAGATTTATACTAAGTGTTAATATAAATGTGCTTGTCACCTAGAACTTTATTGCTATTTAAATGAAAAGTGCTGTGTGTGTATGTGTGTGTGTTTATTCGCTTTAATAGGCTCTGTACATCTCATCCAGTACAAACTGTGCATACATTTTTAATATGCCATTTGAAGGGCTTACCTGCTGACACAGTATAACTTCTGTGAATTCAGTCCATCTCCAGCGGTGATCCATGATAATCACCCCGAGTCATGATCACAATCCAAATGAGACGGAGCAAGGCAGATGAAAGGGAGCTGTCTCATCTGAGGCGGACAAAATGAAAATCTTCTTTCCTTGTGAGACTTCTTTGAAAATATTTTGAAAACAGAAGAGAAACTGCAAACTGAATGCTACATCTATTTGTTGTATAGTTGGAAGATAAACTTTTTCATTATTTGTATGCTGGCGAGCAACTTCATTCCTCCAAAATAGCTCTATTTTTCAAAGAGTTTGGATCAGCAAAGTTCCATTGATTCTGAAAGTGTTTGCCTATGCAAAACACTCCAAATGGACAAATAGGAAAAAACCAATCAGTTCAAGTATTCACAATTCTGCCGTGGTGTAGGAGAGACAGATTGATGTTTGCGAACACCTTTAATTCCAATGTTTGATACACAAAGTAATGTTGAGAATATCAAATTTACCAGAGGGGGAAAAAATCAGAGATTAGTTGAGATTAAAATGATTCTAAGCACTGAAAGTAACTATTAACTTGCTGATTTAGGAGTAACTCTTGAAAAATGAGTATGTGAGTTGTAATTTGAAGACTCAAAAAAATGTTTTTGACTGAGTACCTCTCAAAGCAACAAACAAGCTGAAAAATGTAGAGATAGTTAAGAGAACTTTTAAGTGCATAACACAAATGACTTAGAAAGGACCTGCAGTCATTAGGCCCTGTAGTCGTGTCAAAATATTAAAAAATTTAATGATGCTGAGCTTTATAAAGATATCTTCTTGATTGCAAGGATGTTTTAACCATATTAGAGCTAGTCAAGGACACAGTGACTTCCCACACCAACAGAAACAACACAGTAACATGAGAGATCAAGTTAATTGAGGATTTGCTTTGCGAGGCCAATGAATACTTAAATTTAGCGATATCTGCCCTTGACTGAGACTGCAGAGGATACCAGCACTTTTCACGCTCATCAATGGTCATTTCGGATGTGGGAAAGACATGTTTTTTTCTTGGCATGAGGTTTCTTGTATGGATACCTGCTAATTTTCAGCGAGCTGCACACATACTTCATTAGTCAGTGACTTATTCTGACTTTATTCTTTTCTTTTTTTTCTTTGTTTCGTTTTAAATGTGTGTCAATTGACCTACAGTTTATTTTAAAACCTTTTTTTGAATGTGGTAACATACCTCCTTCAGTTTTTTCTGTCAAGAATTCTCTGCCAGAGACCCAATACAGCCAGTCACGAAACATGACTTCTTCAGTGGCAACAAGGTCAACCACAATGTTTCTCTCGGCTGAAGAGTTTTCCAAATTTCAAAGTAAAATTTGGTCTCAGCAGCTTTGTAAAAAAGGTTTAAGAGGAACATTTGGCTAGAAACTATAAGTGTTACTGAGAAATTCTGCTAGCTGTAAAATTAAAGGTTTGTGGATAAAGCCCCAAGTTTGTTTATTAATAAAAAGTGACTTACATTTTGTGCTGTCCTATTAGGCTCAAACTATGACGATAGGGGAAAAAGATCATTTTGAAGAAGAAGTGAAAACCAGGTGTCTGTTAACATTCACAAAAATATCATGCAAACAAGCTTATTTTACTGTTTCTTATTTCACATGATTTCCAATTAACTGTTCACAATTTAGCATTTTATTTGAAACTCAGGAAATACTGACACAGATGTTGCAAGTAAGAAGCATTTATTTAAGAACTTACAGTAATGTCAAAATTTCCCATAACATACATACACATTACATAAAAAATTACAAACTACAGCTGTCTCCTTTAAAAAAACTACACATTAATCTTTACATGTGACATGAAAAAGAAAACTTGAGATGCAAACCAACCGATATTTTAAAAGTGTCTAACATCTCATCAAATCAAATCAGAATGTCTGTATTAAATCATCAAACATTGTTGACATATTCATTAATCTTGATGAACTGTTCTGATTCCATATGGTTGTTATTGTTGTAAACATTATAGCATTATTGGCTGCAAGTTTCAGAAAGTTAACAGAAAAATCATAAACAGTAAACACAGACGTGAAAACAAAGCATAATTATTATAATTAGTTTACAAAAGCAAACACTATACACAAATATATGTTGATTTGAATAATATCGATCTGCAAAAATACCTATTTTTAATGATATGTATGTATTTTTCTTATCGCAAAAAAATAAATTAATAAAATCCCCAAAGCTAAAAGCTTCACCCATAATTATTAGTTAATGAAAAAAGCTACTTCAGTCAAATACACTGGTCAAAAAGCAAAGTGCTTCACAATGTCAACAGGCACTGTGAGAAATAGGGCTCAATTATCTTCTTTTTTTGTACTAGTGGATTCTCATGAACACACTAAAACCATCCATTATCATGAGGTCATCAATTGTGGATGAACCTGCTTTGTAATCAGGGGGAGAATAAGAAGTAGTTACTGCAAGGTTATTGCCCTTGGGATAACATGAACACAGATGTTTTTCTAAAAGTGGGGTCTCCGGGGCAAAGGCCTAATTAAAGTGAAATAGGGGTTGAGAAAGATTCTGCTGTACTATAAAACCAACGCAACAGAAGAAAAGTCATTCTGTCCCTGATGTTATTATTTCACACTCTGCTGGGAGGCATTCGGTGAGGTAATTAACTTCGCTGACATGTTGTGAATTCTCGCCTCTCAGACTGAATGCTGGATGTGCAGATAGACTGATTGAAAAACTCCCATTTAGGTCTCAGTCTTTAAATTATCCACGTCCGACCGTATTTCTACAGTAATATTGCTGATAATCGCACTAATTTTACACTTGGCAGGAGATAATAGCCACGGCTTATCCTCGGCAACAAGCACTAATTGCCGTCCTCATTCTTTCTGACGTGCAAAATAAAATACCTGCTGAAGTCCACTTGAAGATGGAAAAACACAAAAATAATTGTGTCTGCAAGGTTAAATAAAACATAAACAGACTTCAGCTAGGAACAGATCATGTGTGCATGTTTTAATAAACCCTCAATATGATAACTTCCATATATCAAAAGCAATTGTTTTTATTTTTCCCACTTTTTAAAAAAAAAAATATATAGCAATGCTTTCTTAGTCTTTGTTAGAGATTGTGGTCGTCTAATTAGATCAATTAGATCTTTTTTTTTTTAAGTTAAATGTAGAAACTGCCATGACGGCAAGGTAAAAAAATACCTTATAGTTAATAAAGTCAAATCAACTTTAAGTCCATAACTGAGTTTACAGCAATTTGAATCTAAAAAAACAACAATTGCATCTATTTGTGAAGGTGAACCCAGCGTCCACTTCAATTTGTAGGTTTATCATTTCATTATCATTTCTTTGTGTGAGTGAGTGAAACTTGTAGACTCATCTGACCTGCATGTCACACCAAAGTTTCCGATGAAGAGAAAAGTACAGATTGTCAACTTTTAATTGAGCTCATGCGTTGGCCTCCAGCTAAAACAACTGAAAAACACTTTCAGTTTGTGTCAGTAATCGTGCTTTGAGGTGGGCCTAAGCGAATGACTCAAGATAATGAAACAAATTTAAATTCCAGGAGAGTTTGACTTACAAATAACTTGAGACAAAAAATGACTGGCTGAACTTTTCTGAGAGTAATATGCCTTTAGTTTTTCCTGAAATCAAACTCTGTTACCTACACATTTTATAGTACAATATTTTTCTGACTGCCCAGATGCAGACTGTGAGTGTAAGTCAGTCATTGGTTGACTATTTCAGTCAGCATTCTTTGTCCCTTCCACCACCTGCATGTTTGTTTTGCGAAAGGTGGTTGCTGCATTCTGAGCTTAGTGGCGCCCATGACTTTTGTGACGGGTTTAAAGAAAAACAAACAAAAGTATTTTTTTCCTTCTATAGCAGAATTATAAGAGAGACCATACTCCAGAGCTGATGCAGCTCTGAGGCGATGGGGCTGGCTATGCAAGGCCAGAGCTATGTGAGTTTCTGATAATGCCAACTCCACATGTCCTTTTGCTGCTGCTTCACATTTGAAGCAAATAATGGCTAAAACAGTGGGTGGCTTCCATTGTGGAGAAGTCAGAGTGCAATGTATTTGTCAGCGAGATTTGTACTGAATGTGACTTCTTTTAAAAAAAACAGAAACACAACTATCATTTTTAATATTTCTGACAGCAGATCAGTTTTAAATATTGTAGGGGGTAATGAAAGAGGAAACTAAATTGCCGCCATTGAATTCTTGTTAAAAAGAATTATTGACTGAATTCTTTGCAAAAACGAAGGGAGTTTTTTTTTGTTGCATGCAGGTGGCACTGCATTGTAAACAGTACCACCTGTTGTTCTCCTGTATTATTTCTGACAAAATGACTGCTTAAGTAGAGTCTGCCGCCCACAGCATTCTGGGACCTGTAGTGTTGCATTTTCTGTGACCACAATAACAGCAAGTGTCACTCAACAACAAACCGGGACTGAAATCTTGTGAGGTCAGGGCTTGTTTGCTGCATACTGAACTCCTAATGATACCATATCATGTGACTTTGACATAATAAAAAAAAAAAACCTATAAGTAAATAAATTGTGAATATAAATTGTGACTTCAAACCATCAGCTCTTGAAACATCTGCTAACAGAGGCTCAACAAGGCTCACACAATATAAATAGCATCATACCTTCGGTTGCATTTACCTTCTCCATATAAAGCTCTTATCTGGCTGTCATTGTGTCACTCTTGTATAGAAACACTCAGAAAAGGAATCACAGGATGAAATAAATGTCTTCAGTGAAGAATCTAACATCACAAACAACACTGGCGGGTTGACAGCTACAGATTGAGCTATGAGAAAAAGCTTGAATGCCAGCAAGTATACAGCTAACAGAAATGCTACCTGTCTCTGTGAATTGCTGTTTTTGTCATGTGAAAGCTACGAGTATTCGTTTTTGAAATAAGCTGTTGAAGTACCTGGCCCAGGCTGCACCTATACACACTCGATACTGCTGTCTTTGTTTGCTCTCTATATTATGAAGGCTCCACTTCGCAGCCACAGACAAGAAATTATGTGTTTGTCCCACCCCATAATCTCTGATGTCAAAGTGATATAAAAGTCTAAATAAATGGAATTGCAGAACATTAAAAAAGATGAGTGTGACATTACCTCCGATCATTTTCTCAAGATGGGGGGCAGCTGGTGCTGCAGGACTACTACCATTAGTTTGATTGGAAGCTGGTTCAGATGTAAGACAAGTGCTTTTATCAGTCAATGAAGTCAGCTGCCCACTCAGTGTCAAAAGAGGATGTGTATCTGTACACCATCACGGTTGTCTCTCTGGTTAACTTTGCATAGATGGAACAGAGTGAGAGGAGCAGAGAACCTTGAACGAGCACGAAAGGTTTGCTACAAATGTATTTTCAAAGTAAAATTAAGCTGAATTAATACAGCTTTTTGTAATGTGTCAAGTACACATGTCAATTAAATTTTTATTTGAGATTTTGCTGATACAGGTTGGACTAAATTTGATATCTTAATTTTTCCAAAAGGCTGTTTTTACACATAGTGTGTTTCTTCATTGAAATATTTTTTCTCTGACTGATATTTCCTGTGATTTTGTTGACAGCACTAAAACAATTAAGCATGGAGTTCCTCTATGAGGGCACTGAAAACCTGTTTTCCCAATCAGCTACTGATTGGGAGGAAAGGGGTCGCATATTATGACTCTGATAAGTTACAAATATCTTTTTTATTCTTTTATGTTTCCTTTTTCCTCTTTTTTTCCTATTTGCTTTTCTCACAGATTGGAAAGGGGCCGGGCTCGGGTAAAAAAATGTGTTGTCACATACTTGCATGCATCAATCAGGATTTAGCAGTATTTGAATCAGAATGGGATGACAGATGGGGAACTTGTCTGTAGACAGTCAGTCAAATCTTGATCAAACCACACCCACACAGTCCTCATGAAGCAGAGTTTTAGTTTTTGCGTAAGAGAGTGGTAAGAGTTTGACTTTTTTAAAAAATGGCTTTACAATGGTTACATATTTTCTTTTGTTTTGTTTCTTTTTATTCATGAGTTGTTTTTGTTATGAGAAATACTAAAGATTTTATGTTTTGAGTGGATTAATTCTGGCAGTTTATTTGTGTTTTTAAAGTTTTACAACTGTGAAAATCTTGATTACAAGAGTCAATAACACAAAAATGCTCTTGGACTATTAACGTCCAATTTGTAGCTCCATCTCTCTGATCTTTAACAACTGAGTTTTTTCAGTCACTTAGAACAACTTTTGCTGTTAATCCTCAGCTTGTTTGCATTTTACTCCATTTCACCTAATGCACTCCTTTTAAAGCAAGAAAGACAAGTTGGTAACCTTGGCAGTCAGAGTAACATCTGAAAAAAATAATTTGAACTTCTCTGCTCCAGCTGAAATAAATCTGGGTATTTTTTGTGGTGAACATTTGTAAACATAAAATTAATGAGCCATAAAGCCACCAAGTATAAAATCAGATATCTCCTGCAGACAAAAACTTGCCCTCTGAGTGTTTTAAAAGAGCTATAGTCACATAGTGAATTTAAATACAGAGAAACAGTCAGGGCAAGTTTTATGGTATAATGACTTTTCACTCATGAGACTCGAGTCACTCACTAATTATGGCGAGTTTGGAAACATACTGGAGCAACATGAACGCATTTGGTTACACTTCAATCGGTATATGACATTTCATTTCATAAGACCTTGATTGGTTTCTAGCTTCGAGAGTCACTTCCTGGCATTTGCAAATAATTCATTCACTGCTTAATGGACATAATAAAAGAGTGCTTGCTTTAAAGCTAATCCCCCTAAGTACACACAATAACTGAAAAAGGTAGCAGTATAACCATCCACTTTATGAGCCCTCACTGTTGCCCACGTCTCTTTTTGTACAGTTTTGCTCAGTGATGTTTCATTCTTGTGTACATTTTCTTCAAGAACATTTCATGATTAAATTCTTTAGAGCATTCAACATGCAGCAGCTAACTGTATGACCCTGCAATCCAAAAAGTTTTTTTTTTTTCACTCAATGTTATAAAAGAGCACAACTATTTCTTTAAAACAGAAACCTTTCTTGAAGGAAAAAAAAAATTTCCAAGTACTTTTGCGTGTTTGATTTATTGGATACACAATAGTTGGATGTGATTGGAAAAAGCGTAGGCAAAAGAAGCAGTGCTGACTTGAAATCCCTGAGCACCACATGAGGTTTGATCATTTATGGACTTGAGGTACAATATGTGTACACCAGAAAATGAAAATGTTCTACAGAAGTGAAACATTGATTTGCAGTAAATGCAGCCTCTATGAGTGAATTTCAATTATAGGATGGATACCCCACAATGCTCAGGCTCACTGCAGAGTTCTGAGTTAATTATATGGTTGACTAATGTAAAGCCTGTGAGCTAGAGCGCAAGCAAAGGCCAGATTTCCTTTTTCCTCAATTGTTCATGAGAAAAAGCATGTGTCCCTCATGCAGTTCAAAGCACTGGTGGCAGGTTTGTGCCTAAACAGTGGCTGGTTTGATTCCCCAGAAGTCCAAGGAGCAATCTACATGAGAAAGTAGGGCTTGGAAAGATCCGTTTCTAGTTTCTATAATGCAGGATTTATATGACATTTGGAATCATCAAATGGCTGTTAGATGCAATGAACTGTGTTCCACTGCAATTCTTTACACCAGACAGAGTCCTTTACACATGTGAGTTCCCAGTCACACCAGAAAATTGTGGGTTTCTTTGTCAAATAGGTCATGCTGGAGGCAGAAGTGCAATGTATTTATGAATTGTTGCTTTCACATAAGTACATATTCAGGTTTTATTTCCTCTAAAAATACAAAGAAAGTTGATTCTAGCACCTGGATTCATCTAGCAAAGACACTCCAGTCCTTACAACAGCTTATTTCAAAGCAGATTCAAGTTCATAGTGATGAGATAACAGCAGTTTGAAGAATAGGCTAATGATTAAAAAAAAGTGAGAGCTTTCATTTAATTTACCTTGAAACCCCTTTTTTAAACTTTCCATTTTAAGACTCTATTATGTATTTATGTTGACATGATACAATGGCGTCATGTGACATAAGATGCCATCTAGTGACTTTTCCCTGAAAATACTGAGCAGTTTTATTCACATGGAGTTAAATTTATCTGAGCTTTCAGATCCTTTTTTGAGTCACACATACAACTCAGCAGGTTGACAAGAACACTTTGTACAAATTGGAGACTTGTAATTACAGTCACTTCAATAAATTCAAATAAGAGTACATCACTAATCGCCACAAAAATTAAAGGCCCCTCTGCACAGGAATCTTTTAATCAAAAGGGTCACCACTCAAATTAATGTACTTGAGTCAAAAAACTTTGCTGTTGCTGATGTGACCAAGCACTCAAATAAAAAAAATAGCCAAAGTACCAAATTTACTCAATTTCATGTGCACTTTTCTTGTAACTCTCTTGTGAGTCTATAAACAATTACGCTGAATTACACTGAATTATCTCCAAGTGGAATTAGGATGTTTTCAGTGATCCTGCTGTTGACTTGCCTTCAAATAAGGCATTTAACCACTCAAATGGTGAAAAACTGTGCCAGTATAAAGCAGGTGTTGCTGGGAGGGAAAAAAAAGCTGTCATTATTCAGTGAACTGACCCTTGGGAAATTAACGTCAAAATAAAAGCTAAATCTCCCTTTATGTCCTAAAAAGAAATAAATAAACAAGAATAAACCCTACAAGTTGACTTGACCCTCTTCAATTACCGAACATAATTACAAGTCTTGCTTCGCTGAACAATGATACAGCCTGGAGAGAAAACCAAGGCTTTCATCCAGGATGATTTTTTTTTTAACCCAAAAAAAAACAACACTACTAGCATTATTTCAAGGGCATAAAAGCAAAAGGCAATTTGAAGAGAAACAAAGGGAAAAGCCATCCCCTTTGATAGCAAAATGACCAAAACGCATTTCCCTTGTTAAACTGCCATTCCCTCTTTCCATCCAATAATAGCAGCAAAGAAAGAGCAGGGTCAAAGTGGTAGTTAAGCTGAATATGTTGTCTAGTCCGTCTGACACACTGACTTTGTCAGACTGAGGTTTGTGCAAGCTAGAATCTATGGCCCAAACCACGGCTCTGAATCATTGACAAAGATAAGGAAACGTCACAGCTGCTCAAAATTTAACCCTAGCCGAAAATCTTCATTATCCCCCTAGTGTCTGGCTGCAGGTCAAAAATCCTGCCCTTCCATTCTAGCAGACGGGACATTGACCAAATTAAATCAAGAATACAACAGATATACTTTTTTCCAGAGAAAGTCTCTGTCATAGGTAGTTCTCACCATACTAGGAAATGTGTAAATGTTCATTTCCCTGATAAATTTTGTTTTAATTGGCATGTTAAAAGGGAGTGTAACATAATGATACAGCAAGCTCCAATCCAAAACTGAGACAGATGTAAGGGCACAATCTCTATACAAAGTAATTGGTTCATATATGAAGTATATTTTGACTTAATTTATTTACAGCAGGAGGAAGTGGAGATGTCCATCTTTATATTGGCAATATTTCAAATATCAGTGGCCTACTGTGCTGTTAAATGATAAATTCATTGTGCTGTCTGTGATGCTTAAGAAACAGATGGATTTATTAATGTGCCTTTTTCTCTCTGTCTCGTCCCTCTGTCTTTTTGGATTTATTATATTCCCCCAACTGCACTAAAAATAGTTTTTTTTATACTGTATTATATTTGTAGCCTTTATTCTTAAAAGGTTGGCGTCGCTTTTATGATTGAAGTGATTGGAAGCGACCTGCAGTTAGGCTACAAAAAAGACAGAAGGATCATAGAGACACCTTTAGCTGGTAGTATTCCTATATTAGTCGTGTATCATGTATCATTTCAGTTATGCCTTTGTTGCTGAAGATAAACCTCAGAGTTTCCCCTGCATTCTTTGGTACCAGTTACAGGCTCAGAGAGAACCACATGCTAACATGCAGACATGTTTGGTGTTTTTAGCTTGGCTAGACAAAAGACCATTGAGGTTACACAGGTCAGTGCTGCTGTCTTGTCCTTATTGTTCTCAATGAAGTTTGCTGGATGTGATGTATTATATCTCCTATATGTTTTATAAGGAGCAAGCACTGCACTCAACTTTGTTTGAGAATGGATTTTGGTGTGGTCGTAGGTGGTGAAGTAGTGTGAATGTTTGACTGTGTAAGTGGCCCTCTCAACCCCAACTCTGAGCTGTCAACTTAGAGAGAACACTGCAGCCCCAGGCGCCTGGACCAAGCCAACTCTATAACAAGATATTTTAAGGAAGACATGACTGCCAATATAATTTTTACTACAGGGTTAGGGTTAGTGTTAAATTAGGTTTGGATGGGGCAAAAATTAATAAATCAAAAAAGCAGAAAATGATCTTTGTCAGGGAATTAAACGGTGTGGGAAAATAACCTTTGGCATTCTATTTATCTATTTTTTTATTAGCATTTCATAAATATGGGTTTTGTTAGACCAAAGGTGATTGATGATATCTGAAAACTTATTCATCCTTAGCCAAAACAGTCACTTGTTGATGACTGAGATCATTTTGTCCCTTGTGTTGCCACTGACTCATTCCTGGATGATGAATGCTTATCAAAGTACTCACAGAGAATGTGTTGAATCAAGAAGCACAGTGAAGTATTTTGATATCGGCTGAGTAGCAGACTGTCTCAAAAGAAAATGTCAAGAGCGTGATTGTCACAAAGCTATATAAACTTTAAATGCTCTGCATAAGGGTAAAGGTGATTTTGTGTCTCAACTGATTTAACCTGTGCTTTTTAAAATCATTATTTTTCAAGTAAAGTTTAACAAAGAGACCAAACTGAATACCCCTAAAAAAAAGTATTTTGTACGTTGGCTTTTTGGTATAAAGAGAGGGATTGAATTGATCAGACAAAAGCTTACTATCTGCCACATGCACTTTTTGTCGCCTTGTGATGCAAGTCAATAATTGAAAGGACACACTAGGTGAGATGAGCCAAAGGCTTTCGCTGTCAGAACAGCACGGTGTCTGGTTCTGGATCAACAGAGCAGCTGCTTTGATGCCCCGGGAGCAAAGAGAGCTGAGTGCAATTTTTCAGTGCCTTAGTGGAGCACTGCATGCTGGGAAGACTACAGCACTGGGTAGGCTCCAACAGATCCAATGAAGGGAGGAGGCCTGTGGGTAAAAAGAGACTTGTGAAATTATATTCGAGTTTCATGATTCTTTTTTTTCACCGCAGATGTTATTTCATTAAATGTCTGCACCCTGTTGATTTTCCCAGAACTCCCACAGATATGAAACACTCAGAGGTTAAGGGGTTGGATATTAGGTATTTGCGTCCTAGTGCAAATGCGGGTTAGCTTGTGAGTTAATTCATAGCAGAGAAAGCTTGAAAACATATCTGACCTTTCTCTTAATTTGTGCCGGAAAGTACACGAACAAATGTCACCTAGATCAGATTAAAAATTGTTAAGCAGGCTAATGGCCTGTTAAATGTTGCTCTCTACAGAGCGTGCCACACTGGCACTGCAAGCCACTTAACATTACAATTCTTGTACTGAAAAAATATTATGACAAGAAACACAAGCCAGCTGGCTGAAATATAGATTTGAGTCAGGTAAGGTTCAGTTAGTGCCTTATTTCGATCTAACTTTAAAGGAAGGAATGTCTCTTAAGTCTTAACAACCAACATGACACTGGGAGTGTTTCAACAAAAAAATGTTTATAACACAAGATAACATTGCAGAACCAAAATTTAGTGTGTTTTCTATGGGAACTAAAATGGGTGTGTCAAATTCTATAAGTTGTTGTGCATTGTGCTATCTGTTATGGACATATCTTTGAATACAATAGTTCTGTTCAAAAGTGGCACAAGCAAGCTGGTCACAAAGATTCCAAGAATCCTGACACATCCAGTTTAAGCACCAAAGCTAGTTTGATGGAAAGACTCTTTTTCTGTATATGTGTCTGTGTCTGTGTCCGTGCGTGTGTGTCACAGACACACAAAGATGTATTCCAGAGATTCTCGGATGTGCGGTGTCAATTTCTGGGAAATTTTGACATGCGACACATTCAATATTAATAAACTTTGCACAAACAAGCAAACAGAACTTTGTGCTGGGATTACTGCTAATGCAAACTGAACATTTCCCACAGTGGCAACTTCACTTTGAAAGCTTTTAACTAGGGAAACATGTCTTTACTTTTATGATGAAGTCATCACAGGAAATGCAATGTGTCGGTGAATGAAACTGACACTGACTACTGTTGGTCATCAAAAATGCATCTAAAAAACAGGACAACAGTCATTTTTGACATTTTTTTTAAAATGCTGTTTAATTGTGATGGAGCATTTTGAGTCAGCTTTTAGAAGTGGAGCTGCAGGACAGGCTGCAGCAGAGAGTGAGTTTTGGCCAGAAACCTTGCAACATTCATTTAAACTGAGGGAAAATTTTCTGTAGACACCCAGAAAAGAGGTGCACTCTAAGCTTTGCAAAAGTACAAAAGCACAGACACTTGAGCGACAGCTACAGCAATACAAGACTGTCATGTGTGCCCACCCAAGCAAGATATATTAGGGTGATCAACATGCAGAACATGTTTTGTTAGTAGTAATCATTTAAAATTGATTTTCAAAATGTTTTTTCACAACCCCAGTGTTCAAAGTAATTTCTGCACAGCTGCTGTAATGGCAGTGGTTCTCAAACTGTGAGGCGGGCTGCAGGTGGGAATGATGAGGGGGGAAAAATGAAGTACAACTAAGTTGAATAAATATGATTTATGAAAAGGAAATACACAAGAGTTGCTGATGTTATCATGCTGACCTCCGTTTCATTATTAATCAATGTGGTTTTTCAATATTCATCCTTTATTAGTTCCTCCCCCAACCACTGTTGACAATTGATAATCATGATAATCTTCTCTTTTCTGTCCAGCAATGAAAGCATACATTTGCCAGTGTTTATCCTAGCTGCATATTATTTCAGTTATGAAATAAATTAAAGGTGATAGCATAACCATTTCAAGTTTTAAATCAAGTCAGAATACTCACTCTCCGGTTCAAAGGAAGTGTTGCTATGACACCCAGTAATTACATTTATCTGTGTCAGACGAATTCTTTTGAGTGTGAAGTTCAAGTATTTTTCTAATCTGGAATCCACCCTAAGGGTCCATAAAGAGTTGAAGGGATGTGTTTTTGTAGACCAACACAAAAGTTTTTACAATAAATTTATTGATTTGTGCAGGAAATAAGCTCTGTGGTGAACCAAAGTTTTGGGCACTAACATGATTTGCACAGCAGGATAATCTTTTGATAACCCTATTCAGTCAATGTTAAGTGTAAAATAATTTTGATGTGTTGTTCCTGAGAAAGCTGCAAGAAAGAACAGCAAAAATAAATAGCAGAGGACAGAAAATAAAACACAATATATTCGGAAGAGGCATGTTTTGACCTTGTATTGCATGCTGATACACCAGTAGTGGGCAAACATACTGGTTCTGCAAGACTATTAGTAGTTTTTCCCACTTATATTGTTAGACTTCTCAGAGAGCAAGCATTTCAAGTCCCACAGGCCTAAAAATCCCCCCCCCCTTCATAATCATATCAGAAAATAAATGTCAACTGCCAATCGGATAATGACTAGTGCTCTTCCTGCCATTGCCCTCAATGATCTAGAGACATTATCATCATTGATTTGGAACATGGCATTTCAACATGTTAAATGCTGAGAATCTGTCAACTGAGCTGAAGATACCATTATTATGAACGGTGACTGACTTCACAATAAGCTTCCAGCATATAATTTAGTTTGACTTTAGCATTGTACTGTATTGATTAATGATTCTAGACAGACAAATACATTTAGGGTTTTTTTTTTACCAGTGTCTGTTCCAGAATGTGGATTGCATACTTATAAGAATAAAAAGATTCTCACCATCATGGTCTTCATGCTGTGAGCAGAAATCAACAGCATCCCACTCATAATTCTCATCTACTGAGGCCTTTCTCCTGGAGAGGGCACAAAACATCATTTAATTTATAAACACAAGTTTGTAAGTTTGGTGCAAAAATATATACACTCATCAGGGTCCACTCATGTCAAAGCTCTCCCAATAAACTACACATCAAGTCAGAGATAGAGACTTATGTTTCCATTGAGTGCAATTTGCTTTTTTCCTCTTATCAAACCTTTTCTTGTTTGCTTCATTTTTTGAACTCAAAACTAAGCAATTCTGTGGTATGTTTGGCATTTCTTTTTCACACCCCGTTAAGACATTTTCTTGTATTTAATGTTTAGGTATTTACACAACACTAAAGAAATCCATATAATTCTCAGAGTTATGAAACACCTGCTGCTTTATGCAATCAATCAATGTTTGTTGAGCTATTTAAACCAGTAATAGCTATTTATATTGTTTTGTCACTGTTCAAAGTATATAATAAATCATAAACTGATGTGTAAATGAGAATTTAGAAACCCATGCAATTCAATATAGTACCAAGTGCAAGTATATAGTAGAACATAATTTCCCTCGTGTCCTCAGTACCTCTGGCTTTGTCCCATTTGGAGACGGAGCTCGTCCTCTGTGCTCCCTTGGCTCTCCTCCACAGTCTCAGGTGAACAAGTCAGGGTTGGGGAAAGGTGAGATAAGGAAAGGCGTCTGTTAGAAGCCTCCATGCTGCCTCGGCCACTGCTGGCATAACTACTGTAGCTGCCCCCAGACTCTGGCACTCCTTCATACCCTCCTGCCTCCACTTCAAGTACATCTTGATCATTTTGCTCAGGCAGTGAAAACCTGGAAGCTTCTTTCATGGCCTCCAAGGAACTTTTTCCATCTTCCATGGCCTCCTGGTAGGCTGTCGGCCATTTGGCAGCATTGGGAAAAATGGACGACTCTCTTATTGGCTCGTGGTGACAAGGCACATCAGGGTTTGGAATGGGTCTCTCTGCACTGCAACTTGAAGATAAAGGATCCTCAGGAAGAGGTGAACAGGAGGCAGCTTGGTTAGCAGAAGGAGAATTTGCATGAGATTTGGAGACGGCAGGAGAGGTCTGTAGTTCCCAGAACAAAGAATCTGGGCGGCGGGGAGATGCAACAGAGCAGTTCTCTTGGCTGAGAGAATCTATCCACGCATCAGGGGTCAGAAAATTGCTTTCTTTCCGTCTCCTTAAGTCAAGGCTCAGACTTCTCTGCTTAGAGTCCAAGACTTTAGAGCCTTGTGTCAAAGCTCTACCCCGTTCCGGTTGCCTAGGTTGTACAGAAGCTGGGACCCTGATAATATCGTCTGCAGAGGCAGGACTTCTGCAATTAATTGTGTTCCTTCCTCTCATGTCTTCGTATCGGCCTCTGCTGGTCGGCGAGTGCCCAGGATGCAGATGAGAAGCAATTCTCTGGTGCAGCTTGGGCTTTGTAGGCTGCTTTACAAACACCTCCAACTCTGGCCCATCTACACTCATCTCCACACACATGTCTTCATCACTAAGCTCAGGGACCGCTACCTCCACTTTTGAAGTGTCTGGCACTGTATGGAGAGCTAAATTAGATCTTTCAGTGTATTTATTGCTATGGAAAGATAATGTTGAAAGACTGCCATGACTAAGATTGTTCTGTCTCCTTGCCTCAAAGCATGAATCATTCGTTTGCATTTCTGAGAGTGTAGACTGTGGTGAAATATCATAGCCCTCCGGTGCTGCCTCTCCCTTTTCATGTCCGTGGTGCTTTGAGGGGAAATGTGGGAGAGTTAATCTTTCTTTGGAAAAACTGCATGCCTCCTCAGATTGGAGAGGGGTCTGTGGTACACTGGACATAAAACAAGAGGGACTTGCAGATGAAGACGTACTGACATGGGTGCGATCCGGGATTAGAGAGAGAGGAGTGACAGGAGGACCAGCTTCACAATGCACCGAGGATAAAGACAAAGGGCTCAGCAATACACCATAAGCTTCCCTACTGTCTTGTGGGTGTCTGTGCGGCAGGGTGCTGCTTTTATATTCCCACAACATCCCATAACCAGCATCCTCTCTCCTCTCTACGTCTGCATGATCGTTCCTCATTTCTCTTACTGAGCTTCTTTCCAGAGTGTATTTCCGGAGTTCCCTTTCCAGCTCCTCCCTCTCATGAGCCAGTTTCAGACAATGACTCAGGTTGCCCCTCTCCCGCTCATGTTCCATTTGAAGAACCAGAGTACTGGCTGTTGTATATGGCTGACCAAAGCCGGATCGTATATGCGGGAGCACAGGAAATGTGAGAGTTGGTTCTCTGTTTTGATGTGGAATGGTGGCCAAGCTACTGTTTGAGCACATGCTGCTGAGCTCAGGAAAGCCATCATGGTTCGCTTTCTGATCCAAATTACAAGGGTCTTCATGGACCGTGCCACAAAATTGGCGCATGGAATTCACTGTTGGTTTGCGATGTTGGAGATCAACAGACAGCACGAATGGTGGCTCTTTTCTGTCCTCCCTCTCTGAGTGCAGCGATATAGACCTTCGGACTTTCATTGGTCTGTCATACCTTTTGCTTCTCTTGCTATATACACTTAGCCTATCACTGTCATACTGTGGGAGCATGAAACGTCCATCTGGACCCCTAGAGATCAACTCAATTTGAGGAGAGATTGGAGAAGAAGTTGTCCTGGTGAGGCGGCCTCTGCTGTAGTTGGACAAAAGATGTTTTCCCCGGTGATGATTCTCAGTGCTAAAGAAGGGAGAGTCTGTCTGAGAGCAGGAGGAGGTGGTGGTAGAGGAAGTGGTGGGATAGAAGATGCTGGCTGGAAGAAGGCTTTTCTTCAACACACTGTCTGGACTGCCGGTGCCTGAAGTCTTTCTGTTAGAGAAAGAGGGGGAGGAAGGGGTGAAAAAAAAGAAAATTGTAAGAAAAACTGGAGGTGTAAGAGGGAGAGAAAATAAGACAGAGAAAATAAGACTGAGTGAGAGTGAAAGAGGGGGCGGGAGGGATGTAGACAGAGAAAAACCAAAACAGCAGCAGCAATAGATGAAAATGAAGAAGCAAAATAACATATGAAATGGGAAATAACTGAATCGCTGGCATTTTCAATGTATTTCAGTTTGTAAGCCATGCAGAGGGAAAGGTCAATGAGAGGTATTATAATGAAATGATAAAGGGGTACTTACACTGATGGGGAGCGTTTATAGATGGAAGGAGGGGGCTCTGTAAGGGGGGGAGAGGGGCAAGATGGTATCTGACTCATTAGGATACAACCACACTGACCAAGAAGTAAAAACATCATCAACCCTAATAAGAGCCCATTAAAGGGCCTGAGGCACCCAGGCTTGTCCAAAAAGTTAATTACACTTACATTTATCAGCCACTAATGAGAAATTACCCTAATTAGCAAGTAATGTAAATGACATCAATAACTTTTACAACTGAATGGACGAGCGGGGGACAAGAGGAGCGCCAAATCTATGCAGTGGGGTATGATTTATGTAATGGATTGAAAGTGCCTTCAATATTTTATTGAATAAATGATGATATTCATGATGCAGTTCATCAAAGTGAGTGTCTGCTGAGTCTCTGTAGTAAGGGGCATTTTACCATCCTTCTTCTTTCTGCGGCGCTGGTTCCTCTTGTGGCTGATGACGCAGGCAGACCCCAGCAGCAACACGAGTGCCAAGCACATGAAGCCGACCCCACCCAGCACTCCGGCCAGTAATGACTCCGGGACGAACTCCAGGAGTTGAGATGTGGCAGGGTAGATCTCCATCCCTGTGACATCATTTTTTTAAGTGGTACACAGTATATTAGTAAATATGGATAAAAGTTTTTTGTTTTTTGTGTCTATAGTGTCGCATCAACTATAAAATATACTATAGAAATCCACACTTAAAAATAACAAAACAAGATAACACTAATATAAAAGCACCAATTTGATAATGATACATTTAAAATAACACAAGTATTATTTTATTATCTATTACAGCTAATCCCTTGGATGGTTGAGGGGGCTGAAAATATTAAAAGATAACAATAAAAGTTCAGTCAAATTTCCCTTTTTTTTCTAAATTGTGTATTTTGTCTCTTCTTTAAAAAATTGATTAACTCAAAATGCGAGAGCAGGGAGCTGGAGAGAGGGTGAACAGAAAATTACACTTAATGAATTTTCCTTTTGGCAATAATACACCTGAGAGTGTAGAACAAGCGTTAAGGTGCCTTGCCTCCACCTCATATGACAAACTAAGGATGGAAGAAACAAAAAGGATGTAATAGGATTTTTTTTTTTAAATTTATTATCATATACATAAGTTTAACAGAGATGTCGATATTTCATATTTAAATTAAAGTTTTTCTCCTAATATAAATATATATATACATATACACGTGTGTGTGTATGTGTATGTGTATCCACACAGACATATACACATATATATATATATATATATATATATCATTTCAGGCATTAACATTCTAATTCATAATTTCAGAAAATTAAATCATTAAAAAACATATCAGGTTTATATGTATTGATAAAAGTTTAATACTTTACTAAAATGTTTCCTCTTTAAGCTATTCAATTATCTGATCAAACCTGCTGACCTTCATTTAACACCTATTTCATGCTGCTTGCATCAGTCTATTAAAACTACTACAAGTTCAGCATTTTTACATCACAAACATAGAAACTCATAAAAATACAAGATTGCTATGAGGTTGAGTATTGCTAGTTTTAAGTGGATCTAATATCCGTGTCCCTGATGATCATTATAAGCAAATCACAAACTTGATTGTTTTGCATAATTTACTCAGTCAGAATTGTCAGCAGAGCTATGTTAAACAATATACAATCCTTCTGTGGTACCAGTGGGTGTTTTGATCCCTGTTTGATATCTATGTACCATATCTAATGAAAAATTCATGTCACATTCACATAAGAATCCGAAAAGGCCAGTACAACTTCTATCGCTAACTCTTTTGCAAAGTTATTAGTGGAGCTATTTCTATCATTCAGGCTTCTAATGGACAGCGTTCCCGGGGGCCCTGCTCTAATTTTGGTCCAACGCTGGAAACATAGGAGCAGTTATACATAAAGAAAGAGAGAGGAGAGCAAGAAAAAGAGAGATGAGAGGAGAATGGGCTGGAAGCAGTGGATGGGGCAAAATGTGAAGGGGGCAAGGTAGCTCTTGTACACCTACCCATGGTAGAGACATTGACTGATGGACTGGGCTCGCTCAGCAACTCCCCACGCCGAGACAGCAGCCGCAGCTCGTACACACAGTCCTAAGACCAGCATCCGCACACACACAAATACACACACACAGAGTGGGGAGGACAGAGGATGAAACCACACTTTGTCAACACGGGACTGTGCCTGCAATGCTAATGAAGTTCATTTGAATTTGTGTAGGCCTATATAGGAGAGAAAAAGAAGGATGAAACAGGCGGAGAGAAGCGAAGACAGGGCACACAGATTGAAGAACGACAGAAAAGTGATGGCTGCCATGTATTGTGCATAATTGAGTCTACTACAGTAAAACCATAGAGGTGTAGCCTAGATAAAAATCTCAGAGGTATTCAACAAGCAGAGTGGGCTGATTAGTCTCCAAGGGAGCAGTGGGACTGCCTTGTTACCTTGTGCAGACCCGGGACGACTATCTTGCTACTGTTGGCACTGATGTCCTCCTCCAAATTGAACCACTCCCCTTGTTCGGAGCGAGATTGGAGAACAAAGCCTGTGAGAGGAGGGTGCTGAGCTTCAGGAAGCGACCATTGCAGAACAACACCTGCTGGGCCCTGATAAGCTGACAGCGACCCTGGCGGCCTTAGTTGACTTCTCTTCAGTGGAAGATCTAATGCAGAGAGAACAAGAAAGGCCCTCAGTCGATTAGTAAGATAGGTTTTGGTGGAAAAATTAAATAACAGGGTAGGAAATTGCTACTGCCACAGTTGTTCAACCTTGAGAGTGTGAGGGGAGTAGGATGAGGATTAATGTTAGGTTAGATCAGATGGCAAACATGGTGTAAAGCAAAATGTACTGTATTTAAGTTCAAATAGCAATAGTTTGATTGATATCATGATAATACTATTTGCAGGGACATATGCATTTACCATAATAATCATAGCATAAATATTTGAACATCCTTGCTCTTCAATTAGAGATTATAGGTGTAACCCGCTTTCTCTGGCATTTATGACTGATGCATAAACGTTTTCCTTGTAAATTTTGACCAATGTAATTGCTGCAATTTCCCAGCAGAAATTCTCGGGAATAGAATCTAAATGTTATGTTATATTTTACCTCTTACCCAGCAGCAGGTTACATCTTCAAAGGTATTTTGTTGATCTCATTGATAACTCAAGGATGTCGACTCTCTGCAGGGAATGATAAAAATGTTTCCAGGGGCCATATAAACATTTAACTTGCAACATTTCCACAGACTGCAGCATCCACTGCTCTGGTCTGATACTACCTAAATGTACTGTGCATCTAGCTAAGCATCCAAAATAAACGTCATGTGGAAACATTGGATGTGAATGGCAAGTTTGCTCCAGGCCAAACATTTGATCATTCCAGGAAGACTTTAGACATCACGAGAATACCTTTGAAGAAACAGCCCTCTGCTGAAGTACAGGTGAGTACAAGTGTCAGCCACACTTACTAAAGAGGTTGTATTTGGGTACAGCAGTGATTTGAGGTTGACCACAATAATATGCCGATCTTGAACAGACATCATTTTTAACAATCTTTACTATCTTAGTTTAGCATGTTAGCATGCTAGGGTTCACTAGTACGCAGTCAAGTACAAAGTAGAGCTAAGTGTCTTTAGTTTAGCAGGTATTTGGTATTAAACTAGAGTGTAAAGCAATTTACAAATTTGACTTATTAAAACTGCTAGATGTTTAAAAATGGAGATCATCACAGTCATATCAAGGGACTTGACAAAATGTCATAGCAATCTATCCAGTAGTCATTATGAAATTTAACTTTGGTTAAAATGTTGTTTAAGTTCATGTTGGAAAACTTATGTGACCAAATAGTCGTGTAATTTAAGACTATTTAAGTCACTGATAATGCAGTCTTTGCTGCATGGAGCAGCTGGGATTGCATGGTGGTGTTTAAGAGTGGTGTTTCCTTCCCAGAAAACTATCTTTATATAAATACAGGCACCAGCTTGTAGCTAGCTTATCATTTTGTCCATTTCATTTTGTCCTTAAGGCAACTTACTCAAAGAATGAACTTTAATTAGCCACACTTGATATAATCTGCTGCCGGCAGCGTTTGTTATTTCAACCGGCGAAAGTGACAATCAGCACCAGCTGAAAATGAAAAGCCTGCTAGCTGAATTTTTTGTGCTTTGTTCTTTGCTAATAATAATAGAGAAGGAAAATACAACACTTGATAAGAGATTTGTAAGCTTTGGTGCTCGGTGAATCCGAGGATTTTCTAAATCTGTGAGTGGATCCCAAAAGAAACCATCTGTTGAAAAGCGCCAGGTTTAGGGGAAACTGAGTGGCAGTACTGACCCAGTGTCCGCAGTGTCCGAGCAGTGGCAATCTCACTGAAGGGTCCTGTGCCCATTTTATTGTGAGACAGGACACTAAACTGATAATCAGAGGCAGGGGACAGGCCTGTCACCTGCAGTCTGGTACCAGACGAGGGGGGCACAGGCACAGAAAACCAGTCGTGCTTCCCATTATTATCACTCACTGAAATCTTCTTCACCCTGCAGAGGGAATGAGAGCAAGAGAAAATAAGTGAGAACAAAAGAGTGGAGGGAAAATCTGGAAATCTGGTTTTATGAGACATGACAGAAAAGTAGGTTTCATTAATCATTCATACTCATCATCAGCTTTCGGATCTTGTGGCAGGAGGAGCACTGATGTATTCTTGCAATTGCTAAGAGACCTTGCAACTCCAATTATGGTGATTTTCATGTTTCTACCAAAGCTGAAGTTCCACATGTCTATTTTATATAGTGCAAATTAGTACTTGACCGGAGGCGAGAGAAAACTATTCACCCATTCAAAACGGGAGAAAGTTTTTAAAATTATTAATGTCAGTCTTTTTGTTTTCGAAGATGATAGCATTAGCTCAGCAGAAGTGCTCTTTTGTGAAAAAGATCAGATTATCACTTAAATGAACATAAAATGGATAAATGTCAGGTCTTCCTTTTTAATGCCTGAGTGTTTTGAAATTCAGCCTTGAAATTTTGTTATTCCCATATTCATAAAGAAAAATACAAGATCATAGATTACCTAAAGATTAATTACCATTCTTGGAACTGTACAGAAGATTTGTGGGAGCTTCTTCTCTTCTTAAGTAACTGTCTTTACAAGTATATGGTTAGAATATTTGCCAACAGAGTTTTCACAGCTGTCAAACAACTGTATGATCATTAAAATTTAATTCATGAGAAGCCACAAAGTGCTAACAAGCCAGGAAAGAACACTGCAGCTGAAATGTCAATGGAAAAACATTCACATTATATTCTAATAAAGTTCTTACAGTACAGATAGCAAAAATAGATGTAGATAGCAGAAAGCAAAAGTGTTTTTCTTTTGTTTTTTCATTATAAAGAGTGTATCTACTTCGACTATTCTTCATAATCCATTGTCATATCGTGCCAGGCTGTCAGAGTGAGGAGAGAAGCTATAGGAGGTTGTTTATACTGATTGGCTGATCTATTTTTATAGTTTTGATGTATTTTATATTTATTTCTATGCTGCTTCTTGCAGCAGCAATGACCCAGTTCCCTCTCAGGGATTAAGATAGCTCATCTCATCTTCACCTAATGTAGCACTCTTAGGTTACAATGTGATCAAGATGAGAATTAGAAAATGTATTCTGTGCGTCCTTAATCATTTCATGCTTGACAGCAAAAAAACCAAAAACATTTAAATAGAGTTTACATATTTGGTGAATATATTTCTTTTAGCAAAACTTATTTTTAATTAAACTCAAATAACCTTTCTTCTCTGACATCTCACACATTTTAACAGCAGTGCAGGAACCCTGTAGTGCACTTGTGTGTTGAAAAGGGAATACATTCCCAACAGCGTATCTCTGATTCATTATTGTAAAACCGACGGCTGTTTTACATTCCTTTCGTTGGCCTTTTGCTTTTAATACATCACAGTCATCTTAGTAACACAATACTGTCTTTTGTGAGTTAGCCAAAATTCTAAAGCACTGATTCACAAGAAACAAATGTATTACGCTTTGTTTTGTCAGTAACCTATTGTAGCTAGCATGGCCACTGCATTATAAAGCTATGCTCTGCAGCATCGTTTTTTTATTGTAGCTGCCAAGAAGTGATAACAGATAAATGAATTCCTCATCCTCGAGATCAATAGAGTAATACCAGCGCTGTCGATGGCTGCCATGGTTACAGCCCAAGAAGAAAGTGGGAGGCTTTACACCCACCAGACTGAAAATGTCTGTGCTGATCCTCCATCAAAGCCTGCCTCCCAGGATATGTTGGCCTGCTTCACCCCTGGAGAGACGGACAGAGAGGTAGCCGCATGGGGACTGGTTCCTGTAATCGAGGAAACAGAGAGGAGTTGATGGAATGCAGCCAGCACCTCAACTATCTGATACAGCAAAAGTTAAGAGGCCATCTCTAAATGTATCACATTTATCCATTGGAGGCGTACTGGAGGCACAAGCAACCGGCCCGAGCTGGGTATAATAGATGTTTACACAGGTGTAAAGAAAACAATTTGAACCAAAATAAATTTAATGAGGACAGCTCATGTAACCGTAGAAGTGACTCTTGGTATGGTGTCCACAGTAGGAATCCTTGTGTTTGCACTTACCAAGGACAAGGACTTGTGTGCGGGCTTTCACAGAGGCCACACGGTTAGCTACCATGCACTCCCACATGCCCTGGTGGTCCTTAGCGAGGGGCTGTAGAAGCAGAGAACCGTTTTGTTCTATGGAGTAAGATGTGCGACGAGCCAAGCCAACCTAGCAAGAAAACAGAGATCAATGGCACCTGGAACAAAACACTAAAGCACATAAAACCAAAAAAAAAAAAAAAGCAGTAGATGAAAGGTTAAAAGTAGTAAAAAGCAAGAGTAAGAGTAAGTTGTTATCCTATCAGTTTGATCTCTGTGTATGGATTTAAAAGCATTTTTTTTTAATTTGTGAGATGAGTGTGCTGAAACTCAAAGTACAAACTTAAAGACCAAATTTCCTGAGCAACTGAAAAGCCAAAAGCATCAATTCACCAATCTGAGTTGGTTGAAAGGCAGCACTTCTGACCCTATTCATCCTCACATTGTTAGGGGCTGTATTGAAAAGTTGTTCACAGAGCATATTGCAACCAATCAATGGCAGCACTTACCAATTTTCAGTACTGGTTTAATCACAACTAATGTCGCAGTGAAAATGCAGTTTGTGATTTTATTTTCAAAAAGGTGTATTTCCAAGATTAATGAAATATTTTGATTAGGTATGAGAGATTTTCTTAAAATCTTCATATTAAATGGAAACACTTGACTACAGTTTTACTTAAAACAAAGAAAAAACCTTTGCATTTCACAAATATCCAGTTTGTAGCCCAATGTTTTGTTAACAATCCACATCACCATTACCTGAAAACATAACAGCCATGTGCAAAGTTGCGAAGTTGCTCCATGTCATCACAGTTTTCACAAGAGCTACAGACAGCCAGTTTAACTAGTGCCTCATGAGGTTTGTGTGTAAAAAGATTCCATTATGAAACCCAGTTACAAATTGTTTTAGTGTTTGAAGGACCCTAAAATTCTGTGTTGTGTGGATCAAAAGCCTAACAGCAAAAAAAGTTTACCGTTTATGCAAAAACCATTGTCATTAAATCAGACCCTCAGAAGTGGGCTTGCTTAGTGAATACTGCACCACACAATGTAGAGCTGTTGTTGGCACACTGATCAAGTAAAAATGAATAAATTGGGGGCTCTTTTGGAAAGTTTTGGCAGGCCAACAAGCACCTACTATATTTCTCTGCTAGTTAATACGACCAGGCTGCTAACAGTCAAGTGC
>JAQNCA010000013.1:6618679-6637496 GCA_029783725.1 Acanthurus tractus
AAAGTTTTGGCAGGCCAACAAGCACCTACTATATTTCTCTGCTAGTTAATACGACCAGGCTGCTAACAGTCAAGTGCTGTTTTACATAACATGTTTTGTTAGCTTGTCACCCCAAATCATTTTTTTGTCAATTGTATGTATGTATTCCCGAGTGCAGGAGGAGTCATCAACAATACAGTGAACCCTCGTTTATCGCGGGGGTTACGTTCTCAAAGGAACCCGCGATAGGCGAAATCCGCGAAGTAGTCGGCTTCATTTTTTACAATTATTATATATGTTTTAAGGCTGTAAAACACCTCACCACACACTTTATGCACTTTTCTCGACAGACATGAACATATTCTCACATTTCTCTCATGTTTAAACACTCTCAAAGTTCAAACCTCAGGACGCAGAACACAATGCGCGTTCATACGCTGTAAAAAAAAAGGCATGCAAAATTGCACTAAAAAAATCCGCAAAGCCGCGAAAGGTGAACCGCATTATAGCGAGGGTTCACTGTATTTTAACAAATACATAACATGAAATAAAACATAAGACAACAAGGACCAAACATATGAAAACTGTTTAAATACGTCTGAATTTAGTATGTGCATGTCTGAAAGCATACTGCAAGTAAAAGTCCATTTATAACATGAGCTTAATAGAAAAACGGGAAAAAAAGGAATGACCTTGTAATCATGGATCTCAAAAAAGGACAGCTTACTGATTAAATAAATTGTGCTGGGTTATTTACCTTACTCCAGGTCACTTTAATTGTTGGGTCCTCATTTCCTTGACATGGGATGAGCAGGGTTTTTCCAGCTTCCTGTTTGTACTGCTTCTTTGGAGTGATGCTGAATGATGGGGGGTCCTGTTAATTGCCAAAGCAATAAAGCTGAATCAAGGAGATTTCAGCAATGCCAACAATGGATTTTAAGACTGGATTACTGCTGCTTTTTGGACAAGATTATCTTAATAACAAAAGGATTAGCCACACAATTAACTCCCCAATAGTGGAGCCATTGTAGTGAGTCTGAGTTGACTTCTATTAATGCCGGAAGGCTCACACGTCGGAGTGAAAAGGTCAGTAAAATGTCGTTTCTGTTTAGTTTTTAATTCGCTGTGACAGATGCAGTTTCGGCTGATTAAAATAAACGCACAGTGGTGTAGATAGACAATAAACAGAACTAGAAGGACATGTTCAGTGGCAGTTCCTGGCCTTCTAGAGTTACAGCATCTCCGCACTGAGAGGTGGCCTAGGTGCAAACAAACCTGTAGAATCACATTTGTTGGTCCGGATGGACCAATGGTGCCGTAGCTGTTGTATGGGGTGCATGTGTACACGCCCCCCGAATCGTCATTGACCGTGGCCATTAACAGTGAGCCCGCTGGTGTTAAGGTCCATCCTGGATACTGGGAGAGATGAACAATGCTGACATCAATCTCAGGGCCAGAAAGAAAAGAAACCAACAGCCTTGAATAATACACAATATGAAGGTTGGTAAGAGGTGTGAAAAAAGCTTATAGAGCTAAAAGGCAGCAAATCTGTAACCACTCCAAAGCCAAAAGGATTTACGGAAATAATTTTGTGATATCTTTCTATAACAGTCCAGCAGTGGTTAAGTACTTAAATCCCTGCTGGGAAGATTATTCCCAAACTTGTCTGAAATCGTTTGTTATTTTGAATTTGTGTTGTCACAGCTTTTACAAGATTATATCAAAACAACATGTAAAAAGTAAAGGAAGCATCTTTCCTTCCAATTAAAATACCTTTTTTTAATATTCTGTAATTTTTAAGGTTAAAGCCAAACACAGGAAACCAAAATGAGCTTTTAGATTCACTTTCGAGCATTTGCATTAAAAGCAGTTAGATTTTCAAGTTGTTTTTTTTTTTTCCATTAAGCCATAGCGGAAGGCTTATGTTTGACTGCGCAAAAGGTTCCCACTCAGTTTAATGAAGTCAAAAACTGCTATTATCCTCCCCAGAATGAGGCTGAGAGAGAGTGTTACTGTGGGTAGGAGAGCTTGTGACATCAAGAGTGGAATTGGGATAATTGGCAGAATAACAGCCTGACTTCAACGCCTGTGTCCTGCACTACAGGAATCCATCACATTTCCCGTGGTGTGTCTGTATCCACCAGCATGTCCATCGCTCACACCAAAGTGTCGAAGGGGGGTGGGGTCACCTCGGCATGAAAAGCAGTGGAGGATGAGAAAGTGGGTGGATCTTTTGCGCACAAGACAAAGAACATGGTTTTTGAAAGCAAATTTTGAAAGTTTAAAAAAATGACATGAAATTATGGTTTTCTGACGTGGAAGAAAAATGTCAAAAAAAAGTGTGGGAAACAATCCAAAAGAAGCACATCCTGTTACTCATCTGCTGTGTCAAGTTTTCTATGGCCTTTCCTTAGATGAAGTGAGATTGAACTGGAGGTGGGAAAAAGAGAGTAAGGGACAATTAGGAGTCCCTTGGTGATTTTTTTCAAAAAGCTTTTAAGTTTGAACCCATCATCCATGTCCATTAAAATGTCCTGTATGTGGCTGAATGACTTCACTGTTGAAACAGTGAAAGGATAATTTCATTCGACAGAGGAAATGTCCCATTAAAATCTCTAAAAAATGTAGCATAAAGTCTATGCCAGTGTTTCACACTGTCATAGCAAGAAACTGCAATTCTGCAGGTGAGTTGGGAGGACTGATTGTTAAAAAGCGGTTGCATAAAGAGCTGCTGACGTCCGTCACTTCATGGATGCCTGTAGTCAGTGGCCATGTCTGACATTTCTAATATAAAAGAAAATTAATGGATTCAGCTGTCAGTTCCTGTCATCTTCGTAGTATCAGGAATCAATAGAGTAGTTTTGACAAGACAAAACCCAAGGACAGAAAATTAAGTGAGGGCACAAAGTTAAAGGTTGAGCAGTATTCTGTTTACTGTGCAATCATCTGTCAATTCTTATTTTTTATTACCGAGGACAGGTCTAGTCGTTTTCCATTTTTCTTCCAATCCACACGGAGCAGTGGAGGCTGAGCTGTTGTAGCGCAGGTGACCACACCTTCCATACCTTTGGGCAGGTACGTTTGCTTGGGCATTTCAAGAGCCTTAGCTGGGTCTAAACAGAGGGAAAAAAAGGCTAGGTGTTTAATTTGTAATAAATTCTGTCATTTGGATGCACCTTACTGTTAAAATATCATGGGAAAACAAATGTGGTGGAGGAGAGAAACTGCGCCAAGATCCATTTTTAGAACAGAATTGTTTTGTTGTAATCAATTTTCTATGAGCCTATGTTTTACTACAAGTGCTGTTCCTTGTATTTACAGCTCAGTGAGAGTGTCTAAGGGGTTTAACAGGTCTACAAACAAGAGAAAAATGTTGAGAGGACAAGTAATTTCCAACTCTTATTTATTTCAGTGAGGATAGCTTACAAGCAGATCAATTACAGAATGGGCATTTATTTAAAAGGAACAGACCCATCAGAAAGATCTGTTGCTTTCACTCCCATCTGAATAAGGCAGTCATATTCACCTTCGATAATTACCACCATTACCATGGATTACCATTACCAGAAATAGTGGTAATCCACGGTAATGGTTTACCATTATTACCAATAATAAAAATAACCAATTACATATGTGTGTGTGTGTGTGTGTGTATTTATATATATATATATATATATGTGTGTGGGGGGGGTGTGTGTGTGTGTGTGTAAATAATGGCAACACTTGTTTGGAAAATGTCATTTCTGATAAAATTTTTCAATGTTTCTTAAATCTTCAAGTGGTCTCATGAAGAAAATTTCTTGAAGGAATAAGAAACTATTAGTTTTTCAAGGATAGCAACAGTTCTTGTAAAAATGTGTAAAATAGCAAGGTGAATACAGCTTAAAGACAACAACGGTTAAATTATAAACAGTTTTTAAATCAAATTTGGCTTAACAAGCCTTAAAGCCGTAGCATTTCCATGTATTTTTAATGGTTCTCTCTGCAGTTTATTTTTATTGTTTGTTTTTATGGCAATTAAGTGAACTCGAGCTTAAGAGCAACAGTACATCTGCTGGGCATTTTGTCTTTGCTGACCTCCAGTGGTTTCACATTCCACTTCCCTGCTCTGCGCTCATGTGTGTGGCCACATGTGCAGTAGACCTCCTCTCCCTGACCACACCCAACCAACCACAGCCATCACTGTGGTCGGTGGTGGAGAGAGTGCACACAGGCTCCTCTCTTTGCTTTGTTGTCCCACAATTACTAGTATCCCCCCTCTCTCTGTCTCATCCTAGTTTCCTCTCCTCGTGTCTTTCACCCAGGTCTCTCTAAGCTGGCCCATACTGATGTCTCTATGATTCTGCTCTATGCCTGAATCCAGGTGTTTTGAATCTTTGTGCATCAGGACATTAAGCTTCTCCTCTTGTCTCTCTTTCCCTTGAGTGTATTTTGTCCTCATTACTCACTCCCTCCATGTGCTGTTTTCTTTTCTTCCACCTGTGAGAAGGGTGTGCTTAAGCATTGCCTGTGGTGTGTGTGTGCAGTCTGTCCTCTTCCTTGATCTCTATGGTGAAGAGGGGGTCATGTGGTGTAGATCTGTTTGGTAACACCTGAAAGATGCTCTTATCTTCTCAGATCTATATTCTCATACATGTTCATAATCTAACTATAGTTTCATCATCAACAGCGTCCATACTGTAATTTTACTGAGTATGTCTGTCTTCAGAGAGGGATCTGTCCTCTGTTGCTCCCACACAGACTTTTCACCAAACATTAAGCAGTATTTATTAAAGAATAATGTGCAGTGAGGATTTGCTAATGTTAAGCATACTTTAGATCAGGCGTATGAACATTTTTCAGGCGTCAGCTGCAAGTGAAACGATGAGGCAAACATGAAGTGTAAGGTTAAAGCTGCAACAGCACAGGTGAAAGACTGTTTGTGTAGGTTGTTCACCAGCTTCTCTGACTGTTCAAGTTTTTTTACAGTCAACACAGCGCTCTGTTAATTGAAGTCATCATTCCCCCTCTAATAATCTCTCATTTTCATATGATCCTGAATTGTGAATCATTTTGTGAGGTCTGTTTTAATAGGAGCTCTAACCTTTACTAATGATGATCGAGATATTACGACAATGATGATTTACGGGCATGTGTGATAAATTAGTGGTTCAGGCCCCGTAAGACCCACAGCCGTGTGTTACAGTTGCTTGTAATGATGGCTGTTCTGTTACATTTAGTGAACCTTGCTGATCAAACAGCACAGGTGACATTGGCGGGTTATGGGTCCACTGAGTGGTTAAGTAACACGATGCAAACAGATGTTTAAGGCTGTTTCTGTGTCTGTTGATGGCTGTATGAGTGGAAACTGTAGGAGTGGAAATAGAGCTTATGCATGTACCTGTATGCCTGTTTCCCCCATGATTGACATTTAAAAGTTTGATCAGATTTGTAAATCAGGAAAAAAAGAACGTGAATGCCTATTGCAGCTTTTGTGCTTACACACAGATTCAGTCATGAATCAACAGAGCTTGATGCATCTCACCCCTCATGTCTCATAAGGACTCACGACTACAGACCATAAACAGAAACGTACGCATCACTGTGAGGTTGGCAGAGGCTGTGGGTGGTGTCAGCAGGCCATTGGTCGGTATGCAGGTGTAGTTCCCAGAATCCTCCGGGATGAGACTGGTTATGAGTAGTGTTCCATCTACCATGATCCTCACTCTAGACTTCAGAGACCTTGAAAAAGAAAAATAACACACACACAGGAAGTTTTCAATAAGAGAAGAACAAACCAGCCACTTCTGAATAAAAGCGAGAGGGAATTCAGCTGCAAGCAGACGGAGGTTAAAGAAATTTCATTTCATTTCAGTTAGAGTGGGTAGAAGATGCCCACTCATTTTATACATTCTTGCATTTACAAAGAAACCAGAAGGAAAATGAAGGACTCTACCAGGCTGCAACACCTTAAAAACAGGTTCTGTGTGCAAACTGACTATGTGTTGGTGGGACGGCTCACAGTCACACATTTAGGCAAATTACTATACAGGGCAGATGACTCATGCACTGTAACCAAACTGGATACTTCTCATCCACTCATACTACATGTTTTTCTCTCTTTTCATTGATATCAAGAAAACCTGTGTTAGAGTGCTAAATGATGCTTTTACCTAATCTCCGATTTCAAGTATTTCTTTATATTATAAATGAATCAAATGACTCATTTGAAAGGGGTCGCTTGCAGTGACAAATCCACAAAAAAAATATGCAGTACTTCAGAGCTTTTTGAGCTTTTTTAAGCTCACTGATATGGTTATGGCACACTGACTGTATTGTTCAGTCTCAGTTTTTATAGCAGGAAGCTTTTTTTAGCATAAAACTCCCAGTGTGCACTACCTGCCAAGCTAAATAATGAAAAAAGGTTGAACATAAGGCAGATCATTTAAAAAAAAAAAATTCTCCCAATTGTTTAAGATCAAGCTAAAACTTATAGAAGAGTGACAATGTGACATTCTTTCATCAGCTGGACAAAAATGTAATGAAATGATCTTTTCTCTGTATCTGCTGGATGCGTGTGAAAAGGACACTGATAGGTGATAGAAGACAAACTTAGTAATGAAAAAAAAGCAGTTTTAGACTAATTTATGCCCATTTTTGTTTTCATTTATTTTATTGCTTTTATTTAATTATGTAATCCTCAAGTCTATAAAATTAGCCCCAAATGACATCTTCAAATTGCTTAGTTTTAATAATCACTCCAGAATTATTCATTACACAAAACAAGAATATTAGCAGTTACTCGCATCTGAGAGAATGGACACACATTTCAAATGTTTGATGTTTTAAGCAAATTTGTTGCATGGCTCTGTGAATGCTGATGGTCTTGGGTGTCCAGACTTTCTAAAAAATTAGGGATGGTCCAGATTTACAAGCAGTTGTCCTGGAATCCCGATTCCTGTCCTGTTTGTTGTAGCTTAATAGACTCAACCTGATCATTGAGCTTCCTTGCGTCGCTGCACATTGATTTTCTCAGTCCCTCCTTTCTTGGCTCTTTGTCTCTTTTTCTCCCTCTCTCTCTCTCTCAAGCTGTCAATGTGAGAGTCTCATCTGTTAAGTTTAAGTGAGAATATTGATGTGATGTGATGATTTGCACCATTTACATGTCTAGATATGTTCCCGCTTGTCCTGAATTTCACCCATTCTGGTCTCACTGGTCAATCCAGACTGAAATATCTTAAAAACCTTCATACCGATTGCCATGAATCCTGGTATAAATATTAATGGGGCCAACTGATGAATCCTGTTGAGTGTAGAGATTTTTAAAAAGCATCATCATCAGGTTTGTGTTTCTTGTATGATCAATATGACCAAACACCTGCTAAACTGATAACACTAACATTAGTACTAAATAGCAACAGTTAGCATGCTAACACACTCAACTAACAAGGTAGTCACGGTTAGCACTGCCAGCACCAAGAGGCATCTGTTGACATTTTGCTCAGAGCTGCACTGTAACTCCATCCAGCCTCAAAGTGCAGTTAACTAGCTGTAGAGTTAGCCGTGTTTAATTTCTCCCCTCCTTGCTCTTCCTGGTTGCATAACTACATCTGCAAGTTTTAAAGAAATAAGAGCCCAGTATAGCAGCTTTTAAAACCAGATGGAGAAAAACTAAACAGTTACGCTTGACATTTTCAAAGTGCACCTTACTTTTTTTTTTTTTTTTTACAAAGCAATTACAAAAGAGCTTATTTTCCAGAATTAGTAACAGATAATCAGAATAATCCTTGTGTCGGCTACTCAGCTGTTAAAAGCATTAGATGTCAGCTCCAAAAAGCCTCTCTGAAACTTTTTACTCGTCAGAGTCAGGTTGAGTATTAACCTCAGAGCAACTACAATGAACATATGTGTTTTAGAGAAATGCTCAGGAGGAAAAGTAAGGCAAATTAAATCATCCACTTGCTCAACTGATCCTTTCCCAGCCAACAGTTTTGCAAAGAGCATCCCAGTGTCTGGTGAATAAAGTGCTGGCAACCATGATTCCCCGCTCACTCGGATCTTCTCCCTGCCACTGAACACATTTGCTATTGTGAAATCTCTCCTACAGAAAAGCTCACTCAGTGCCTCACAGTTTCAGGCCATTTTAATTTTTTCTTTCAAAGTTTTCAAAGTTACATTACTGAAGCTTTTTCGCTCTGTGTCAGTTTGTCCGTTGTGCTTTATGTGCCTTTTTGGCAGAGACTATTATATTTTGTCTTCATTGAGTCTGATTTAATTGGGGTTTTTTCAGCTGTTTTGGGGAAATAAGAGGTCACAAACAAGCCAACAGACGCGCCTGGTATGTTATTACCACATTAAGATATTCAGCCTAATGTGTCAGGAAACAATTGCCTTCGAGACCCAGCAGACACAGAGCAACATTAGCATTCATTTGGAATTGTGTGTCTGTCTACCTGATGAAAGTAAGTCAAACTTTCAGTCTCCTTCCTTTCCCTCCCCTTTGTGATCAAGCAAGAACCAAAACAGCAGAGTTGTTGCACTTTACATAAATCACCTGATTTTTTTTTTTTGTTATCAAAAAATATTGATAAGTGGATCTTTAATGAGCACTCCCAGCAGCATTAAAAGGCTACTTAGAGGTATCCTGTGGAGTTTTTGACCACGAGTAGCCTGGAGCTGTGTTATTACGAGTTACAGCTCACAGTTTTATTGGAACCAAGCAGAAACAAGACACGCACACAGGATAGGTAATATATATTATTGCAGTAGGTTTCATGCTGTTTCATTCAGCAACAAACATAAAAAATGCATAATCAATACACAAAACTGGCTGTGAAGATGTTTTATAACAATAACAAGCATTCAGCACATTTTTTAGACTTCGAGAATAACCACAATGCATTTTGCATTAATGTAAATGTATTTTGTAAATCTGATTTGTTGTCACGTACAATCATACACACGGTGCATCATAGTGAAATTTTATCTCTGCATTTTCCCAGTGCCTGAGGGGAAATATAGTGATATAGTGACTTGACTTGTCATGTATTTAATCTGCTGAGTTGGGCAAAAACAAACATTTTTGTCTGGTAACTTTTTTTATAAACATAATAAAAAGAAAAAAATCAACCCGACTATATAATTATTATATATTAATGTTATATAGCAAAACCTGCTTACAGTTTTTGTGGTCACAGTGATCAACACTTTTTTTTATAAACATAACTTTAAAAAAAACTATCAACCTGACTTTATAATTATTCAATAATAATATTCAATGACAGAACCTGCTTAAAGTGATCATGGTCACAGTGATCAACCACTTACATGGATCAAAAAATTCATTTTCATACTGACTAAACATGAGGAAAAAATTTTGATTACAGCAGTTTTATTTTGTATTAACTTGCTCCTTGGCAGTAACCTGTCTGCTTCTAGCTGCTACTTGAGGCTGGTGCATCGTGCACATAAAAATCATGATAGGAGGAAGAAAGTTATTTTCTCTTAATAAAAGTAATGGTCTTCTTGAAACTTGTAACAAACTGCCAATAATGAGCTGGCCAGATGCGACAGCCAAACCTTGAGTTTCGTCAAGCTACCTTGTTGAATCTATAAACAACAAGAAACAGTCACAACTGCTGTGCTGGGAACAAAAAACAGTTCTAATCTGCCTTACAAATACAAAAATCATCTGTAGTGATCAATTTGAAAAACAGATCACTGACAGCAGATTTCACTGTATATCAATCAATTGCAATATAAACTGTACATAACATGTTGGAGTATTTTACATATATTGCCCACCCATAACTTACGGTACCCCAGGCACTACTCTCAAAAATCCAAAAAAGGAAGCTATGCACTCCTTGCACAAAATGTCAGGGCCCCGAGCATGTAACCTTGGTGTGTTTTTTTAAGTTTTTTTTTTTTTTTTTTGATGCTGATTTGAATTTCACATCAGAGGTAGCACAAAAAAAAATCCTCCTTTTATCATCACGGTAAAAATTGCCGATGTACAGCTCTCTCTCTCTCCTGGGCAGATACTGAAGGAATAAAGCATTCTTTCATCACTGGCAGGCTTGATTACTGCAAAGCTCTTTTTTTCCAGGTCTACCAAAGAAAACTCTTTGGTTTTAGGTTCTCTAACACAGCCCTTAGATGTGTACTGGCATGTAAAAATATTTTCTGCAGCCAAAGTGAACTCCAAGTGAGAAGAAAAAGATTGTATTATAAATCACTTGTTGCTCATTTTAATTTGAAAGTTCTGCTTCTGTCCCTTTAAATGTTCTTCTTGAACCTGTACTGTGGCCAGCAAAGCAAGAATGGACACTCCCAGCAAAGACACGTATCTCCTTGTCTTCCTGATAAACTAAAATACAGAAGACAGGCCACTTTTTGGCATTGCTTAAGCATTATTAAGGTTTCAGAGTTGCAAACAAAGTGCTGCATTTTACTGCAAGTTATCAAACTAACTGGAGTGTGGAGTTCTGAGTGTCTAGTAAATTATTGAGTAGTAATAACATAAAAACCTAGGATTTTTTCTGACACAAATTACTGTAAGTTTCATCAGTGTATTTTGTGTTGTCAAACCTCTCCAAATAGGCCCTGACTCAAGCAAACAGAAGTTTTACTCAGAATATAGCAACACATGTGCAAGACCTGAGGCGCAGCAGGTATTGCAACACCTTTGAAAACCACTCCACTCACTTATGAGTCAGTTTTCAAAAAAAATTTAGCATTTGTCATCAAACCATTCAGTGGACCGGCACGAGAGTACACATCAGAAAGGCTTTTACCAAATGCTGTTTTTAGATTTGTCTGGTCTACTGGGAGTCTCTTTCATGTATTGTAGCTCCATGGCCCAAAACAAACCCCCATGGGGACACAGATCTTAGTTTCGATCGATCAGAAAGCAGATTTTAGCAGCTGTTGGTACAAAGATGTTCCTTTTAGTCCCTATCGCTCTCACCTCTGGCACAGTCTACCTGAGCAGAGGAAGAAGAGAGGCTTTTTTAATCTTTTCTTATCTTGCTGATCGTCATTTGTCACTTTTGTCTCCACTATTTTGCAACACTGTGTTTTTCCCGTTTGGGTTTGGTCTATTCTCTGTTAAGCTTTTTGCTTTGAATCATCCATAAAAAGTGCAGAGTTCAACCTGAATTGGCTGTAAAATGAAAATTTAGAATGAAAAAAAACAGACTTAAAGGTAACATTTTACTTTTTCTGCTCAAACACACAATGTAAAACATCAAAGAGTAAAACTGGACAGCTCAGAAATTAAGAGTAATGACTGCACTCACTCAATGTGATAGACGTTTTTTCCACTTTTCTGCCATACATAAGTCATATTGGGGGGGTCAGCCACCGCCTGGCACCGGAGAAGTGCATTCTGGGACATGTTGAGGGTGGTGTTTCTAGGAGGGACAACAATGACAGGTGGACCTGTTGGGAGACATAACATGTATAGTGAAAAATAAATAAATAAATAAATGATTATTCACAGAATTACAGGAAAAGGCTTAAAAATGTCCATCAGAGTTCCACCATGATTGAGTGCAGTGTATGAAGTCATAGATTTTTCATTTCAATTTATCATTTTTGAAAGGAGAACCGAGGATATTATTTTTCCCTTACAAGATTTAAATATGCAGTATTTGACAACCTTGTCTCAGTTTTAAATTTTTTTTGAGTTGTGTACATACATTATTCCAAATGTTTCATACATTCAGCTTTAGAGATATCAACAATTTAATTCAGGGTAGCAGCACATTCAAATTTGCCACCTGTCACCAGTCGGAAAGTAAGAAAGGAAGTTAGCAAACATGAGTAAACCAAACTTGAGCAGGGCTTTAATTCTTTACTCCACCTGTGAACATTTCTCCTTAAGTAATCTGCAGTTGTAGCTGTTTAATACAAAATAAATAAACCCTGTGATCCCAAGCTTCTTCGCAGCATTGTCAGACTACAGCTTCTGTTTTCATTGTTTTGATCTCACAGCAGACATCACAAATTTGCGTGTAACCCATGTCAAAAGTAAATAACTTCATCTTCAAGTGCATCAGTGGCTTCAAAATGACATGTGCCTTTATCATTGCTCCAGTCAAGACAGTCTGTCTGGGGAACTGAGTCAGAATAGCAGATGACACTAAAACTGTGTTATTGCTTTTTTTTGTTTTGTTTTTTTGTTTTTTGTCGTTTCTAAATGAGACATCAGCACAGTTCTCTGATAATAAAGACAGACCTCTTTCAGCCAAACAAATTAACTCATATATTCACACATCAGCATCAGTCTAATTTTGTTTTTGTTAGTTTCTTTCATCACTGTGCACATTACGTGTCCTTCATATTTTATTTTTCAGAATATCCCCTGCAACTGATGTATATTAGTGATCAAAATTAAAGGAGAGGAAGGAAAATTAATATAAAAACCAACTGTGTCACATGGTGTTGAGTAAATGAAGGTGGAACGCAGTTATTAGAGGAAAAAAGAAACAGTTTAACATCAAACCTAACAATTGCATGTAAATTAAGAATTTACAATTAAATTTAAATGAAAGGGTTCACCCCCTTCTGCACCTTATTGGCTGTACTTACACTTCTGTCTATCTGATCAGACCACTATAATTCAAAATTAAAGCAAAAAATAATATAATATAACAGAAAGCAATCAAATAAATGCTCTTAAAAATATTTTTATACAATGCAGCTGACTCTTACATGTCTCTGTTGGACCAGACAAATCCCATGTAGTCCATCTTTACATATATATGAGAGGACTGTTGTCCTTCTAGAATATATGACAGGTCTATATTGATATATGATGAGTCCATATTCAGTAACTAATAAAAATGCCTCACATTTGCACCCTGTTTGGCATAAATGTGATAAGTTCCGGTAATGGTTGAGGACAAACATGTTCCTATCTGAATCTGCAGACTCACCTGCTATCAGTTCTGGCGGCATTAATGCAGGATTACTAAAATATGAAACATTCATGTTTGAAAGGTTATGATGCTTGAGTGCAAATTTGGTTGTATGTAAGGGTTTTATACGATGGCTATGTTAATGTATGAGCAGGAGTGATACAAACCAAGGAACTGTCCATCCATCAATTGATTAAGAAACAGGAAACACACTTGAGGAAAAAGAGCTTTGGATTTGAGGATTGCACAAAGCGTGTTGAGAATCATGATTTTTATTTGACGATTATGGCAGAGCAACGGAGGAAAGCTGTCAATATCCCTGAGCTTCTGTGCTGTCAAACATACTCATGTAATTTCCTTGGAAACTAATCGCATACAGCCACTGCAGCGTGCTGCTAAAGTGTCAAATTTATCTCTTCCCTGTACCATGAACACCTCCATCAAGTGTTCCATTTGCAAAAAGCTAATGAAGAAGTCTTGACGTGCCACTTTCTCATGTTTTCATGTATAAATAACCACATGATCTCTACAGCAGGCATTACTGATCAGGTCTATAACTTTAAATGCTCGATGGATATGTGCATGAGTGACAGTTTACAGGTTACTTAGGGCTTTCAGACTCACTTCATCCAGATCAGCCATTAATCTACTGTAATCCATCCATGTGGCAACGCTGCTGAAAAATGCAGCCAGAGCACAGAAATTATGACTTAGACTGAACAGTATTAGGCTCATGATGATTATTATTCAAAATGTGGCCAATGCAACTGTGAGATTCCAAAATGAAGTGAAACCTCAGTTGAGACGTTATGCCAAAACAAAACATTTCCCCGTGCACCACGCTTTAGATGAGTCCTGGTTCTGCTGAGAAAATCAGCAGTAGGAGTAAGAGTAGGAGTACAGGAATAAGTCAGAAATAAATTCCACAATGTGTTATGCAGCGCTGTGTCGGTGTAATCCAATAATACACAGTAGCATATTTGCATATTCTACATGTATTTTGTCCTTAAAGTGGACTGTAAAAAATGTGTAACCTGAAAACTTCTTTGGATCTGCAAAGGGTGTCTTAGGACCTGGAAAAACTAAAACTTTTAATCTCATGATACATTTTTGCCCATGTACCTTAAGAGAAGTAACAATAACGTGAAATTTTAAGACCATACGTTCCAAAATATATGGCATTGTCATTTCGCTCAGCTACAGCAGCCTTACAAGCTCAGAAAACAATCACGTCACTGAAATGTAGCCTTTAAACTTGGCAAAACACACCAGCTTTATCACGATAAAGCAGTGCCCTCAAAATCCCAGATGATATCCTGTCTCGTATCATGATATCAGAGTTATCTTCACAGAGACAGAATAAAAGTTGAATTCAGCTTGAGTTTCTGTTACCACTCTGTCATATGATGCAAGAGGGAGAAACAGAAATGTAAATTACGGTGGCTGGCAGCCAGTCAGGCACGCAGACATCACAGACAGCGAAGGAACTGGCAGACAGACAGACAGTGAGACAGGTAGACAGGCACACAGACAGGCAACAACTGACCTTTGATCTTTACTCTTGTCACGTGGGTCACATTTCCCTCAGAGTTGGAGGCGTGGCAGGTGTACTGTCCTGCTGACTGCATGCTCACTGCTCTCAGAGATAAGGTTCCTTCCTGGTAAATATGATGGCACAGATAAACTGAGATGTGGATGTATACAAATACTATATAGAGATGCATGAAACAGATAGGTAGACAGACAGACAGACAGATGGACACACTGTAATTAGATGGCTGCATGCACACAAACAAACAACATATGATGTTGATGTTGGATGTAACATAGTATATTTAATGTCCTTTAAAGTCCTTTTTTTAATGAGTGTTTAAGTGCAGTTTTAAAGTACTTGGACTTCATACTTTGCATATTAAGTATCAGTAAACCATCCAATATGTTTATTTGATAAGGTCTTTTGCAGATTAAATTTTTAAATGTTTAAAATTGAGCCTTTGAGTTTTGATATTGTAGAAAAAAAGTGTAGATGGGGCACCTTGTTGCTGCCAACAGGGTGCAACTTTATATAAGCTAATGGTGTGTTTTGTCTTGTCATTTTAATTTCCAGGGTAACATTAGTAGCGAAAGAAGCTAATGTTACCTGACTAAAAGTCTAACACATTACCTTTTCTGTGAATATTTCAGCCCTATGTTAGTCAGAAAGATTTTCATCCAAAACAACATAACAATGAAATAAACAAATTCCTCCATCCTGCGCTACTACTTACTTGTAGTATAGCTTAGCTAGCTTTGCTACAAGTAACTGGCTAAGCTACAGCTGCAGCAAGAGTACCTATAACACACCATAAAACTAGGAAGATAGCTTGCTAGGCAGACATTTTAATTTATTTTTCGACAGACAGACAAACAAACAGTATGCAATAATTCATGAACAATTTTATGGCCATACCTTATTATTTAAGCCTTGAATCACATTGCCATCTTTTACCCAAGTGATAGTTGGGGTAGGGTTGCCGTTGGCAACACAGGCAAAAGAGAGTTGATTTCCAACCAGAGCCTCCACAACAGAAGGCGGAGTTTTTGTAAAAGTGGGTGGTGCTATGGAACAAAAACATTAGGATGAATATTCAAATAAAGATATCTACTCTTTAAACATGAGGAACTACCTAGAAAAATTGCCACGAGTTTGCATCATATATTGTCTTAGACATAAAACAGTTTATTAGGTTCTTTCAATAGATTAATCTTATTTGGGTAAATAAAACTCTAATGTAAGATAAGAATACTTTGCTGTCTACAGTAAAAGAAAAAAAAGGTCTGTAGGAAGCAGCAGCAACAAGGAAGAAAAACTGCAGAGAGAAAATCTGGAGACCAAATCTTTGGTCTTCATCATCCCTTTTTATCAGTTGATATAAAGCATGACAGCAGCTCGACCGTGTTTGTTTAAACAGCAGCCGCCTCTGTGCAGTTTACTGACATCAAGTTGCATTATTGCTTCACACACTAAAGTAAAAATGTCAGTTATGCTGCCTTTAAGATCTGCTGCTGTGAACATTCGCTGCCACTTTAAGTCTCAGATCTCATCGAAGAACAGAGAATGGAGCCTTTAACGTCTGAAAACGCTCCAAACATAAACAAACCACTTGCAACTTCAACATTTTACTACAATTTTTTAGGGACTCATACCCTTGGTACCTACAATAATAAACAGCCAGAAAGGATTTTTTTCTTTTTCTATTCTTTTGAAAAGGAAGAAAAGGTATCCTTTTTTCTTTTTTTTTTATCTCAGTCAGAGGCTGGCATGTTTGGTTTGGTGTCTATTCACAAGAGAGACCTAGTGAAACTCTGATCTATGATTACAAATATTTCTGCTAAATACTTAAAAAACATTATCCTTTAATTAATTCTAATCACAAACACACAGTACTTTTAGATGTGGGTTCCCAGCCTGTGAAGGCCACTGACAATCTAAAACATTGCAGCAGATTGCAAACAATAGGATGTGAAGAGTGTATCTGCCAGGCACGTCAGAGAAAAGTTACACCCAAGGTCTCAAGTACACCGTTATCTATTTTAATACTCATTTCTAACCTGACGCTCACACAGACCAACTCAGTGAAACCATCTCACCTCGCTTTGATCTACACTGCTGAACTGATGCTTTATTCTGTATGTTTGTGGGTAGAGTCATAGCAAAGGTTTCTCTCAAATGCAGCTTCAAAGCACAAAAATAATGATGCATATTTCATATTCAGATGTATTATTTAAACCTATCAATAAGAATGATGATATCTATAGTCTGGGGTGATTCTTTCCAAAACCTGCATAGAGAAGGTAAGAAGTTATTCAAATTACCTGATCCGTCTGAAAAGTTATTGTACATTTTTTTAAGACTTTAAATTGTAAGCTGTTGAAAAAGCTGCTTTGACAAAAGTTGTTTTGACTACTTTTTGAACAGTTTCAAAAGTTAAACTTTAATGGTGTTATACCTTAAGCATCTGTCAAAAAAAGGTTTGTATGCACTACTTTAAAGAATAAATGTATTAAAAGGAGAGGTGGCAGATGCAAGAGAGGATTTTCTAGTTAAAAGCCTCCATTTGATTAGTCTAGACTGCTTAATAAGGCTGAAAAACAGAACCTCCACATGCATTGAGAACCCACTCATTTGCATTATTTGGCCCAGATATGGACATTTGCTGAAATCATATCATTGTTGAGGATGTGACATACTGAAATGCAGGATCTAAAGAATGTGCTTGGCAGTAGAGTGCCTCCTCTAGAGAGAGCTTTGGATTTGAGAACAGAAAAAAATGACCCACTGCCCAAACATTAATCTCTACCAGCCAGGAAGAAAAGATAAAAGAATGCGCATACAATGTGTGCTGCCTGCTGACACTGGATGCCACCAAGTGCAAACCCTCTTAATGCTACTTTGATATTGAACTGGAATGAAAATGTATTTTGCTAAGAAATCAGAGATCAAAGAATCAATTAAAGCTTTGTCCATTGTCCTGAAGTGACAGTGTCCCCTCTCTTCAGTATTTTCCATTGGTATATTGTAAATTGTTATATTAGTAATATTATATTATTACTTGGTTGACTTTATAATGCCCATCTGTGATTTCAGCATCCCCTGCATTACCCTTTATGATTCAGATCAGAGCGTGCTGAGGTTACTGAGAGTTCTGACTGTCTGATCATTTGCAAACACTAACACTTAGTGATGAACTCAGGCATTGTGAGGGGCAGTAGTCTGACTAACCCAATGTAGGCTGTGAAAGCCTGCCATCAGCTGACTGTTTCAGTCAACATTCTCCTCCCCTATTACTATCTGCGTGTTACTGTTTTGCAAAGGCACGATCCCTGCATCCTGGGCTTAACGCCGCCAAGACAATTGTGATTCATTTAAAGATATACAAACAAAACAGAGCGTTTTCTCCCCTTTGGCAGAACGATAATCGGTGCTGACACAGGGCTGTGGTGATAGGGATGGCTTTGTGAGACTACAGGGGCAGTGGCTAAAATATAAAAGAGACACTAGCTGCAGACAGCTGAGCACCATTGCACAGAAAGTGATGATGACTTTATACTCAAGGTGTTTGGAAACTAAATTATACTTTTTGGCACCTCAAGGCTAGCGTCACGTGTTCTCTATTAGCAGGGCATGCAGGTGTATTCAACTGAAAGTCACGACTTAATTAAAAACAATTAGTTGTCTACAGGCCCCTTTAACACGAAGGACCAAACTTTATATATTAAACATTGCATAAGCAAAAAAAAAAATCTCAGTAACAAAGAAATGAACATGTATGTATGTGTCTGTCTAGGAGTCAAAGTTATCCATTCTTTCTTTCTATATTTTGATTGGCACAAAAAGTGAGGTCAAGCTTAAATAACAGGACCAAACATCATTTATTTACATTTTACATTCGGATCACTGATTTTGTCTTCTGAAGCTAAAAATAATCTACTCTCAGGCATACAGGCATGAAACCCCTCCAAAAAATAAATAAATAAAACACACAGAAACACACGTAAAAACAAACAAGGTTTATTCCATGAACCTCACCACTTATAGAGAGCAGAGTCCAAGTGCTGTTGTGCCGCTCATCTGTGAGTTTATCCAGTAAGAGGATTCGACACTCGTACGCGCCCTGGTCATTCAGTTGCAGGCCTTCCAGTCTCAGGGCAGTGATTCGGACAAGAGACACCCGCCCTGCAGACAAACAGTGCAGTTTAAAAGGTGAGAGGGCAGGTGTAAGGGACATGAGATAGGCCAACTGCACGTGATGCTGATTTCACTTGTCATTTCTCAGGTCTGAGTGTGCATAACTGCTGGAGTGTGAAGCTTTGTCATGCTTAAAAAGAACATTGTCCTCAAACACAGCCTGAAGCAGCCACACACTGACACATGCACAAACACACACACACACACA
>JAQNCA010000013.1:6637596-6678251 GCA_029783725.1 Acanthurus tractus
ACACACACACACACACAAACAACACGCCGACACATGCGCACGCAAACTCGGAAATGTGATCTCCTGGTTGCCAGGTGACGGCTCCCCAGAGCCAGAGTCCATCTAATTTTCTCACTTTATCAGACACAGAATTGTCCAGTGGCTTAACGGCACGTAACAGCGTGTCTGAAGAGAAACCGTCAACGAAAAGCATTATGTCAGAACATGCAGTCGTCTCTCTGCACCGTGTCAGATATAAAAATGTGTTAACAGCAAACACACTGCAGCATGAAAGCCTCAGTGCCACTGGGACAACTGTGTTGTGATGGTAATTATTAACAGAGGCTCTGGTTTCTGGAAGCAGGGAGGGACAGTCCTGACAGTCAAAAAGAACCAGGAAGTTGGAGTTCGGTATGTTGGCAGCGATAACACGCCTTATTTACTTTTCCAAGCTGCCAAAGGCGACTAAATCCACAGGGGGAAAGAGAAGGGGGAGGGTTAAAGTACAGCAAAATAAACATCAGCATACACTCGGGGGATTAAAGCATTTCAAAATTCTACCCTTTGACCCCTGGCAGTTTTTTTTTTTTTTTTTTGCCCCTCTCATGTTTACTGGCTCAGTTTGATATAGGTCACTATAGCACCTGAGAGGAAAGGTTGTGCTGAGGCAGAGATATGCTGGGACTGCCACTGTGAGGCGTCAGATAAAAGGGAACAGGAAGGGTGGAGGTGAAGGAATAGCGTGACCTACGCCACTCCTGCTGCCATTAGAAAAAAATGCATGATGGTCAAGAGATTTGAATTGGAGGTAAAGTGAGTGTGATGGCAGGAGAAAGAAAGAAACAGACAGGCATCTCCTAGCAACCACAAGCTTGAGTTGGTTCTGGATGTTCAAACAAAACGAGGCTAAAGTTCAATAAACTAAATTAGAGTTGTTCATGTATATAAATAACAAAGTTTTTATTATCTCTTTTTAATCCAAACTCACTCAAAGCCACCACAAGGAACTAAAGAATGCAAGATATGAAGAAATAATCAACTGAAATCCATTTTAATTTACTATCACAGTAGTTCCAAATAAAAAAAATTCAAATAAAAAGTGTTTACTCCAATAAAATTGAAAATTACAATTTTAAAATCTACTGAAGTAAAAGTTCAAAAGTACCTCGTAACATTTACTTATTACACATTTCTTTGTAATGTTAGTGTTTAAATACTTGTAATTACAATGAATTAATATGTTGTTTGTTTGTTTCTCTTATTTTAATTTTTAAGCCTGACATACCCCTTAAGAGGAGTTAACAGTCATAAGGTTGGTTCATCGTGAAAATAATAAATTTGTACTGTTATTGTTTTTGATATCAGTTTTTTAATTATAGTATGTATGACAGAATGTGCTGCAGTAATCCTAACAGCACTTTTACTATATTTTCTTTTCTATTTAGTTCATTTAGTACAAAGTACATTTCTAAGCGAAATTATTACTTCTTTTCAGATATGATTTGTAAGATATACGGCCAAATTACCCATTTAGCCCCTTATTTCTAATAAGGAGAAATTTTTATACTGCAGCATGCAATAAATTGAAAAACAATGTGCTTCTAACTGTGTGACATCTGTTTGAAGAGAACCTTTACTGTTTCAACATGACAGCGGTACAAAGAAACAGTTTTCTCTATTTAGTGTAGACAGACTTAACTGACCTGATCTTAACCCCATTCTTCATCTTTAGAATGAATTGGAAAACTGACTGACTCAAGCCTCATCAGTGTTAAATATCACTTGTTCTTCTGTGGATGAATGGGAACAAAAACCTTTAGCTCTTAAGACTGGGAGTCCGACAATCTTGTTTGGGTGTTTAATTTCAGTGTCCACATACTTCTGGCTATGTAGTGTACGTTATGCTCTAAAGACCCTAGAAAGACTAGATATTATTGCTGCTGATGGTTTAAGTCTTAAGGGATCTGAAAAAAAGACAAAAAAAAACCTTCTGTGACAAAAGATCGATTTTCTTTGACTTTCAGTCAATAGGAATCTTTACAAACAAACACTGCTTCAAATGTACACTTAAAATAATGTACAGGAGAATTTAAACCGCTGACACAAATAAACAAACAGATCATGATGCAGGTAATCCAAGAAGAGTGCAGCAAGGACTGAAAATAATACTGACAACAAGTAGAGGCCCCACCTCCACCAACAACACTCACTCCTCCCTCCTCTTCCTCCTCTTCCTCCTCATGTTCTCTGCCCTGCTCATCCCCTGCTCACTCTGCTCACTGAAACCGTTAAATCAGCCACGGATCAGTTTTTTGACTGGCCCAAGCCAGACAATATCCCCTATCAGTTTGTTTCATGTACAGACACACACAGACACATCCACATCGATATGCGACGAACACACACACACGCGCGCACACACATACACACTCACAATTGCTCAATGCATTTATTTGACTGTTTCCAGCTGAAGTCCCCCAAAGGCTTTGTCCTTCAATACACTCTCAGGTGACAGCGAAACACTAAACCATTCAGTGCAGTCAGGAGGTGTAATTCTTCACAAATGAAAAGGATGAAAAGTCTGAGGATTCTGCTGGCTTCAGAGTGGAAGAGACTATTAAATGACATAGTCCTTATATTTCATAAGACAACCACTGTCAAAGGAGGACTGAAAAATCAGCTGGTATAATAATTAAAAACATCTGCTTGTTAAGTCTTTCTTTCTTCTTTCTTTTATGCTTCGTACACCTTTTTATTTCTGCTGTATTAGTGTTAGTTGATGGTGTGTTTGGTTGCTTTTATTTGTGTATTTTGTATTGCTTTTTTGCTGCTTTTTATTGTAGGTTTTATGCAAAGCACTGGGAATCATAAAACGGATTTGAGCTTTAACATGTTTACATTCACCGGATCAACAGCGATCAGCCTAAGCACTATCAAAGTGGTTGAGCACTGCTTATAAAGGTTTAAATGTTTAAACCTTTCCCTTTTTTTAACTTTAAAATTAAACACTTCAAACAAAATCAACTGCTTTGGGGAAATGATTACAGACTTGAGAAGCTTTATAAAGTTCGGTATGAAGCAGGCCCTTTACTGACAAAAGGAACTCTTTAAATGCCATGGAGTGTGTTTTTTCTATCTCTCTGTTTTATTCAAAGTGAAGGATGTCCCAGAGATATTGATTTTCTTTCTTCCAAAATGGATAGGTAACATTTGCGGAATGAAGTTTCTAAATGATAAAAAAGTCTTTTGGGGAATCATCGGGAAAGTGTCTTGTTTAGTTGGACAGGGCTCTGTATGAAAAAATATTTAAATTCAATACCATTTTGCGCGACATGGACGTTTATGTCCCTGAGAGTGTGATTTTCACGGGCAGGAAGCCCACATCGTCTCGAAGAGATGTCGTCAGCTCTTGGCAGGCTGCACTGAGCTATTCAGTTTTTCGGTTAGAGAGAGAGAAGCAGATAAGGTTTCAGTCCGTGTGGCTTGTTGCTCTATTCAGCTTTACTGTGTGTGATGGTTTGAAATGTGAATTTAGAGCATCCTTGCTAAGAGAAGCAGGGCTACCCATCGCTGTTACGCTCATGAGTAATCCCAGGGCAAACTCTTATGTTTGTCCATGCAGGAGAGGGAGCATATTAGCCATGTTGGCTGTGTGTAATGTGTTATGCCTGCACACAGTCTGCTTCTGCTGATTGTGATGGGATTTACATGGGAAGAGCTCATGAACAGTGTATTTATACAGCTGTATTTTTATAAAGTCAGCACTTGTACTGGCGCTGAGGGCCTTTCTGTCCACCTCATGGAGCAGACACTAATCCTTTGATCTTTACTGCTCTATTACAACAAATACATTTAAACCCTTTTAGTTTAACACGCTCTGGGGAGCAATCTAAAGGAATCTAATGTATCTCACACCTTTTAAAGCTACACACAAAGTGAAACACAAAGAATATTGATGGAGGAGGTGACCCACAATCTTGTTAAGTTGCCAAATGGTGTAAGAAATTGAGAGCAAATCACTCAGGTTAATCATAGAATTACAACAAATAACAGTTGGACTCTGAGTCTGTTGTAGGGACACCAGAGATCATTCTTGGCCTGAGGAGGTGAAACTCACACCAGTCATCCCATCTGTAAAGCGTCAGTTTCCCATGCTGCACCTGTTAATCCCACCCCAGCCAGTACCTGTGAGAAAGCCTGAGCTCAGCATCAGATTGGACAAAGGGCCTTTTCTAACCTCTTGTATCCGTTAAGAACAGCAGGTTTCTGTTTGTCACCGGAGAGGCATGCGATTAGCATACCTGTCCTTTTAAAGGAGGTGCCTCTCCGCTCAGGATGCTTTATGGTTGAGTGAAGTTTACGAGAAGTGCAATTAATGTGCCATAGGGTAGGCAAACGTTAGGGTTTTTACTAACAGCACATTGCCCTGCTTTTTTTGAAACTAACATCCAGCGTAATGAGGTGTGACATCAGTGTGCGTTGAAGGATCGTCTTCAGAGTCAGCGACAAAGGGCTACTGTCTTTTATGAGCCTGGGCTGAAATTAAAGTCTGCCGTGCTCCCACTAACGATAATTCATCGGCCAAGGTTCACCCTGACTTTATTGCTATGTAAATGTCTGTATCGTATTTCCTTCTGGGGTGGGGTGAGGGAGTGGCATTCAGCTCAGATGAGAGAGGCCTTGGCTCAGCTGAATGCAGGTTCTGATCCTTTGACAAACACACAAATAAATGCAATGATTCCTGCTCTTTGTGTGTCAGTTCAACTAATGAATCTGTGATTACCAAGGATTTTTCTAGAGTGTGCTTTTGCCCTATTGTGGCTGGCGACATTGTATACTCTTCCTATTGTTAACAAATCTTAAGACCAATAATATATTGATCCTACTGACAAGTACTTCTGTTGAGCCAAAAGCCTGATATAGATAATTCCTCTGTGCCAAAAAGCTCCCTTTTGTCCAAAAATGATTAAAAATATGTTCAGAGGCTAAAGTGTCACATTGGTTGATAATTTCCTTCATTAAAATGAACAGAGGCAACATTTTGACTCAATCACATTTGCAATATTTTAATGCTGAAAGTACTTAGTAGTGCACCAAAGGTGTATTGATCCACAGCTGAAACAAGTCCCCAACAAATGCACAGTTTTCTCCTGTTCAGGCAATGCTTTCTTAACACTTTCTTTCTTAACAAGAGCTCTTGTGTTTCAGATAGTTACAGAACATATTTAAGAGACATTGTTAAAGATTATTTTTTGTTGTGTCTTAGGGCTCAATAGTGAAGAGGGACAGTATTAATGAGAGAGTCTAATGCATTTTTAATTTTGGTCTTTTCATAAGATGTCTTGACAGTAATAAAAATGTTTTAAAAATACCAGAAATACAAACTTTATTATTATTCATCAATCATCAATTTATCTCTATGGAATACCATTTTGTTTCAGTACCGCTATTAGTGCTGCAACTATCAATAATTATAATTTTTGATTAATAAATTTTAATAACTTTGAGGAAACACTGGGGCATCCTCATTTTTAATAAAGATCATGAGATATGATCAAAATCCCTTGAACAGCTTCTAAATACCTATTTTCAAAAAATAACTTTTCTAACCCCCACAACACACTTTTATTTTTGTCTAACTTAATTAGTTTTAGCTCTGTATTGTGCACCCTGTTGTGCTGGGAACAAAAAATTACTCTTATGAAGGATAATAATTTTTGAAAATGATTGAAAAAAACTTCTTCATGTTGATTATTTACATGTTTATATTCAGAGGCAGTGGACAGCAGGTGCCAAAAGGTAGATTGATTTGGTTTAAAAATCTCAAAAAAGAGAAATGCCCATCTGTGAATTGCTTATTTTATATGAGAGACATCTAAGAAAAAAAGGCAGTGTAGAATGATATAAAAAAGAGAATTTTTTTTAACTTTTCTGACTTTCTACACCCCCCCAAAAAAATTTTCTTCATAAAAATACCCAATTTTTTACCAAAAGATTTTATCATTCAGTTATATAACTTGCGTATAAAATTCCTATCTGATTAATCAACAAAATAACTTCCCTTTCCTCTCCTTTTAAGTTGAATGAGTTTATATTTAGGTTTCTTTTTGTTTTATTTCTACATGAAACATAGACAGACAACATATATACAACAAATATATATTTATATATATATATATACACATGTATACACACAAATATATACACACATATATACGCGTGTTTTTTTGTGTGTTTATATATACATATATATATATACACACACACACACACACACACACATATATCCTTGGATGGTTTAACTCTCCAAGTTGCTGAAAATAAATGAAGAGTGGCTGTTAGCTGTCCACTATCTGCTTCCACCTGAATGTTAAACACTAAGAATTAATTTCACTCTTTGAAGTGCTACCATCATCTTTCCCAAACTGAATTTTTGTCAAAACTTCACATAGTGCTCCAACAGAAATTTAAATTAGCCTCTGGAAAGGTCGATAGGTTGGATATTTTTTCACGCTGCTCAAAAGAGGAAAAATCTCTGACAAAAGGAAGATCTGAGCCACACCGACATGCTTTCCTTTTGTCCACACTAGCCCCATTGTTTGTGACTTTAAAGGATAACAGGAGCTACATACAGGTATTCTTAGTCCATTGAGGATCTTTTTCCCCATAGACTATCTTTGTTCTCGAAGCTGTGGGCAGAAAGTGAACAAAGGATGATGATGCAATGTGAGACTTTCAGCTCCTTTAAAAGTAGCTCCCACTGAGGCTGTTTGTAAAAGCCATCAAGGTGGGGAGCTGAATATAGTCGTGGACACACATACTGGTTACATTCTTTCAGTGGAAGAAACTGGGACTTAGGCATGGCATAACCGTCCTCATGCTTATTATTTTATTTTTATTTTTAAGCCAATCAATCGTTGACAAAAAAGTCAACTACTGTTTAGTTCTGGTTTACAGTGAATCTTATCAAGCCTTAAACATATTAAAGCCCAGATTTTCCATACAGAGACTGCAGTGAGACCTGCATCAAGAAATTTCCTCTGATCCAAGGCCTCATATGGCATATATGGTGCTATTCATGACAGTCATCTAATGCATCTAACTGACACATTTGCTCACATTTGCATGCAAACATGCCATCAGTGAATATGTTAACATGCTGTTGTTAAGCAGGTCTGAAATTGGCCTTTCATCCTTATAATCTGACAAATGCCTCTTAAGACTTGCTAATTAACACTAAACACTGAGTATGGCTGAGGCTGATGAGATTTTTAATTAGTTTTAAAGGTATGTGATCACAAAGAAAAGTAATAAATAAAATGAAATATTGACCTAAAGATCACCCCTCAATGTGAATGCACCAATTCATGACAACCTATGTAATGGTTTTTGAGACATTTCACTTAAACTCTAATCTGTCACTGTCATGGCAGCACCAGAGAAAGAGTCAGAGGATCACCAAAATCAGCAGGGTTCATCTTCAGGCGGCCATGAATGTCTGTTTAAGATATCATGCAAAAACTTTCATTTGTTTCAGCGATATTTCAGTCTGAAAAGAAAATGTAATATTCTTCATTGTTTTTTTCCTCTCAACTACTCAACTATTTATCTCCTAACCCTACCAGTACACCTGCTTTTTAGTGAATGAACCTTTACTATCCGTGGGGCATCGTGTTAGGTTGCTGCTAATGCTAACTGAGTATTTCCCACAGCTGCAGCTTCATATTGAAAGCATTTAATGGGTGAAACGCAAGTTAAATTTTACTTCAACGTAGGCTAAGGTAGCCTAGCTAGTTAACTACTATTTTCAAATAAGTCTTGGACGGCACTTTTATTTAAGTTTTCAAGTTCTCCATGAGGATCTGAAATATGGCAAAGTTGCTGCTTTTAGCATTTTGCTGTGACAACTAATCCTCTGTCATTGGAAATTTTAGTAAATGGACCTCTTTCAATTTTCATTGAAGACCTCTGGTACAGATAACTGCGACGTTAAGTGCAAATATGACGGTTGTGCATGTGTGTGTGTGTGTGTGTGTGTGTAAGGCTGTAGCCTATGTGTGGGAGGGTGGAGGGAAGAATAGAGTGACTGGGCGTGTCCAAGCCCCGCCTCCCAGTGCTGCCAAAGTGGATACTTTTTCACGTTTTACATGCATTTTTTGAATTTCAAGGAGAAGGCACTACAAAAAACTCTGAGGGTCTAGTGACTCTTAAAAGCATTTTTACCCTTTCCTTGTAGCTCTGAAGTGTATTCTGTAGTTTTTGTGTGAATTTTTAGCATTTAGGCTTTAGCCAGTGTAATTTTCAGACATTCAAGGCCTCTGTTAAGGTTTGAAAGCTGTGAATGCCTATTGTCAATTTCTACCTGACGTTACTCGCAAAAACTTGGCCACTCAATTGTTTGAAGGTTAAAGTGAAGATAAATCCCCTTTTTCATTTCTAAATGTTGGAAAAAAGAATCTCTGAGCTCTCCTGCCACCAGTTTACGCCCTCAGATAAGGCAGAATGGTGAGACCTTAGGTTGTTATTTCTCCAAGAAGCTCTGGTCTGCCCCCTACTCTCTGGTAAGTGCAATCATCATCAGCAGCTGTCTGCCAGTGTTTGACCCTCTACCCCACTCATCCAACTCATGCAATACTAAAAGCTCTGCAACACACACCAAAGCCTATCAAAAAAAAATGTCATTAGATCTAAAAGTTGAATGTATACGTCATGAACAAAACTTCAAACTCTTTGATCCAACCCCAGTAAATGTAGCTGATGTTTTTAGAGTTTTCCCAACCCAGTACCTTTTATAGATACCTCTGATACATATGCAGGAAAGGACATTAATGACTGAGTAAAAAAACATGTAAGTGCTCTGTTTAACTGCAATATTAATTATACATGATACCAAGTATAAAATTTGCGTGTATATAATATCTCCTCTATTTACTTACCAGCCAACATGAATGCCAGTTAAGACATAACTTTGATAAGCTTAAATGAGGTGATTATAGTAGCCATGACAATGTTTCAATCATACTTGCATTGCAAGTTAAAGTGTTAAAGTGTAAAAATACTATTTTTTTCCCCATATTGTGACATGAAGAATTAGGAACAACTTATTGCAACACAGCTTATGAAACTACATAAAGTAACAAGGTTAAAACATGTAGAGCAAGTGTTTATAATGCCATAGCATGCTTCTTTAACAGGAGCAAACAACAGCAATAAAAGTAAACTGTAGGAATGCGTGTAACATTACAATATCAATGACTAAATCTTGAGATAATTGGATGCTCACCTTCATATTGCGGATGGACGCGAGGTGCGTAGGATCCAAATTTGATCAGGACGGGGATGTCGAGTCCTTGTCGAACCCATTCCACCACATGCGGGGCAGCTGAGCGCACAGATCTTGGCTGTGGTAGAGGAAAATTACATTTCAACTCCACCACATCACCCACCTTTCCACGCACTTCCGGCCCTGCACCCTCAGTGGTCACTGTTTGGTGTATCAGAGGCAAAATGACAAATTGGGCCAAGTTATAGTTTTGTATTATACCTGAATAAAGGATTTATATGGACAAAAGTGTTCACATATCATGGAAAAGATTATGTGCAAGTAAAGTGGGTTGCAAAATATTTTTACAGTCAAAGAGTGAAGATACTTACAAAACAGGCAAAAAATGGCCACCAAAGAGAAAGTCTGCAAATATGATCTCGCTGACCCCATATCTGTCACTCATACAACCTGCATGTTCAATCTGTTGGCAAAAGAGAGACAATTGTCACAATCGCATTACTTCCTTGGCCACACGCAAGAAGACAGCCATCTGTGACAGATTTCCAAACTAAAAAGGCTACAGCAGAGCTGTCGCTTCTGTCATAATTTTACAGACAGGGGTAGAGAAGTGCTCAGATTTTTATACAGCTTTCCAATAACTGGAATTCATCCCATATCATTACACAAATGGGCAGAGCTGCTTCTGCTGCCAGAAAACTCCCTGGCCCTATATCCTTTTCTGAAAGTAAATGTCATAAATGTCACATAAATCTTCTGAGAGTCACGTGTGGAGCGACATCTAAGTGTTTTATTTGGAACACATCAATGAAGACATTTGGCTGGAGCAGTCAGGAGAGTCAGCACTCAAGGACAGCGATAAGCTGAACGAGGGGAGGGGAGGCCACAGCGAGGCATCAAGGAGTGCAAGGTGATGTCAAGACACAGCATGGCATATAATATTGTCAGAAAGACGCCTACTTCCATCTTATCAAATGTGTAAAACAGAGTGAGAGGGACAACATGTTAGGTCAGATTTATGGTACGCACTAAAAGGCATCTATAATTTTTACCAGCAATCACTTCCTGTGTGAGGAGCTACCAATGACTGTGTGAAATCATTCCCTGCATTAGTAAACACCACACACACTGATGGGATGGCCTTTCTTTTACACATTTGTTCTTACAGTGCACTGCAGCTGCTGCTGCTGGGTTAGGTCAGCTTTAACAGGAAGTGGGCTAACATCATCACTACATCCACACACCAGTCCAACCTTGCTTGCTATAACCCACATCTACAATATCTGATTCAGCATAATTCATACAGTATGCCTACATAAAGAGCAACAGCTGATTTCTGATGGCAGTGCCACAGACAAATGCTGCGTGTTTGTGTCAACATGCCTATTCACTCACAAAGGCAAACATTAAAACATTTGCCAGCTGAGAGCCAGAAAATTGCTTTTGTAACCAGCCCAGCGTGAGGCAGTGAATTAGTAGATTCCTAACTTAAAGTGACTCTATGGGATCTCAAGCTGAATAGTGACCACTGCAGCTACAAATGACAATACTGGACGGTGATTAATGCAAAACTACCTTTTAGCATTCAGCTAAAACGTTAAGCTTCATAACAGAAGCACAATTAGAGAGACATTATTAAGCAAACTGACTAAACAATGTCTATTACACAACTATATTTAACAAATGTTTGCTAGCATAAACTGACATAAGCCACCATGAGCCTTTGATCAAATATGAGTAATAGTAAGTAAGGCCGCAACAGCAGTTAACTGTGTTCCAATTCACATAAATTCACTCACATATTGTGCTTTTGCATCCCTCAAACATTATAGACTTAAAGTATGTGAAAATACGCAGTAACAAATGAGAGTACCATATGTCTACTTCTATTTCATATGCTGATCATGTTTTGTGTTCTAAAAAAAGCGATAAATTCCTTTAGTCATGAAAATGAGTAAAAATAAAAAGTGCAACATTATGATATTATTACAATAACAATATGATATTCTGTCTTAAAATAGTGGAATGGAGATGTGACCTGATATAAAACAGAAATTGTCCCAAATATCAGTTATAGTATTTTGATTTTCTCTCACAGTCAGTGTAGTGGTGGAAATTATCTCACTGTTACTGATTAAATAAATTCTACTCATTGCCAGCTGCTAAATTCTTGATTGTGGACACTTTTGTTTGTCAGTGGAAGGCACGATACATGTGACACAGCGGCTCAGCAGAAAAGTGAAAAATTGTTGTGTGGAACAGCTCCGCTGACAGCTCATAAAACAACAACCTCCCAACCAACAATAAAAAAGGACTGACTCCTTGCGGTAAAAAAATATCTCACCATTTGTAAAGAGTTCTCTTACTGACACTGGAAGTTACAGTTTGATTGACAGCACATAGTGTGTATCGATTCTAGCTGTGAAATTGAAGCATATAATAATTTCTTGAACGCTATTTGCCACAAAATGCAATGTCAACATTGGCACATGGAGAGTATTAAATGTTTATTATACCATGGTCAGGGTGAATGCCTAGGTCTGATAGCTGCAGGGTGCTCATAAATTTCTAATAAAGGACACAAGGCTAAGAAGTTCCAGAGAAAATGTCTTCTCACCATTTTAAATTAAAGCACTGGCTCCGTCTGACTCGTAACCAGTCACCTCAACATTAGAAATAAATTAAACAGTGTAATCTTTCAACAACACTATGAAAACGAAAGGAGGCCAACTGTAAAATAAGTTGCCCCTCTGAACTCATTGATACTTTGTATCAGATAAGCCATTATCTCACATACCGTTCACTCATTAACTTGCTACTCCGGGGTTGGGCGATAGTAAATAACCTGTCATTTATCTGATAAAATCTCGATACTCAGTAGAATAACACTGCTTGATAGCTAGGTTGTCTTGTTGTAAAAATACTGTAAAAATAGTTTTAATGTCTTACTGTTTTCTCTAGCTAATGACTTGCTAGCATAACATTATCTTACTGACTCAGGTAAGCCAAACGGTTCAATGAGCTAAACAGACAAACAAATATCTCCCATTGCCAAGTCATATCTAAGGTTCATCTTATTTACTGGAGTAGTAAACATTGTTTCATTTGCATAAAAACTTTATAAGATGACAACGATTCTACCTATTTAGTTGAACTCTCAGGTGTTACCAGGAATAGCGAAATTACAGCTTTTGAAAACTTTTAAGTAATGGTTTAAGTGGGTTAATGACTTCATGAGCAACATAATCTGAAAGCGATTACACCTCATCAGCCATAATCCCTCACCCACCATCAAGGAAATTTGTCCTTGACAGTAGAATTTAACACACAAATACATCAATAAGACATGACAAATTGCAAGCAAATAACTATCTGATGAATGGCATTGAATTTGCACATAAAGTCCAACTAGTACAGCTACACACTGCTTAAAACTTCATACTTCCTGTGTAGTGTACAGGTTTGAATTTGCGACACAGTCAGGGCTCCTAAGATGAATTTGGCAAAACTGCATGAAATGGTATTGTTACTAAAAATGAGATGTAGGGTCAAGATTTATTGTATTTTCTGCATAGTTTTTCTCTACGGTTACATGTTTTTTTATTTAAAATAATCTACTGTAATCATTACATATAGCTAGATAAAGCTCCGTTGTAATGGATTTGTGTAGTCAAATAATTACAATTTTCATCTTCAGTGTTTTCTATACCTGTAAAAAGTGAACACACCCTGTCTCAGTAGCAGCACTTGGCCCTATCCGTGAGGCTTTTATAGGTTTTTCATTTCATGACAGGGGCGAAGTTTGAACCGGTGGAAAACAATTACACAGGCTGTCAACAGCTGCAACGCTTGTTCCAACACACTCCCATGCTTGAGCAAACAGTATGGCATGCACAGATTCCCCACGAATCAAAGTGAAAGTCAAAAGAAATCCTCAATCTGCGGAGTGTCTGCTGTATCGCTGTCTCTTGGAACGTCAACAGACTTCTGTCCCCTGCCCTTTACCAGTGTTGCATCATGCGCAGCAATGCAACAGAGAGCTTATCCTGAACTTATTACATTTGAATTAGGCGTCAAGAGTGTTTGCTGAGACTGAGCCCTGCGAGTCGCGGTAAAACTTCATTATGATTGTGTTGCTTCTCATCTTCACACTGTGGGCGAGTATAAAAGAGCAGTGCACACACGCACTCGCACCCATGCACAAATTAAGACTGCCTGTTGCCATGACTAGGCAGCGGTGACTCTTCCCTGTTTGCAACATAATGAACAGATGCTCGGCATCTTGTCCTCATCCTTCATTGACTGCCTCTTGTTAACTCATTAGAACAGAGATGATAAGGATTGAATACCGAATAATGACATTGATCATGTCACTGATTAAAGAAATATAACCAGACACTTCTGCCCTGTGTTTGCCACCTGTATACAGACAAATGAATAAACATGTTGTTTGTAGTTTTATTGTTTTATTGTTTTAACAAGGTAAGACTTATTTGTATGTCTGGCAAAATGGCGAGGCAATAAAGTCGAACAACAGTGATAAAAAAAATCTGTTATGGAGAGAAAGAGAGCAGGAGAAGTGCGGCAACACAGCAAGACAAAAGATGAGAGGCGAAAAAATCTCGTTAAGCTGCGGGACATTTTCTGTCATTAAATCTGGACTAAAAACTCGGAGCTGCCAGACAGAGCGGCCTGCGCAGGTGAAACGCTTAGCCGTGGCAACACAGACGGTCTCTAGACATTTTCAGAGGGATTCTTCCTTCCTCTGACGTTGAGGACATGCATAAACATAAGCACATCCACAGCACAGCACTCTGGAAAATGTTTAGAGCTATAATAAATGAGCCTGTAGTGCACAAAAGAAAGTGCCCTGTCTCACGCAGATTTATCAGCTGACAGAAATAGAAATGTCAGTGACAGGCATGCTGTTGAAATTCTGTGTTGTTGCCATTTTAATCTACACAAGAAAAGAAATGGGGACCAGCTGATTAATCATGACTGAGCTCCAGTACCAGATTTATAAGCAGTTCTGCCTCCTCTTAATCTACCTCACTTGAAACCAAACAATAGAGGAGCAGCTATGCATTCGTCCTGTGATCGAATACCATTTCTTTCATGAGTATGACCACGTTTGTTTGTGTCTATGCTTGGAGCATGTCCTATATAATGGCCCTGGTATTGATTTATACAGCTACAGGTACTGAATGTGTAAGGGGAATTTGCTCAGTGGGTTAGGATGGTTTCAAGGCTGTTTGTATCTGCCAGGAAGCTTAATTAGACATTAACCTCAGACCTTAGAGAGAGTAAAAGGGGGGGAAAAAAAGTCAAATTCCTAATGTGGTGTGACCTATGGGGGATAGTAAAGAGATAAATGGTGCTTTTAACTTTAAACTAACAAAATCGTACTCCACCAATTTTGCAATAACATCAGCAGAGCCAAAATAAATGAGTGATGATGAGATTAGTCAGCTTCATCCAAAAGATGTGTGTGTGCGAAACTTTTTTAACTTTGGGTATTTGACGTTGGTACAGCACCACAAACAAAACACTGGGCAGGCACATCCTTTCAGGCTGTCATAATAACAATGTTCACTTTCCAACTCATGAGCACTAAGTAGTCATTTAATATTGAAGTAATGACTAATCAGTATCCATTGATCGGACAACACCAATTGTAGAAGTTGGCCTTAATTTTGATCTCAGCTATGAACCAGTAACATTTTAGACATGTAAACACCAGGGATATTGATCAAAACCTCTTCCCTGTGAAAATAATACCAGCCTTTCTGGTGCAATTGTAATAAGCATCAAAATAAGTGTATCATTTTCCAGAGGCTCTCTGATGTTTCCAGATGCTAGTTTCATTTTACCAATACTCCTTGACCCAAAGATAGTTACAGAATGATCACATAAGACAAAGAAGAGAAGCAACTACGCCCATTTAGATGTGGATATGACTGAATTAACCACCATCTGCTCCAAATCATGTAGGAGAACCCCGGAGTGTTCGCTACAGTGGCTTTATCCAATCCAATCCACTCCATTTTATTTATATAGCACGATTTAAACAGACACAAGGTTTCCAAAGTGCTGCACAGCAAGATAAAAATACAGTAAGTAGCACAATGGAAGCACAATAAAACAATGTAGTCAATAGGATAAAATAGAATAAAATAAAATAAGATAAAACAAACAAAAAAAAAAGTGGCTTTATCATTTATGGAACTGTAGAAATGTGGCAAACTCCATGAAAGGAGTAATGAAAACTCAACGGTTCTTATTTTCAGATGATTAAAAACTAATGCTTATGAATAATATACTCCATTTCTGCCACTTGAAAAATGACTAACACTATTAAACAACTATCAAAAACAAGTGGCTATTAATGTTCTGTGAACTGCCTGATAAATCAACTGACTAATGGTTCCAGCTGCACTGAACATTCTATAACAGATTGCAACCAAAAGTTTATCAGACTGCCATCGCACAGTTATTGTGTTTTCGGGCCAAAACTGAGGACTTGAGACTTGGACCGAATTGTGAGACAAGACTTTACTTTGGTCTGAGATCCCTGCAGACGTGAATTGAGTCTTTAAAATCAAAAAAATATCTAATTAAAAGTGGGAAGGTTTGACTGTAGAACATTAAAAAGTAAGTAAGGTAGTGACATACAGGCTGTGAACAGTCAGACAGGCTGAATATTTGATTATCAGGCCGCCGCACTGAAAAGTCTTTGTCTAAACTGGTTTAAAGGAATATCATTAGGTCAGCTTTCAAAGGGACTTCAGTAACATTAAAGACTTGTGCTTGACTTAAAACTTACTAATGAAGACTTTGAGACTTGACCTGGCCTTACTTCCTCTATGCCAGTCCTGTTTTACTGACTCTTTTCAGACAGTTCTTGACATAATAAACATGTTTCTGTAGTGCCTGACATCAGCCCTTTGGAGCTCTGTTAGCTGACGTGCTTTGAAAACTCACATCAGTATACTGATTGCCGGTCGCCTCTCGCCGCTGTAAAATGCCGCTCATTGGCATTCAACCTGCTATAACCCACCTCTGCAGCAGTAATTGTTATTGTGATTTATTACTTCAAAGCCTAAGCTCTTCTCCATGAGGTGCTTACATTATTCTGCCTGCAACCTGTTAGTGTACATTTTACTTTTTCCTGGCTTGCACATGGCTTGAAAAAGCCCATTTTTAAATTCTAACACAAGCTTCCCATCACAATAGGAACCCTCTGCGCGGCTAAGTTTGATGTGCACTTAAGAGAAAATAGGACAGTGTAAAGAGGGGAGAGCAAAAGAGAAAAATAAAGAGGTTTCCACTGTGTGGGGATTGCATCTTTGTGCTCTGAGTACAAACATTAGGTGTCTTTTATAAGAATCACAGAGCAGGCAAGCAAATCCAGATGAAAGCCACACTTATGTTTGGATTTATTCATTTATGTCATTTACTTCAGTCATATACAGAAAACAGAGGCCATCAGGGGCTAAAAGTATAGATGGGGCAGAGTAATTGTCGGGTAAAGAACTAAACACACAATCATTATGAACCTTTCAGTAAAATATCATTTAACATTAAGTTTATTGAGTCTTTTCCAAAGCAAATTACTTAAAAATTCATTTTTTTACATTTTCATTTATTGCTTTCCATTGAACTATTTCCGTGCAATTATTTGTCATTTCTGAGCTGAATGTTTTGCTTTTTTTTTTTTTTGACTCTTTTGAGTTTTTGCATCTAAATCACATTATATAAAGTGTAATCTGCTGTCCGTATGCTGGCCTTCCTTGCCAAAATGCACCTTTCCCTCAAAGCTCCTGCACCGGGATTGGCTGCTGTCAAAATGATTCAAAGCATTTCTGTAGTCAGGAAAGTGAAGAGCTTTTGACACATGAGTATACTTTTATTTGGTGTTAGGGAGGATATCAAATAAGTCATACTCAAAAGCCTGAGTGATGTTGATTTTGTTCCATCAAGCTGAAGTTAACAGAATCAAGGAATGAGTCAGTTATATGAGTCAAGTCCACACCTCTGGTTAAAAATAAACGACTTCCTGGATTGGGGACAATCTTAACTGGGCATAAACAGGTAAAAGTTAATCCTAGATAAAGCAGAGAGCAGTGATTTGGTAAAGCAAAACTAGGCCCTGAAATTCAGTAAGGCTCAATTGGAAAAGGTTGATGTCACCTACTTGTGCACCAATCAGCATGTAGCAACATTTGAATCAGAACAGTGATACCTGATCCACTCAAACCACACCCATCCAGTTCCAATGAGACCGTTTTTCAGTGTTGAAGGATGTTATTTACATATTTTTATACTTACATAGTCACATTATAGTCGGTGTTGTGAGGACATACTTCAGCTTTTGTTTTCTGGGGCTTTAAAGACATTAACAGCTGATTTTACATAATGCCTGTTTGTTGTTGGTTTCCCATTGTGTCATTATAATGCTGCTGAGACGTTCTGACATGGATAATTCATGAGAGTGATCGTCACAATGCCTCCTTTAATATTTGTGAGAGTCCCATTGTTGTCAAGCAGTGACTCAGTAAATTATTTCCAATGAATCTACTCTGAAACAAGACTCTAAATCAATTTTAACAGCAGACTTTTTAGTCATGAAAAGCACACTGGGAAAACACATGCAAAAACACTGGGATGAACTCTGTAGTGTTTTGCATCTACCCATCATGCATTTAGGATCAGATTTGAAATGTTTGCAGCTTCCCTGTGTTTCAGGAGGTGTCAGGCAAGTCATTGTCCTTCACAAAAAGTACTTAAAATGAATTTTCATTCACCTCCTTCAGATGGTGTTATGGAAAATTGCGCCCATCTGGCACCTTAACAGACTCAATCAAACCAGAAATAGAATGTGAAATCATTAAATGTGTCTAGTCTGAGGAAGTCAAGAAAAAATATTTCACCCACAATCTGTGAAATGAAGACAGACACTGGTGTCAATACAAAATCAACAGCACAAAAAGATGAGATTTTGTAGTGTGTCTCTATTGTAGGATTGTAGGATATAGAGTCATGTAATATATATTGTTATTTCTTTTATAAACGTACCAAATGTTAGTTAAAAATAAAAAATAGACAATTAAAAATATATTCCACTACTACAAAGAATGCCTTGATAGTTTCCATGAAAGTACGCCAAACTAAATTATAAGCTCTTGCAATTAAGGTGTTCAAGTTTCATTTAAATAGACACTGGTGGCAGTGTTTTGATCCACGTAGCCACCATCTTGACCCTGTTTATCATCGCTCCAAAGAGTTCAGGGCAAAGGTTTCACCATCACGACACAATAAAACAATAAATGCAAAGAGGAAAAAAACAGCACAGAGGTCGCATAAATAAATGATTAACACGGATCCTCTGCCTGGTCGTGAGAAGCCACTGCTGCCGAGTTCAGGCTCCACAAACTTTCCGTTCAGTCTCACATTTCCCATTATTATGAACAGAAAAGCCCCCATAGAAACTTCATTACTGATGTTTAAATGCATGACACAGTTCAGAGGATTGAGAGAAAATTTCGCACTCCCCAGCTAGAGCTCAGAGCATTAGTTTTTCATCCTTTCAAAGCCGCTGGAAGTCAGAAACACTTCCAGAATCATTAACTGCTGGTTTTTTTTTTTACTTATCCTACCTGTAGCTCGATTACTGGCAGCCGCTGTGACACTTCCTTCTAAATACACATCCTTGGTGTGTCCCGTCTCAGTCCAACCAGTGCCTCAGTTTTGCTCCGTGTGGAGACCGGGTCACTGTCTGGCACACTATAAAGCAGGGCCTTAATCCTTGGCTGCGCTGCAAACTACCTGAAATATGAGCGGTTTTTTCTTTTTCTCTTTCTTTTTCTTTTTTTTTTTAAACACCCGCAGGCAACAGGTGTTCACTTCACGCACAGGTGACGGTGAAGCATCGACGCACCTTTGCTGCTCCCTCGCTCAGCCCTCTGAGAGTCCACCTCCCCCATCCTCCCCTCCCCTCCCCTCCCCTCCCACCTCTAGCTGCTGCTGCTCCCTTGTTGTTCAAAAGACTCGAACCACATTTAACATAAGTTGCCACTACAGTCATTTGAGCTCTTTAATGTTTAAGCCGATGCAGATTTAATAAATGTTTGTTTGTGCTGGCAGAGGATGAAAGGCGACTTTTTTTTCTTTTTTTTTTCTCTATTAATCCCCCTGATGGCATCCAGTTTAGTGGTAACCACAAGAGGGTGTGCTTTACCTGATGTTGGTGGTCAAAAGAGGAGAAAAAAGTCAACACTTGCTGGATGTATGAGTCGAAGTACACAAAAAGCGGTAAAATCAGACCGTAAACTAGCTAAAGCCTGCCATCTCCACTTTTACATGCTATGTTTATTTAGAAACCTTTGCTGTGTGAGTGTGTGTGTTTGCAATACCCCCTTGCTATACATACTGACACACATGTATTGTGTGACTCAGTATTAGAAATGTTTTTTTTATTAAAGGTTTAATTCACAATTTATCCCCACACTATTAAAAGTGTGTCTTTAAGGAGAAGAACCGTAACAACAGAACTTCAGATTTTATATCAGGTCTTTGTTTTATTTTGCTTTTCCTAAAGTCAAGCAACTACAGGCTATGAAAAAATACATTTTTCTTTTATATATGTGCACAAACAGCAATACTTCATACAAACAGTAATATATTCTATTTGAAAAATACACTGTTCTTTGCTACAATTGTCTTAGGATAGTACTTCTGAAATAATAATTTAGGAGAAATATAGCTCCCAAAGCTTCTCGTGATATAGGAGACACTACCGTCTCAGTTATATATTTTGAGATACACTATGAAACAGCTGCGCAATTGTGCAAAAAACACAAAGGTTCTCAGTAATCCAGGTCATGGAATTTCAAGCAGTAGTACATTAAAGGCATTTGTGCGGAGTCTAAAAAATGTCTCACCATTCATCAAAGGTTTGATGTTTTGAATGAGCAGCGAGTGTTTTACATCTGCTAAATTGCGCTACACCATTGCTGGCGAGCATCAGATCCGGCATCCTCCACTCATTACAATCACTACTCGTGTTTGGTTCACTGTTGTTGAGTTTCTAAAGCCTCTACAGTTGGCCAAGCTGTTGTGTGGAGGATAATAGAACATGAAGCAGTGAATAAACAACACAGTATTATAAAAAAAATGATCAGCAAAACAGTTCGAATCCTGCATGGTGCACCTGTGAACAAACACAAGTCTCTCTGGCAGGGCAGTGATAAAAGTTTTGCCTTGTTACATTCAGAAACTAAAAAGTAAACAGCAGGCAACAGTCTCAAGATAAACAGTGTGGTTTAAAGGAAGGGATTCTCCGCCAGTCGACAGTCGTCTTTTGGCTCAGTCACCAAAATCCGGGATGTCATCATAGGAATATCCTCGGTAACCCTTGGCTGCAAAGTAGGCGATCCTCAAATGGTAAAAACCAGGAAGGAAAACGAGTATTCCTATGATGATGACAGGAATGGTGCGACCTGGGTGCTGAAAACAACAACAACAATAACCTATTAGGGATTACAAGTAGACAATTCTTTGCATTATGAGATTTACAAGCCAAAAAGCTGGGGAACCTCACACAAAACATCATATGCTGAAATAGTCTGGTTGGTAATGAGTTGCTGGAAGCAGCATCACAGAGTGCTTAATGTGCTCAATGGGCTTTCACAACCTTATCTACACATTGCCTGCCAGCATGACGTAAACGCCCACTGAATGAAAAGGGTGTGCAGGAGGCACACACATGATAGCTTCATCTTTCTAAACACTGCCTTCATGTAAATCGTCATTTACTTCATATACATAGCAGCTAACCACCTGGAGGCACAGGCAGTCACCATCAGCCCCAAGTGAAGTGTTTCATTTCACCACCAGATGGCAGTCTTGTGCACAGTGTTACTATAGCCCATGTACAGCTTTTTTTTTATTCAAAATGGTGCACTGCTGAATCAGACATCAAAGTTGTAAACATTTTTACCTGTGTGTATGTGTTTTTAACCAATACTGGTTAAGATGTGTTGGAGTTTTATCATGTTGATAACCCTGAAATGAGACCAGTTCACCAGAAACACTGTTGTCCTATAGACACATACTCACTCTTCTCCTTTCTCTTGCTCTCTCTGTCTCTCTCATCAAAATAACAGAGGGCGCATTCTCCTAATCAGAAACTTCTCTGACTTACTGCAATAGAACATGCCTGCATACCATTTTTACATCACCCGGTGCTTGAACCTGCAATTTGTGGTGTTAGATATGCTATTCTACTGTGTGTGGGCTAATTGGCAAGTCAAACGGCTCAAATACTCTGATGCTGCCTTCATGTCAGATCAATTTTCTGCAAACGCGATCTGCAAACTGGAAAAAATATTAAGATTAACCTCCTACTGGTAATTACAAGTATAATATGTGCAGACTCTGTTATCTCCCGCATGGAGTCATGAATTAAGGCAGCAGAAACCACAGCAGGGGATCCACCAGAACTGGCACTACAAGGTATAAAGTATCAAAATCATTAGTTATATTAAAACACACACAAAAGCATTGTGGCCAGGAAAAGTATGAGCGCAGCAGAAAGATGAAATGGCAGCGGGCAATAAAATGTCAAAACAAGTGTTCAATTACAGCTATTAAAGGCAAGATTAACAGCGGCATGAGTGTTTTAATTACAGCTTGAGTCAAGATTTTGGAGGTTGTGTTGGCTCTGTCTAAGTGTCAAAAACATGGTTTAGTATTACACCACAAAACTTCTTTGGCACTGACTGAAATGTTTTCATACCCTGGCAAGGAGTGGCAAAAACTGGACTGAAATCTGTACATAGAGAGATAGGGAGTCCAGTAATATTTGTCTGTCTAGTTTGCTAATTATTTTATCAAATGGTTCCTGGTTGAACTCAAAGTTTTAAATTCACCATTAAAACAAAAGAATCTGTGCATATTTTAGAACACCAAACTGTAATCTGGACTCAACCTTAAATGAATAGTTTGGGGGAAATTGCATTTACTTGCCTAAAGCAGGTGAGTAGGTTGTTTCCACTCTCATCGCTGTACACTTAATTTAAAGTTAACAGGCAGCAGCCAGCAAGCTCAGCTTAGCGCAAAGACTGGAGACTGAGGTAGACGGCTTAACTGGTTCTGTTCAAAGGGAACAAAATCTATCTACTAAGTGTTTATTAGCAAGCTGTAGTGGTGCTGAAAGGCAGCTGGCTGTTTCCTCCATTTCTAGCCTCTACGCTTAGCTTCTTAGCCAGTGTACAGACCTCATTAAAGCGGTATCAATCTTCTCATCTTTCTAATCACAGAAAGGAAATGAGCGCAGTTCCCAAAATGTCAAATTGATTGTTTAATAACAAGATGAATCCAAGATGATCTCAAGACCTAATTAATCAAACTACCATTAGAGGTATGAGGAAACACATTTTGAAAATAAAAATAACTATTTAAATTCACAAAATTTCACATGCCTCACCAAGACAGTAACAGAGAAATACTGTATATTTGTAACAGACAGGAAGGAGGCAGCTCAGGTGGAAACATTTTTGTCTCAAATGGATCCTCAGGAGACTTTTATTGTGGGAACATTCCCGACAGGGTTTTTGCTGTCAGTTTTAAGGAACCCCAATGTTACAGGAGAATGTGACACACTTGACAATAAGTCTTTTGGCAATAGAGGAGGAAATTGTGTTTCAGAGCATACATTTATATCACATTTCTTCTACAGTCCAATTATACAGGGGAGCAAAATCTGAACCCCAGATCCATTAATGTCATTTTTCCATTAGAGCACAATTTATTTAATTAACTGACCAAACTCACCTCAACCTCTATGGTTTCTGAGAGAAGAAGAGCTCCGAAGATTATCAGTAAGGAGCCAATCAAGAACAGGAATATTGCCAGAGCTATCGCCTTGTATGGGATCTTTGGTGGGCTTTTCTTGAACTGTAAATTGTTCAGTTGTTAGAAGACAAAACAGAAAACAGACACAGGATAAGAACATGAAGCTCATCAGACTTGCTCTTTTGCAGGCAGCCACTGGCATCTTTTTTTCAATGTAATAATAATAAAAATAATAATAATTTTTTTTAAAAAAGGTAAAGGCACATTTCAAAGTAGAGATTTATTGGAATTTATCTCATATTATTTGCCTGTGGTAGTAGAATTTTTACTGATTATCAGGCTCCTAAATAATCCACGGTGCAGTATGAGACAACAGAGATGGTGTCAGGGTTGCAGAGTTGCTAAAGATGAAGAACAAGTCTCTCACCTGTAAGTCAATGTAACCTTCGTCATCAGCAGCTAATCGTGAATACTTGACCTTGTTGCTGGAAATTCCAGCACTCAGCATATTGCCTCTTGCTGCCTTCATCTTTGCAGAGGAGCTGTTTAGAGAGAGAGACACACAGACATATAACATATGGTTTACTACATCCTGAAATCTAGTGTAAGTTAAGTTATAGCATCCGTTGTATAGGTTAGGTTAAAACTTTTATAGCAGATAAATTAACATTATCTGATGATAAAAGGTATATCGCCACTAGGGATGCACTGCATAGTTTGAAGTTTTCAAGCTTTGTTCGTAACGCTGACATCCAAATTCGAAATCAACGGTTGCATCAGCTATTGCACGTATCACAGGGTTTAAGTCCAGAGGGAGAGATGCCAGGAGACAGCTGCTCATGATGAATGCACCTTGGAGAGAGCTCAGGGCAGACTGGAGCTTCTGGAGGAGTAAACACTGGATTCTGCTCTGATCTGTAGCCGTTCACTGGTGGGAGGAGAGTTCAGGTTCAGGGGGGTTTTCCAACTTATGGGATTAAAGAGGATTTTTCTTTACCTTAACCTTCAAAGGATTGAGTGGACAAACTCATGTGAGCAACGCAGAGAGAAAATTTACCCTCTTTTGAGAGGTTATGGAGTTGAAGACTTCATAAAGTACAACAACAGACATTCAAAGCTTCATTTTAAATACTCAGTAGAGGCTTTGACTGTCATTAAAATGACATTCAGCCCTAATTGCCACACAGTCCTGCTTTAAGCACATCTCAATTTTAAAGCAACAAGCAACTTCCTCAGAGTGACTCAAGTGAAAGTTTTGAGCAGACTGATAAGTTAGAGAGCCAAAGATGCTGATCAAATTTTTCAAATTCCCACTGTCACTTCTTCCTGAAAATGTAAGACATTTTTTTGCCAACCTCTGAGACAACATTCCAGTTAGCCAACATTTTCAGTGTTTAACTAAGGCCAAGTTCACTAAATGTCTTGGTCTCAAGCATTTATTAGTTAAAGGAGACATTTGCACAGCATTTGGAACTTGTGATCCTTGTTGTTTTTAAAGAAAGCCTGCCTAAAACAGGGAATGAAGACAGCACTTGGCTCTTTAGGTATGTTTTTTCCCATCTTTCAAAGAATTTACTGTACAAGCACACATAGAGAAAAGTATTGATTTGTCAAGTATTTTTCTTTTTTGTTTAGAGAAATTAATACTGATCAAACAATTTGTCGGTCATACGGGTTACTTTTGTTAATAACTGACTAATGTTTCTTTCTGTTATTTATTCCATGCACATGCCAGTCAGCATTAATAAAGACAATTTACTCATAAATTTACCAGATTATCACTGGCATCCACACAAAAAAGTGGAGTGATGCATCTGATCTAATATTTCTCAAGGCTAAAATTTTGTTTATGTTGGAGATTTTGGCTTCATGCTTCTGTGCACTTGAACCCCTCATGGGAGACTGAATCCATGAATAAAAACTGTTGTTCTTTCTTGAACAGGGTATGGAAGAGTCTTCAGAAACATTCTGTTTTTTTGCTTGGAGCTGTCACATCAACTTGCCACCACAGAGCCTGTGATGAGGAAAGCTCCAGGTTACAGTCAATATGTAGTTAAAGCACTTACTACAATTGTGGGTTTTGCTAAAATGGAGGAAACTGTTTACAGGACCATTTCTTTTCTATATGCCCCAGTTTTATCTAAAAAAAACTATAATTCAGATGTGTGGGAGTATTCATTAGTATTCATCTGGATTGGTTTCAAAGTAACAAACAGAATGAACCTTTTGTGCTCATACCACTAGATTATTTGGATGAAATTGATTTCGTTTTGTCTTTTGCTCTGTTCTTTCTTAAAAAAAATTAAAACAAGTTAATAAAAAGAAATTGTGTAGTGATGGGTGTTAAATCATCATAAAGCGTAATAGTGAGCTGTTAGACCACTAAAGGCCTCCAGAGCAACTCCACTGCTCCTTATATATTTCTATTATGCATCAGTTTCTTGAGCTCAGCTGTAGGATTGGACTTCATTCTTTTAGGTTATTCACTTATTTTTTGTTTTAGGTGTTAACAAATTGTTGTCCAACACATTGCTCCAAAGTCTCTCATAAGTGCTCAATTTGCTTTAGACTGAGTGATGTTATTTATATACTAAGCAAACCTTTCAGTAAATCCTCGTACCCCTGATGCACATCCGGACTCAAGGTGTTTTAGTATTCAGTTAGATTTTTCATTTGATCATTCACATCTGTCTGTAAAGTTTTATATTTATTTCGTATGCATGCATGTGTTGTCAAAAGTGTTGGGCTGCATCTGCTGCAGCTACCATTAACGACATTTTGGTCACATCCTTTGCATACTTTTGTTGTTGTTGTTGTTTGGTTTGTTTTTTGTTTGTTTGTTTGTTTTTTGTAATCCAAACGGATGTGGATTTGTAATATTCGGGAATCTGCATTTGCAGACAACAATGGAGGGTAAAGAAGAGAAAATTTGTAATGAAAACAATTTAACACTCTATTAAACAAATTGCAAGTGAGAACATTAATCAGAGACTTCCAAAACATCACAGGAGGAAGGCTGATGTCTAAAATCCCAAGGTTCAGTAAAGTCAAGTTTAATGTATGATTCTTATAATTTATATATGACAGTATAAATACGATAACTTCGTTTCATTTGAATAGCGGGTATAGCAGCCTGATATAGGCTACCGGTTGCAACGTATTTAGACGAAGGCTTCCTCACTTTTGTACTTTTATTAGCTTAATAATCTTTAGTTTTGAAAGATCCCAAGAAGTCCTCGTAAATGTAACTTGTGTAAATCTCTGTTTATTTAATTTCTGTGAACTATGTTTCTACAGCATATGTTTGTAACAATATGCATTTTGAGGCGTTTGTCTATCAAATGACCAAAATTGAACTGAGTGCCCTGCTAAATGTATCTTTTTGTCTGTTATTAACGGTTTGTCAAATACACACTCCAAACTTATTAGCTGCAGAATTAGCTACCGAAGGCTAACCAAACGTAACATGAAACCAATTCAACAAGAAGTAAATATCTCTTCCACTTCTAGTTCATGTCTTACCTTCACTTGAGGTATAATAAACACTGTAAATGTTGTTGTTTGGCGAAGACTGCTCCTTCAGTGTGCCACATCTACATTTTGTTTTCATTAATGGAAAACAACGTTCACTTCCGTATTTCCAAGCCTTGCGCATGCGCACACTTTAATGGGCCGTGCTCTCTCCTGGTGAAGTTCACAGACTTTACAAGTTGTTCATCCACATCCTGGCTAGTTCAGTAAGCTAATAATCAGTGGTTTATTCATCAGGCGCATTACAATGATGTAATTAGTAATGAGCTAATGTTAGAAGATGTAAGATGTAAGATGACAATACATTTAAGATGTAAACTCCTTAACTGCAAAGTAACCATAGCTGTGACATAAATGAAATAAAATGAAAGTGCAGTAAAATGTATTTTTAAAAACAGCTAACCTGTTGCAACACATTAAAAGTAATAAATATCGAAGTAATAAGAAGTAATAAACTCAATAAACTTCAAGGTAGGCCTTTCCATCCAAGCAATTTGCAGATTGTCTGAAAAGATGTTCTTCTCTTTTTTTTTGCACTTTTTTCCATCGGTCTTTCAATGCTAAGCTGCCTCCATAAAAACAATGATGTCTTTTTCTTACATCCTTCAGTAAATATCAAAATATAAGTAAAACTGAACACTTTAAGCAAAGCACAAATGCATTAATTTTCTTCCCTTTTCGAGGCCTAAATCATGAACTTGTAATCATTACATGGTGTGTTTTCGTCCTGGCACTCCATGTACATAAGCCTGAATATAAGTGCAGACTCTTGTGAGACAAGCAGTGGTTGCTGATGGTTAAGCATCATCATCCTCCACTTAAAATTCCAGGCATGTGGTCTATAAAAAAGACACTATCCTTTGGTTTTTTCAATACTTTTTTTTTCTTTTTTGTTTAAAATTCCTTACCCTTTTCTTTATTTGTAGCCTTTTATCCACACTCTTACTGACTACGGTTAATCTCTCAAACTCTTCTCCATAATCACATTTGAGCCTATTTGCTGATTTGCTGTGCAGCTGTGGCTGTGCAGCTGTTTGGTTTATTTGAAACTAAATGGCAAAGCAATTTCAGAAAAAGATCCTTCAGTATTGAGCATCCTACAAAGAGGATCGCCTGTCACTACATTGAGACGCATAAATAGTGCTTATATGGATTTTAATGGCTGATATTGCTGCTGTTGCCTGGAGCAGTGACTCTGTAAAAAAATGCATACATTTTTTCAGTATTTCTATCCTATTTCAATTCTTTGTAATGTGACAATTCAGTTTATGCATAAAAGGATGACTCACCCTTCAAACCCACACAAAAACTGCTTTGTATTTTTTAGCTTTGTCATGGAAAATAGACACACTGCAGCTTTTTAGAAACTTTTTAAACTTTGTCAATATACTTTCTGTCCTGAATTGTGAATGCACTATGCACCAGCACGCAGGTAGTTCATTCATTTGTGACTTTTACCATTTTATTGAGCACTGAATGTGCTTTAAAGCCCTGCTGTCAGCAAGACATTTCCACTAAGCAACTTACAATTGTTTTTTTGTTACTGTGTCAATCATCTAAGAGTCAATCAGCTTTGTTAGATATGGACATTTAGACTTAAAGGCGACATAAACATTGATCAAAATGTTTCAGAGGAATGCAGAATGATCAAATCATTTCAACCAAGGAAAAGTATTGCTTATGATTGCTTCAGTGCTAAACTAATCTTAACAGCCTTTGCAGACTATTAGCCAACCTCCTCCAGGCAGCATTTCTTCTATCAGTGGGATTCAGAATTAGAGAGGAAGAGTAAAAGTTCACACAGTTCGTGAAATACTGATACAATGATAAATAATCTTTTTAAGACAAACAAGAAGCTGCAAAAGCACAACTCCAGACAAGAGCTCCAGGTACAGCTCAAGTAGTTTGTTACATACTCATTATAATGCTTCGTTACTTGTACATCATAAAATAACTGTCTTAGGGTTAAATGATAAGCACATATGAGCACATATAGTCTATAAGTGATGCAATAAGCTAAACAATAGCATTATAACATTATAACATGCTTGCAATAAATACGAACATAGCAGAAGATATTTATCATTTATTATTAGAGTAAAAACATTTGCTTACTAGCAGGAAACACAAAGTAGTTAACATTGATGGGAATGTCGTTAGTTTTGTAGTTATTCAGCCATAACCTAAAGTGTCAGGCGTATTGAAATTTTAAGGCAATTATTGTGCTACATGAAGAGTTAAGACTTTACCAAGTGAATCAATTACATCCTGAGGAGGACAATCATGCAGGTGCCAAATTTTTGTGACAGTTAATCCAGTAGAAACATTTTGCCGCCCATTTAAACCTCAAAGTGGTTGAGAGAAAAAGTCTAGCCCATGCTGTCAAATACTGACGCTGTAGAAGCAGAGCAGAAATTTCTGGCAAAAATTAATTTACTTTCAAGGTAGATGGAGATGGAAAAAAAGTCTATTAGAGGTCAAGAATCCAGCAACTCTTGTCATATGAATGGCAGCTTTATTTTTAGACCAACACACTCGGCATGTGGCCTTCATCATGGTGGCATACTGTCACTCTGTCTCACACAGATTCACAAGGAACCTTTTAGCATCTAAAGAGGCAGATACCACTGAAAAAACATAAGACAGAAGTTGTTTTTAATGTAATAATTTCTGATTTTAAAATAAATGAAATATTGCCTGTCACAATCTGTTTCATTAATTCAGTTCCAAAACATATTATAGCAAAACACTTATTCTAATTTCAGTGCAATTTTAATCATTGAAAAACAACTTTTTTTCATGTAAACTAATCTGGATATCTTCCCTAAAACAACACCTACACTATATTGGGAAGCCGCTGGCAGTGATAAGAATAAAGGCACATAACTGGAGGGAGAAGTTTGAGCCTGGAGTTGACTGCTTTTTTTATTGACAACAGGAAACAAGGGACCTTCTCTGAGCACCGTGCTGGAAGATAAAGTTTTTACTATCATAATAAAACAACACAGTTAAAGATACACAGCTTTGATCATTGTGAGAAATCCAGACAGAACTGGGCAAGGCAAGTGAAAGTCAAGTGGAAAAAGCTTAATACCATAAGCATTAGTATCAGAATGAAATGTACACCATGTACACTCCAATTCACTATGAACAACATTTCTTTCTCTTTATATTAAATCTAAAAGTGCTTCTGGTTACTTAAATTGCCAGTATTTATAAAAAAAATCTTCAGTCCCAAAATTTCTTCATTGTTTAAAAGCCAGTCAGATTCATATACTGAAATAGATATGATAAAATGAGCAGAAAGTCCTGAGGTACCCAGTGCCCATGTAGCGAACCATCTATCAAAGGCCTCTTGGCACTTTAATCACTTAAAAACCCGTTTCACTTGGTGGTCATCAGAAAGTGCTGAAAATGAATAACAGACTTGATGCCAAGGTATGGCTGCGTCCATGGAAAATATTGCATGAGCTGCACTGTCCTATTCTTTAAATCCACAAGATGTTCACTGCTGCTGCAGCTCCAGCAGTCATAAAGAAAATCTCCTGAGATGAACATGGTGTCTCGCCTGCTGTGGCAGAGCTGGCAGGACATCCTGTGCACCTCGACGGGCCCATAATGTACCTGCTGTTCTGTTGTTTAGCTTTGTGCAGCTCAGTTTTTTCTTAAGTCTTTCTTAATGAAGAATAAATATATGAACTTGTGTTTTACATTTTTTAATGACAGTCTCTTTGTTGCACTAAGTCGTTTGGCCAACATTTATTTTGCATTTTATGCCCTCTTTGAATATTACTGCTTGAGCTTTTCAAAATAATGTTCTGTTCACACATTTCTTTTTCTTTACTCTTCTTCCCAGGCTTTTCTGGTGTTCATGGACATGCATACAAATGAGCAGTCTACCTGGGGTGGACTAAGGTAGACAAGAAACCAGTCACCACCTTCACCGAACTGACCATAAAGTAAAATCAAAACTTCAAACAATTTTTAACAAAAATAACTAATATTATGTTCTTCATGAAGGTAGCATTTATTGTAGGGCTGCTGTATGGGATGTTAGTTTAAGTTAAGTGTCTGAGTGTGTTGTGTGTCAGGTAACTGAGTGTACATGCTAAAGCTGATGTGCACATGGCATGTATTAATGTGTACGTGCATGCAAAAGGGTTTATTTCTGTCCCATTTCTGCAGCGTGAGAGACAAATGAAGACAAATGAAGTGCTGGTTTAATACATCTTTAGGATCCAGTGGGTTCATTCAGACATGCACGGTTGTGTTTGGTTGGTTTGTGTCCAGGCATGAAAAGCAATGTAAATGTTTGAAGCTACATGTGTATTTATTTTATGTTTACTATTTTCATTCCCCTTTGAGTGGTACTGGATTAAAGTTTGATTTGTATTTCACGTGTGCAGCAGTTCATAGATATTCATCAAGTAACCTGTTGTGCATCTATGCGTGAATTATGCGGATGTATTCCATGAATAATAAAAAAAAGTCTCAAGTAAATAAATAATCCACTGTTTTCTGTCAAAATAAATTTTGCCCTGAAGCACTTTACAGTACTGCCTTAGAAAAATGCTGTTGGAATCAATACATCTATCTTTATCAATACATTACATCTCAAAGCTAAACTTCTATTAAATCCTGTAACATTAAAACATAATGGTGAAAATTCATAAGGGACAAATGACCTGTTTGATTGATTAAAGCAGACATGTGCAGGTTGAAAGAACGGGTTGTTTGCTATTCAAATAAATGTAGAAACCACAGTATTGGCAACAATTAATAGGACATTCCTCCAGTTGCGTAGCCAAGCCTCTGACATTAATTGCATGTCATGGACTCCCTTTCCATTTTATTTCCATTTGTCCTTGTTTCTCTTCTTGTCCCAACTGTTGATGTATCTCTCCTGATTTTTCTGTCAAACCCAAAGGCTTTATAAGTTAATAAAACAAAAGTGCTCATTCCAAATTCCATTTGCCCATCTCTAAGTGCTTTCTCTGATTAATTGAACACACAATATCTTTTTTCACAAACAAGTCCCCTGGTATCTAAAGCATCCACCAGCATCTCTATGGAGCCCTGCCCAGCACAGGAAATCAAATTAGGATTGGCATCGCATCCTTTAAACCTCTACCTTGCTGTGTCTACATTATGTCATACATTTGATGGATGTAAATGCACCATTGGTCTCTTATTAAATATGAACTGTGTGCTGCATTAGAGGGCTGCACAGAGATGAGTGCCAGTTTCCCTTTAAAGCTTTCAGGGCTCAGCCTTGTGACAGCAGGCAGGGATATTAAGCAGGTTGTTGAGCATGTTAGAAAAATGAAAATGTATGCCTGTTGAATCCATAGTAACAGGTGCAAGATATTTTTATGAGAGTACATTCTCATAGGAAGCCTTATTTCCTGCCGCCTCATACCTGAAATATTAAAGTTGCATTAATGCATGCTTTGAATCTTAGCATCTCTGAGGCTAAAAAACTTTTAAATAAACTGGTAGATGCACAGCCCTGAAATATAAAGTTGTTATAGTAACTTATTTGCAAATATTGTATCATTTAAACAGGCACAGAGCATCATTAACATTTATTTGGAGTCATGTTTGTGTTCTCCTAATTCATGGAAGTCCAATATTCACTCTTTCAGAGATTCTTAGCACCAGTTTGGGTTTGAACTCATAAGGGAAAAAAATGTTTTGTATTTATCTGCAAAATAGTTCACTTTCTTCTCTCCTCTAGTAGTTACATGTCTGCAAAAACAATAACAAGACCTAAAAGAGACTATAAAAGCAGAAATGTGTGATGATTCTCTGTGGGTTTGGTTTGACCTCCACCATTTACTCTAGTCATTTGATTTCATGTAAATATACAAACATTTATTCGTTTGTTTATTTAGTGTCCTTCCCGTAGGTGGGAACACACATTTTTTGCAGGCATTTGGCATTGAGGCAGAATATAATTAGTATGTTCTATAATTCAACAAACGTTTTGGACTGTACTTGAGCTGAGCGCGGCAAACAAACATCACATCCACTCTAGACAGTAGTGTAAATGCAGCATGGAGCCCCCCTTCCCCAAACTGTTTGCACTGAGCTTTTCTAAAATGACTCATGGGAAAAAAGAAAACAAAAAAAGAAAGCCTCAGAGCGGTTACTGAAATGCCCATGTGTGCTCGTCATGATTTGCAGCCAGGATACTGCTTTTATGTGTACACAAACAGGCTGAACCTGCACCAACTGTTATAGTAATTTACAAAGCAAATGAACAACACAAATATGTACTGTTGTGTGCGGGGCCATGCCCTGCGACTTTTACATGCCAAGAAAGCAAAGAAAAGAACTGTGTTTGACAGAAATACATGCTGTTTTGCTTTTGTAAACTTTCATTTAGAAGGAAACAAATCCTCTAATTGAGGACAAGTTCAATGGATCTTCATCTGCTGGAGCTCAGGAAACAGTCAAATATACGGGTAAACAAAAGAAAACAAAGGTATAAGCTCTGCAAGATTGAGACATTAAGGCATCAACTGCTGATTGAACATGCAAGAGATCCTTGTTAGTAGGGCTATAATATCTTTTTTAAAAGGTTTTGGGACTTTGAGGCTCATTTTATGTAGAAAATGAGTTAAAACCTATTTTCTTAAATGTCAATAAAATGTTATGGGGCTAAACATGCTCTAGAGTGTGTTTTATGGTAAAACTAAGGAGTAAACATCAGCAGCATTTTCCCAACTCAGTGTCTAATTTCCCTTTAATTTTCCCAACCAGCAGACGAAGGGGAGGCAGCCATTATAGCTTTGCTAAGTATTGTATATTAAAAGTTAAAGGAGTTCTGTAAATAGTTTCTGAATGTCATGTCTCTTTTTCTCATTAAAGAAATCATCCAGGATGCTGGTGTTCAGCCGGCCTTGCTTCCTGCATTCAAGCAGCAAACTGGATGAACAATTAGGCGTACTAATCTCGTGAGGGCAAGCCTTTACCTCCCTATGAATAATTCAGCATTTAACCAACTGAAGCTGATAACAACAAAATGGATTTCCCTCCGCCAAGCAGAGGCTGAAGCAGCTCATATTTGCATTTCCCTGGCAGCGGAAGGAAAAAGTAGGATTTTCCCAAAATGTAATCAGTTTAATGCCCGGAGTCTGCGAATGAGAGAGAATATCAGTTATGAGAGGATGCCCTGAGCGCTACAGTGCAGTAACAGCACTCTGAGATGCCTGCCTGTCCACCCAAAGAAAGGACCCGACCTTTAAAGGGGAAGAATTTAGTTTATTTATTTATCAGTTATTTCTTTTCAATTCATTTTGTGAGAATTAACAATAGTTAAACAAACAAAACAGCATGAAGGAGCCAAACACCGCAGACAGAAAAATTCCTGTGCATTGAATAAATGAAGTGAGGCTGATAATTTGACATTAAATTGGAGGCAACAAAGTCATATCTTTCGGTTCCAGTGTGCAAGCAGCAAATCAAAGTAACAGCAAGAATAAGAAAAAAAATATTTTATTGAAGTCTAAAGTGCTGTTTGAATGCTAGAGCCATCCATTAAACTTAAAATAAAACTGTCAAGCCGTCATGTCAGAGCAGGAATGCAGGATTTTTGACACAGCATACACTGGATGATTGATAAGTTGAACAACTAAGGTAGAAAGAGATATATAGCTCTTGTTACCTGCATGTGCAGTGCAGCTCTTTATGAGATTATGTAGTGAGTTTTTAAACAACTGTGAAATTGCTGTTTCGTGTAACTGAAAATTGCAAGTCAGTAATGTCAAGGGAGAAACATTTTATCAGCCAGATTTCTGTTACTCCATTTCAATGGTTCACCCAAGGAGGACATGTAGGTGACACTAGGGTAGGTGCCCCTTCTTACAGCGTGTTGAAGTGGGATGCTGAATTCAAACATGGCAGAGAGAGATGACTGCACAAATGCTGATCTCCATTTTCTTAGACAGTCTTGCCTTAAAATTTCCAAATACCAGAAAAAAAAAATCAGAACAAAAAGTTATGAACTGTAGACTTTCTGCATAATGCCCCAGTGAGTTAAACTGCAGGTGCATGTAAAAAGAGCTGTATAACTCTTCTTCTACCAAACTTATCAGTGACCCCTCATGCACCTTATCGTCTACATCTAACAGAACTTGGTAAGACAAATTTAAAGCAAATTTTAAGCATGTTCTCAGAATTTTTTAAGCTCGGAAGCTTCAATTTAGCATCTGAGAAGGAACCAATATTAAGAGCAGGGCTGGTCTGTGTAATTCATTGAATCAGTCGGTTACTAATTTTGAGATGCACAAGTAGTCATGTGCAGATCAATGCTATCATAATTCAGTACGCCTTACACTAATTATTCCTCATGCAGTTTCTATTACTCTGCTTTTATCGGGGTGTTGAATGAGATCAACTTCTGTTTCTTAAGATACACGTTATTAATTAGTTATGTGACTGCACAAAGGCAGAAAAATTATAACACACAGAACTGCACTTGCCAGTTTATGTACGAGTGGCTAAAACTAATGCAGTTTAATTTAACCGTCATGGCAAATTAAATCAGTAGTTGTCCTTAAAGTTTTCATTTAAAAAGGTCATCATCACATCAACATTAAATTAAAAGTCTTGAGGATGAATAAGCAAGAAACTACTGATGTCTGTAAAAACAACCTGTGGCAACAGATCCATTCAACTTAGAAATGAAAAAAATTAGACACTTGCAAACTTTGTACTGCTAATGGTGCCTGAAAAATTCAGAGAACAACAACAACCAAGTCTTTATGATGCTTCAATTAGGCATCAAAATCTGATATTAATGTCTGATTTCTCTATTTAAAACTCTGAAATAATGAGATGTATATTTTTGTAGGCTCTGCGGAGCCACGTTTGGACAAAATAAAAAATATTCCCTCTTACCAAGCAGTCAGATAAAAGTCACAGTGTCAGGCAGCTCAGTTCCCATGCAAATTATCTCAAAATACCAGAATAATCACAAAGTATTCATTCAACTGTTATCTCTCTCACCACACTTTGGGACAGTGGGACCTGTGCTGTATCCATGAGATGAATCTAAATGGGCAGTTTCTTTTTACAGTCATCAAAAAGAAGGGGGAAAAAACATCACTTTAAGACTGAAACCAACACAAAGCATAACAATTCAAATATGGATGAGCCTGACAATGTATGCTAAACCTGGGAGACCTCTCTGTTGTTAATTTGATCTGAGGTGAGAGAACAAATCGAAGAAAACCCCACTTTATATTTTAAATGTAACTAGGAGGATTTCCTCTGTCAGTTTCTTCCAGTTTCTAAGCAATAAACAATTCTGTGCCAGACCAAGGACAATATAAAGACACCCCATAATGAAACCAATATAATTGCAGTATAAACTCATGGACTAGAAAGATCCATAGGCAAAATCAATACACCCGGCGGCTGCAGACTTATGAGACAACTCTGTAGTTTGAAAATAAATGCATCACCCTGCCATTCGAGACAGATGCGAAAAAAAATCTCAATGAACATTGCTGCTAGGGCCCCGGCAGCATCTGAGACACCTGTGGTCAGGTCACCGAGCCATCGCAGAATCCATAAATAACTCAACCTGAAACAATAACCCGAGAGAAGAAACAGCCTGGTCTATTTGTTATCCTTGAGATATTAGTGATGTACTGGACCCCACCTAACACAGTTCAGGGTCTGCCTTAGGATATCTGGTGTCCATCTACAGGGTAAAGTAAGGCACCATCCAGACTGAGCCATTCCATTTAACCCCTGAAACAGGAGTGTCACTCATCTTCTGGCTGAGTAAAACACCTCTCAACAACATCCTTCCAACATTGTGGCAGTGGTTTGTGTTTGGGCCTTTTCCTTTTTCTACGTGAGAGTCTCCTAATGGACACACCAGATCCTAACAAGACGCTTTCACAGGTAGTTGTGTAAGAACTTGACTGACCTGCAAAAGAGACTGAAAGGAAAGTGCTCTCTGATGTTCTCTGATAAAATACACCTTAAAATCACAGCGTTGGAATGACTCATGGCATCCAAAGGGCTCAGGGCTCAAACAAAGTATCTTTTAACTCTTCTGCTTGTGACTGCAGAAAGACAGTAAGCTGATGAACCCACCCTTAACTAACCAACCCGAATCCAAGGAGCCTGGAATCCGATTGAACTTTTCTTTATAAAAAATCATTTGCTTTATTTTTGTCTCCAAAACAGCAAATTTGTGAAAAGTCAAAGGTTGCCTCACTTGCTGTTGACAGGCTTAGTTTTCTTCTATCCCTGCAAACCAGTCTTCTCATTGGAGGCTCACATTTATCACAAGTTGTGTAACTGGTAATATCGAGAGAGGATTTTTTAGAAAGAAATGCGTAAACATGGACAACAAATGCTTTCATTGCACAGTTTTAAACACAGAGGGGCCATTTCTTTTGGCAAACAGTGTGAGGCAGAATAGGAATAACAATACTGGAAAGAGGTATCTGGATGTTTGGTTGTTGTCATTAAATTTTAGGGAGTGAGAGGACCACAATTCTGAGGCGAGTCTGACTCTCCATAATGGAGCACATAAAAAAAAAATAACTGCAACAATGAGAGAGATAAGCAGTGCTTGTCCTCTGCTGTAAGCCAAGCATTAATTCCATTAATGGATGTTAATGGGTCTCATTATTTAGGAGTAAAACTTGCTTTACTTTGGCAGATTTATGTGACAGCATGTTTCAAGCATATTGTAAACCCAAAGCCAGACCTAACAATTCTGCATCTGCACATTATAAACGTATATATGTAAAAGACTGTTAGATATTAAAATATCCCATGAATTTACTTTATGCAGTTATACAGTTTTGAGCTCTATAGAATCACTTCACATTTATTCATCTGTAGTACAGAGAAGTTATGATGTACAGATGTAGCTATTCAATCTGACTTTGTTGAATTACAGATGTTTTATTCATCAGAATAATTCTTCATTAAACCTAACTTGATGGCCAGATACTTAAGTATTGATATATAATAGCCGCATGCTGTACTGAGTTCTGCAGAAACAGAAAAAAGCGTGACTTGAATCATCCATCATAGTTTAATATTAAAAAGCGGCAAATGATAGTGATGCCTTCAGTACATTTTTTGCTCTGGAGGAGAAGTTAACTATGGGTGAATATAGGTAATGATTGACTCATTTTGTGTTTTTGAAAAATTAACCCAAATAGCACGGAGGAATGAGAAAAATATTCATCTTTTGCCCCACAGACAATGTAACCAGTATATTTATTATTTTTAAGCTGGTTTCAGGTCTTTTGGAATTCGTTGACCATACAAATAAAAAAACTTTAGATTTCTAAAAAAATAATAGGGTATAATATGTTATTCAAGTTATCTATTAAATGCAATTGCATTTTCGTAGCTTACATTAAGATTGTTTTATTTATAACTTCATTTTTTGTGCACCTGGAAAGTATCTTCCTCCTCAAGTTGACTTAATAAACACGTGGAAACATCGTAATTCTGCTGTAGTTATTAGGGATTACTCATGTACAGTTTTAGGGTGATAACAGCTTAATCAGCTCCTAAGGGGTCACACACGGACGAGCTCGGCGCGTGCACACCCGCTAATTAAGAGGTATAAGCCTCTCGGGCAGGGGGGGCGGGGCCTTGAAGGATCAGGTCGGGTGGTCCACTGCGACTTTCTTCCTCACCGGAGGAGGCAGGAGGATGGCGAGAGGGAGGGAAGCTCTCTGTGCTGTCCGTGGCGGACAGCAAAAGGCATGACTGCTCTTCTTCTTGTATAAAACTCGGTACAGTGAGATGTGAGCGCTCTGAAGAAGGTAAGACCCTTCTCTTTTTTTTTTCTTTTCTCATTACCTTTACAGCTTACTTCAAAGGCTGAGTGACTTCCAATTTCTGTACTGGTTGCATTTTGATTTTTTTTTTTTATCAGGTGGAGAATGTAGTGATTTTTTTTTTAAAGAGGCCACTGATTAACACTTTGGAAAATTGCCATATTTCTTTTATCTTCAGCTGGTTATTTCAATGCAGCCTGGTGTTCAGTGTCTTTAATATTTCCAAAAGTAAGCTTTTTGTGCATAATAAAGGTTAAGAGCAATGTTTACTTATTCTAATAATAATAATGATGATGATGATTTGTTTCCCCCTTTTGGCCACATTTAAAACAATGCCTCTCAACAGGTAGGCCAGCTTGATTTTAAAACACTTATTGGGGCTGAAAATATGAGGGTTTTTTTTATAAATATGAAGAAAATGATGCATGATTTCAGTTTTAAGGGCTTGTGGTTTGAAGCTTAGGAAAATCAAATACTGTCATCCTCATGGATGCATCTACCATTTGGGAATAAACCCCACATTTCCTCTGCAGCTGGATGGAGGTGAAGTCAGTTTTTTTTTAGCTCAAATTTTATCTCAAAAGGCTTTACAGTTATACAACACCTTCTATCCATAGACCCTCAAAGAATGCTAGAAAGCTGAAGACCAAACAGTTCATTTTCCTCTTTAGTAGGGCAGTGTGTAGTTAATATTCAGGATTGATAAGGCAGAATGATTAATGTCATTAGGGTTTTGAATCATGAACTTGGGGCAGTGACTCTTCCCCTGTGAGGAAAGAAAGAAACAGCTTTTTAGAAGTAGACTCAGCATGATAATGCACTGCCCCAGAGACCTGACAGAAGCTGTTATGTTACAGTGTTTGTGGAAACAAATGGTGTATGAAGTCTATGGCCTACCCTGGCAGTGGAACAGATCACCATTTTGAGGAGATTTATGAATGTATTTGAGAAAGATGTTGGATTTCATTTGCTTGATGGGACATCGTGACCTGATAGAAACTTGTCTAGTCATCATTTTAAATCCAGGAATTCGTCTCAGTGGTGTTGTGTGGAGAAAACATTTGAAATCTTGTTTTTGTGAGGCTGATTTTCTGGCTTTCTCTTTTTTATGTCATTGTAAGGTCATTTTTAAAGGGATTGAGCAAAACAAGCAATTTGAACAGTCTACTTGTGAACTAGGAATGTGCCATTTTGTCTTTCATTCTGCTTCTACCCTTCAGTCTAAGAACAAATCAATATAGAAGTATTCAATTCATAAATTCAGTGTTAAACATAGTTATCAGTTGCAGCCTGAGCTTTTGTGTATTAGAGACAAAAAAGCTGGTGTGTTACAGGTGGGCAAGTTAAACAAAGTACTTAAGCTTGAATGTTTTTGCTACAACTCTGCTGATGATGCCTCAGATTTGTTATGTAAGGAGAGTAGAGGGATATGTGTAATGTGGGGTAATGAGGTTTTCATACTACATGGTACAGAGTGATGGCAAACACATGCTTTTAAAGGACCATGTCCTTCTGATCTGCTGCACAGAGGAAATGTTGTCAAGAGAACTTATGTTAATGTTGTGCACATCACCCTTGGGATAATAATAATGCTGTCCTTTGCCTAACTACTGTTCTGATTGAATGCGCCCATGGTCAGGCTACATTAAGCCATCTAATATGCTCGATAAATATTCCCTCTCCTAAAACAAAATCCTAATTACGAGTCCAGTCAGAGATTTAATTGGCTGACTAGTTTAAAATTCTGTAATGGCCAGTCAGACTGAGACGGCTAACGGGAACGTTTCGTCAAGGGCAAAGCACCATCTTTCTGTAGGATCAGTAAGATGAGCAATGTAACTTTGGATTTCAGAAGTAAATTGGAGTGTAATGATGTTCGCTGATAGTTTTTAATCAAATATTATCTAGCAGAGAATGAAAGATGTATGCTGTCTCTCTGCTGGGATGAGCTGATGGTCCACTGAAAGAAAATGCCTGCAGCTAGTGATGATAATCATTTTTCTGGTAGTCTCTCCTTTATTTTCTCTTCAAATTAAGTAGGTAAACATAAATTTAAAGCCCATTTCAAAGACTCAGAGGCCAGTCTGAAGTCCTTGACTGACCTATTTCACATTTTTCTGACCAAAATTCCATGTTAGTCAATTGATAATGATGTAAAGATATAATTTAGAGGGAAAGCA
>JAQNCA010000013.1:6682574-6694044 GCA_029783725.1 Acanthurus tractus
GAAGTTAAAGATGCCCAATGTCCCTTCACTCATCCTCCCCTTCCAGGCATGTGGGAGGTGAAACTTTCTCAAGCACAGCGGGTGCAGCATGCTGGACTCCTCAGATAAGGACCCACTCCCTCTGTAGATAAAAAAAAAGCTATAACTTCTATTTTCAGGGGATTATACACTATTAGAAAAAAATACTTGTAAATGTTATATTCACTTTCTGCCATTTCTACAAAGAGATCACCCTTAATCCTACACACTGACCCTTAAAGTAGATAAGTTAACTGTTGCCTTTTGTGAACACCTAGCAGATATGGATGAACATTATCATTTATTTGGAATAGTGTCTCAAGCCATCTGGTCAATTTAAGTCTAATATTTGCTCTCTTTTAACTCTGTTTTTAGTCTAGAGCAACAGTTGTTGGCCAAACAACTCAACAGGGGCTTTAAAATTCACTATTAAGCCCTGTATTGATATTGCTTTATAAACAAAAAATAACTTAAAACAAGTTGAAAATCTTGTTTTGTAGACCTTCAGCAGTTTGAGGCAACCCAGGGTACTCCAGAGTGTGTCAGTCCACCTTTACATCACTTGTATGTTTGGTTACAGGTGAAGACATGTTTTAAATTATTAACCAGAGAGGACTTTTAAAAATCTGCCTTTTAAACCCAATATTTTGGTTGCTATTTTACTTCCAGCCAACATCTTTTAATGTTTTTTCTTGGTTGGTAAGTGAGGCAACTTAGGAAACAACCAAAAACATCTTTTAAATAAAACAAATGTAATAATGAAAAAAAATGTTCTTAAAAGGTTTCCACAGTTAATCTTTCAGTAAAAACAATGTTGGTAGTTGTTCTGTGAATTTAATGGCATGAAAAATAAAATAATTAGAAGCACAATATGGTGTGAAACTTGAAGGGAAATGACAACTTAAAACCTTGAAATGATCGATTCACATTACAATTTCTGAAGACTGTGTTCTCTCACTCCTACAAGAAATGTAAATTATTCAGAAACTAATTTATGTTGTAATGAGTGCATTAATGATTTCTTTTATACTCATAGACGCCTGCTTTTTCCTGAAAAATATATCAAACATTCATTAACATTTTAGCAGAGGAAAAATTGACTAGAAATGAACTAATTAAGGATTGTGCTGTTGCAGTCAAACATCACAGGCAAGCAGTCAAGCTCGATATGAGCGTCGGTTAATATCAGGAGCTTAGGAAAACGTAAATGTCTGGTAAGCCTGATATTCTCAACTTTATCCTTAATCAATTAAAGCAACTTTTCTCAGACTCTTATCTTAGATGCTGATAACCGTGATCTTTTCATAGATGCATGAGAGGGCTAACCATGTGAAGTCTAATCTAAAATCTTAATTGCCTCCGAAATAACTCTTATGTCTTGATTGAGATAAGTGAATGTCACTGGAGACCGGTGCGTATTTAAGGGTAGTCTTCTGTCAGCAGTCCCCTCCTAGGTCACAGATGGTGAGATTACTGCTAAAACGTGTGTTTGGCTACACAAACTGTAATCTTATTGAAGGAGAGGAGAATCTATTATACTGGATGGAGGACACATGGATGAAACTCATTGTCTGGACTTATATGTTATCTTTTTCTCTTCTATTTGCCAGCGTGTACATTCATAACTAGCTATGTTAAAGGGTCAGTGTGTAATCCAAATGTTAACAAAAGAGTCTTCCCATGGAAGACTGTCATAAATGTATTGACAAGTCTGTTAATACAGGGATTAACACTAAACAAACACTAACCCTAAGTCATTAAAGGTTGACAAAACAATATAATCTCAAAGTCCATTTCTAATTTTTTCTGGACCTTGTAGCTGTGTCATAAATTCTTCATAAGCAGGTCGAGCTTGGTCAGATATCATGCACATGGATCTGTTTAAAAGCTTAGCAGCAGTCAGGATTTTATCCATAGCAACTTTTGGGCATTTGTTTTATGTCAAAAGCTCCAGACAAAGGCAGCAGACCTTGAGTGAAAATGTTCTTCTTACAACTACTTTAAAATACTAAAAGTAAGTAATAGTAAGTAATAGCGAAAAAAGAACTAAACAATAAAATTACAGAGCAAGTAAATCAAAAGTTTTTTATATTAGAGCTTGAACATAAAACCAATAGTACTTTTTTACAGAAAATCTTTTGACCAGCATGCTCTCAGCCAGTCTGTTAAATACGTCCCTTGGCTTCTCATACAGACGGATGGGGCACCCCTCAGCATCTGTATGTGAACCTGCACCAGAGAGTCTTTCTAAACTCATGGTTCAAGTTGTAAAATTGCTGCAGTTTGGTTAGTTTTAGGTACCCAAAACTACTGTGTGTTAGATTTTGAAAAGAAAAATATTTGGTTGGGGTTATTATAACAAGCGAGAAGGGCACAGTTCGGTTAGACTCGGACCAAAAACTACTTAGTTAGGTTTAGAATGGATTGTTGGTTTTACACACTCGGGTCCACCCTCTGTTTCTCTGTGACCCACTGTTGCGCTTTTCACTGTGTTCAGTGGAGCAGTTGTCATCAGTGTCTCAGATTGACTTGGATGGGTTTGCATTAGGGTTTGTTTAAAGCCTGGTGGTTCTCATAAAGATACTCAAGGTTACCTTATTCATGATGAGAAGTCAGGGGCATGAAGCATTGGTATTTGACAAACTGGGAATGAGACCAGGCTGTTTTGACACATCACAATAAGAGTAAGAGAGGACCAGTTGCACCCAAACCAGTGCAGTTTCTCTAACCTTTCTGACTTTTGTTGCCTCAAACTAACAAAACAATGACTGAAAATTGAAAATAAGGCATTCAAGTTTAAAAAAATAAAAGTACTTACAAGTGTCACATTGAGTCTGTCCAGTCTTATGGATGAGAGTCCTGTGTTTTGTCCTTTTCATCAGACCTTCTTCCCTGTGAGGAATTTTTCAGTTTTTATACTACTTTAACCGGTGGTGACCGGTGTAAATAGCTGAATAGCTGCAACTTTTCCAACTCAGGTAAGGAAAAAAAAGAAAAAAAAGAATGCACCCCAGAATTAATTAAATTTGCCTTCAGGCTCCTGATATTGTTCATGTTGGTTCACTGTCACACTGACTTCCTGGGACACTGGAGTAGAGCTGTGCTTTTGTTAGTAGTATAAGTCATACCTGTGCCATTCTCAGCACCATACCGCTATCATAGCTAAAAATAAAGACTGAGCCTTTAGAATCATCAGCAAGCTCCCTGCGGCTCAGCAATGCAGCTACAACTTCTGTGATACAAAAGCTGCTGAGGCCTGAACCATTTATATAATGTTTTTAGATGTTGCTCTCTGAACACATCACTAAGGACCTTCTTCCTCCACTGCTGTGCCTCCACTATACCGTTCGAGCTTCTTAGAAGGGACATCAAAAAATTCAATTACAAGCAAACCAACTAGACCAAATAAAACACGACACTGGATCAGAATGGGCTTCTGCTGTGAGATGAAATGGAATGAACCAAAGTATTGCTCCTTCTATGAAAGCTATTATAGATAACAAGCGTGAGGCTTAATGGCCTGTAATGCTAGAAGGCATCCTCAGTCACCCCATAGCCTCCCAAGGCAGCTAGTCATTGGAGAATAGTTCTGCATTTCAATTGAGACAGACCTTCACGGCTCACAGCCCAGCGCTCATTTAAGCTCCAAGGCAATGATAGTCTGAGATTCTCAGACTGAAGGTTTAAAAAAAACACTGAATTTTTTATTTGTATTTTTCCTGAGCCCTTCAGATGGAAAGCTTGTTTTGTGCTGAAGCGCTTGGAGGCTGTCTTCATCATAGAACAGTACAGTATGCTTGCCAAGCTCATAAAATGAAGTGACTGCCTCCCATCAATGACTCCAAATTTATATTAAGCTGCTATGAATCATTGCCTCAATAAAAATCCATTTTGCACATGAAAATCAGACCTCTGACTGGAATTTTTATTTGCTTTTATTTTCTCTACAAAGGAGGCAGATGTTTTTAGGATGTGCTCAGTTGTAAGTCGCACATCTTAAAAACCTGCTCCACAGATCTGAATGAAATTTCCTGCAAAATTAGGTCACACACCGAGGAACAAGTGGTTCGATTAGATTTGCAGATGGATAGATCCATTAACTGGCCTTTTATGAAGTACCTAATGTTATCAGTGAGAAAGCATCGTCGGAAGTTCATACATCTTTTCTAGTTTTCATAGCATTAGCCATCATTTCTATAATAGTCTGTAGATCCTGAAGTATGAGACGGAAAAACTTTTCTCCCTTTTATTCAGGCAAACCAGTAAATTTGAAGCCCATTAAAAAATTCTTTACACTCAGACACATGATTTCAGGCTTTTTTTTAAAATGATTCATACTTAACATTATATTTCTTCAGATCATTGGGTTTTCTTAGGCATGTGTGGGATATGGCTCAGTAAATGCCTTCTCGCTCTAACTTGGACTTATAGCATTAATGGTGTATTAGTGTCTTTTTCCATTGACACTGTGATTTGTGTCTTTTTTGTATGTGTTCTCTAGGATCCATCTTTCCATCCTGTAAGCCTTCCGAAACCATTTTTAAGATTACCTTCTGGCTTGGCTACCTCAACAGCTGCATTAACCCCATTATCTACCCATGCTTCAGCCGGGAATTCAAGAAAGCCTTCCACAATGTGCTACTCGGACGCTGCCTGAGAACTGGTGCTGTAAAATCACAAGGACACATAACCACCCATTCCTCCAGTCCAGGCCCAACGTCCAACACTTCTGTCCTGTCAACTCAAAACACTCTCTCTGTTTCCTCATGGTGTTGCTGCAGGGCATTTTCGACCTCCTCTTCGTCCGCCGTTGGTCCAGACGCAGCTCAAAGTGCACAAATCCAGAGTAAGAGTCTGCTGAAAGTATGGTGTTTCTCTGCAAGTAGAACACAGATGCCACAGAACCTTTCCACTCATGGAACAAACAAGGTCTTACACCTTTCTCTTGGTGTTACAGGAGAGGCTGTTTGATTGGCATAGTGAGGCCATGGAGGAATCCCAAGCATCTGATCTTGAACGTTAGCTTCACCTTTTATACATCTTTTACATTTTCCTCCTTTACAGGCATCAGAGCGCAAGGCCAGTCGATAGAGACTTGCTTCCACAGCAGGCAGAGGATAATTTCGATGCCTTAAGGCGTGAATCAGTGTGTAAACCCAGAGAGCCAAATTATTTAGAAATCAAATGAATAATATTTTGTCTTCACTCAACAATCAACACTGAGGTATTCTTGAAGAGAGCATAAGTAGAAGACTGTGTTATATGAACTACAGCAAGAGACTTTTGGAAAATACAAACAAACCATGTCTGTGAGTATGGGCATTGGTTTAGTAGGGATAACCATCAGCACTTAGCAGAGAGAAAACAAGGATCTTATTGAAATGACATTGTTTAAGAACTCTGGAGGCATGATTTCTTAAAACATCAGTGGTATTTCTGCAGATTGCACAAAAGCCCTTTGGGCGAGATACTCATAAATCCTGGCACAATTAGCATTCGCTGACAGCCCTGAGAAAGTGGAAGCTGATGTAAAAGTGCGTGTATTGTATGAGCGACCTCTGTTTAAAAGGGACTAGACACTGGCAGGCTTTGATTTTAAAAATATCTGTCACAGAGACACAAAAAGTTAGAAATTGTTGGGAAAGGGGGAATATTAGCTGATGGCTGTGGGATGAACCCTGGGAAAACCTTACGGTACAGTTCAGCACAGTCCAAAACAAAAGCCTTTTTCTCTATTGCTCTATGCTTTTAACGTTCACTTTGTGTTTTTTTATTGATGCTGTAGCAAAGGTGTGTTTATTAAGCTTTTAATGTTTGACATCAAAGCCTCTGGTGTTCTTAAATAAATCAAAAGGTATCAGATGTTTTTCTCTCGGTCTTGGCGAAGGACTATTTGTGACTACTGTTTTTTAGCAGAACAGTTCTCCAGAGCCATGTTTTCCCCATGCAAACGTTGGAAAAATTACATAATTTTCTGGTTGTTTGCAACTGATGCATGAGTAATTTAAGCAGTGCCTGTCTGTAACTGGCATCGGCATGTTGTCTTTAAAGCTGCGGTCTTTGATTTTTTTTTATTTTTTTTTTTTTTTCGCATGTAGGAGGCAGAGAAACTCCAAAACAAGCTGACAGACACACACACAGCTCTGACAGATTATCAGCTTCCAAAGCTGCTATGGCTAACATGTAAGCAAGCGATTGTTTACTCACACATCCATAAACATGATAATCCCACTGAGCCACATTTGTGCCCACCTGATAAATACAAGTCCAAACTTCATTTTCCTTTCAACTCTGATTGGATTTCCATCAATTTGCGAGGAAAATATCTCACCACATTCATCATGTTCTGTCTGTCATTGGGTGCCTGCAGGAAGTGTACTGCCAGATGTCTGTAGTGCGACACAAAGACCTGTTAAAGCCACAAATAAAAAATAGTTGGTGGATTCTAACTAAGAGTGACCGCTTTCACATTATACATTATACACAATCATTTCAATTGCTGTTGATTCAAAATGTGTGAATTAATGGAGCTTTTAGTTTTAACTGTTTGGTATCTGAATGTGGAAATGATTTTAGTTGTTTCACCATCAAATGGAATGACTGTTGGCTTGTTAGTATTCAGTTCACATCCTTGTTCAATCACCTTTGTGAAGTACAGGAGGTGAACAAAATAAAAAAAAAGTGTGACATTTTGAAAAGGTAATTAACTTTGAATAAATTAAATCATTGCTGCAATAGAACCTACAAAAATATATGACTGTAACCTTTATTAGCAGTGTGAGATTATCAGGGTAGCCTATGGGCCAGCACACAAGTGGACCCCTATTAACATCGGAGGCTCACAATGAATTAATATCCTTCCAACCATTACGACAAAAACTGAAAGCTTTACAAAGGGTCTTTTTTATTGCAGGGTTATTGCATTGGATTGCATTATACTTTATAAAAGTCTGTGATGTGCTAACCCTCTCTGTCTTCAATGAAATTAAGTGATTTCATCAATTAGCAAAACAAAGCCCTCAATATCACACAAGTAAATAAACAAACATTATGTGGACCAGTGTCAGGATAATGTGAGTGTTTCATTAAAAAACATGTCATGAACATTGACTAATAGCGTTAACAAACATGTTTTTGGTGTCTTATCTTTTTTAAGAAGTTTTTCTTCTGAGCTATTAATCCTTTCCTCCTGTTATGAACAGAGTTGTTTTTCTTTGCTGTGCTTGGATTAAAGGCTTTTTTCTACCCTACAGACATCATAGCAGTGATGAATACCTGAGCGTGCTTATCTGAGAGACGCAGGATGTTGACAGAAATTCTAGAAGACAAATGATTTGTCATTTCACAGTCACCCAAGGCTAGGCAATGAGAAGGGTTTCAATCGTTCTGCATCACTCTACTGGATTTGTATTTAAACAGCTGCATTATGTGACCGTTGAGGAGGATAATGTCTGTGTTTAAACACTTGTAAACTCTTTAAGCTCCTGCATTTTACATTATGGTGGCCACTAGACTGTCTGTGATAACTAATAAACATGCAGGCTTCGTTTTCTCAGATTATGCAGCCTTGGCCTCAGTGTTCCACTGAATTAGGCAACAAGTAGCAGAGGGAGATTTGTTGACTCTTTTTTAAGAAATGCATGACTAAAGGAGAAAAAATGTACAGTAATTATGAGTGTATTACAGTGACATTTCACACTTGAAATTTTCATAATGTTACTTTGACTCTGACTGTATAAATGTCATGGAAATGTCGTTTTCACATCCAGTTGCTATTTCTTATGTTTGAAAGTCAATACTATCATGCACAATCCATCCTCGCACATTCTCGTTTACGAGAAATTCAAAGCTTTACACAACAGACGCTGCCTTGTATTGGCTTCAAAAAGAAAACAGAAACCTTGAAAACTAATGATTCAAGATGCAGTGTCTGTGCTGCAGGGGCACTAACTGAAGGATAATCATCAAACTGCTGCCTGCTCAGTGTGTGTTTGTGTGTTTGTGCACATCCATGCCCAAGTGACTCTGTGTTGAACCATGTGTGTGTACACCTGTACTTGTTTGCAGTTGAGGTTGGTGTTTGTGTGTGTGTGCATGTATGCGTGTTTGTGTGTGTGAGACAAGGATTCAAGCAGTGTTGAGTGTGCCACCATCAGTTCAGCTTTTATTTATGGAAATAAATGCATCAGATTCCTAATAAATATGCAGCTCTCATTTTCAAAAAGCGGCACAGGACTCAAACAGTGTTGCAGCAGCTGTCAAATGAAGGCAAACACTGTTGTGATAAATAGATCCAGGCTCCTGTTACTGGAAAGACAAGTGTGTGCTGTTTAGCCTAATCAGTTGACTTAGCAAAGCGATGTGTCATTATAAATGGCGATCATGATTAATAATGATGTCGAGCAGCGAGCAAAGCAGGTGACAAGAATTGCTAACTGCATCAAGGAGTCAAAGAGGCCTCGTTATTTGTGATGAGTAAAATATGGTTTGTGCAATGTGTCAAACTGAAAGACTTGCATGAAACTTCTTCACTTTGCTTCTTCTAACTGAGACTGAGCATCGATTGCTCTCTCTTGAGCAATCCAATTTTATCGATAGGTATTCGGAATAACTATGGAGAAGTGTTGTAACTGCACAGTATCAACTTACTGCATAAGTACTTTTAAAAAAACTCCCACATGTGCATAATATTTTCAGGTTTGACATCATAACTCAGGTGTTTGCACAGATGTTTGTGCAAATGTGTTAAGTGAAGTGGCCTACTTGCAAATGCAACTCTTGGCATTAGCCTTGCTGTTAAAGTTGCCAAAATTCCCCTCTGTGTTGTTTACTTTAATTATTTTCTGTCTCATTGAATGTTAAGATGATATGTTGTCACTCAGTCTTGTTCAGTTTAATTCCTGCCAGCAGGAATCAAATTGGGCATGGTTTTATTTTATGGTTCCTGAATTATTTGTTCCGAGTGCCTCTATAGTTTTGGGAAATGGCCAGATGTTTTTTTCAAATTTTGTTCCCATACAGAAGCTTTAAATATAGGCTCATTTTGATAGATTGGAAAGCAGTTGCATGGAAAATAAATTAAAATAATGTGACAAATATGAATGAGGACAGCTTTGCAATTGCACGTTTTGCCATTGGCAAGTAGTGTTGTCTATTTTAGGTGACAGTAGGAGTTTTTTAAGGAATTTTCAGCCATGCATACTAAAAATGAATACCAGTATTGCTCACTGACTCAACATGGGGATGCGTTGTCAGAAAGCGCCACTCTGAGCCCACAGATCATTTTTTGCTAACTGTGCAGCTCTCTCAGTTTTACAGCATATGGACTTTATGAATCAGTCTCAGCGCTCTCAATCATGTTACCAGCAGATGCAGGATGCTGTTTTTCAAGTATTTTCAATCAAACCCACAGTGAACTTTCTACTCCACCTCTGCTACTTCCTGCCCATTCGGGTGATGGGCAGGAAGTGTCACTAACTTGCTGGTTGAAAAAATAGTTTCTTTTGCAACATAAGAGCTAGATTTTTATCACCAAGAGCTGATGAAAACAAAAACTGAGTTAAAGTTGAGTGAATTTGAACATGTATCTGTTAGGAAGACAAAAAAACATCCCAAAAATATGCTAATATTGTTGTGTTTGCTAACATGCTAGCATCATGGTATTAAGCTAGCTGTGTGACCATTAGTTTCTTTTGGACTTTTTTGACCAGGGGAACTCAATAATGAGGCTTTAGAAGCACAGAAAAGTGAATATTTAATTGTTTCTGTATGTCAGTGTTCCCATCATTTATCCACACATTTCTGTAAAAGTAAAAGCCTGTATTATACATTTGTAAATAAAACAAAAAACTACCATATTCCCATTGTGGTGCTTACACACTACCAAAAACCCAAACACACTCACAATAGTGGGAAGAAATAGCATCAACATGAGAGCTTTAAAATTTCAACACCAGCAGAGCTTTTATCAGCCAGAAAAACTGAAACACCTGTGTGGGTGTGCAGGTCCTTGAAGATTTCAACAAAAAACTTCAGGCTATTACCTCTCATGCACTGACAGCTTCACATGAATATACAAATTGATGGAATATTTTTAAAAATGGAGATAAAATGTCATGGTTACTTTAAAAAATGGAAAAATTGAAAATTTAACACACTTGATTGGAAAAACATGAAAATAAAATCAAAATAAAGATCACATTAGAGAACATAGAATGCCTAACATATGATGGTAATAAAAGTCACTGAAGAGTTTGATTCAATCCAGGTAATTCCCCCAGATCATCAAACATGCATAGGTTTAGCTAGTAGGATTTCATGTTTGTCCATGTCTAATTTTAGGAAATTGTTGTTCCAAGAATGATGAAAACTCTCAACCTTTGATGTTTTTGGAAAAACCAGCCAATGCTCTTCAAAACTTTGGCAATATCATGGTTAACAGTGTCAAACGTTACCTTTAGTTCTGAGCACAGGAAATACGACCTTGTTTTTTGACGGAGGTCACTGATTCTTAAAGAAAAAGCAGATTTAGTGCTCAGGTATGTTCTAAAGTCTACATCTTCATCGAGGATATTTTTTCTTTTAAAAAAGGAGTTTATTTGGACTGAATCTTTCAAGTATCCTGTATAGAAAGGCTGGATCTCAGCATATAGCTGGTCAGTGCTTTGTCATCTAGGTTGAGTTTCTTTAATTAAGGTTTCACAGCAGTTGCTTTGAAGAATCAGAGATGACGCCTGTTTGAAGAGCTGTATTTACAGTCTTCAGGACACGACTTGAAACACTGTCATACACCCACTTTAAAATTTCTGTAATACTTGTCCCCTCCACTCAGAAATGTGTTCTTCTTATGTGTATGTCTCTAAAATGTCAGACCTTCACTTCACTGACTTTTTATCTGTGCAAAGTTTGTCACTGGAGAGGTGTTCTCACATTCCTTTGCTGAAGGGGGAAATGTCTGTGCACTTCCCTAAAATCTGACATTCAAATGTACTCTGAGGAAACATCACAGACTCAAAAGCCAATCGCAGGCAAAGAAACTTTTAAGCCTTCAAAGCAGAGCGGACTTGTCAGTACCACTGACTGTTAAAGGATGGGCAACATGACAGCTCCTCAAAGGTGCAGCCAAAACATCTTGATCGCCCCCTGGTGTCTGGCTACAGTACACGTCATAGATCCAACCCTTCAATGTTAGCGGATGGGACGTTAATTCAACTCAATAATCACAGCACATCCTAGTAAATTTATTCTTAAGATGGTTTCAATTAATTTTAGGTAGCTGTGATCATACAAGTATATGTTAAATTTTTCAAATTAGTTTGGATTATTGGATTATGTTATTTAATGATGTAAAAGGGGGCGGGGGGCGGGGGGGGGGGGGGGGGGGTGTTAATAAAAACAAAAACAAAACCCCAATTAACTAAAGAACACAAAACAAAAAAAACAAAATCCCCTC
>JAQNCA010000013.1:6746382-6757658 GCA_029783725.1 Acanthurus tractus
AAAACCAAAATACACAGATTCTTTTAAGGTTGACTCAAACCAACTTTCAACCCAGATTATATGTCCCACCCAGTAAATGTTTTAATTTTTTGCTCGAGTTTATTACACAATCATTAATACATGTTACAAAACCTTGACATGTCTTAAATATTTGGCGTGACAGTCTACAAAGTACTGAACTGTAGTACGATGCACAATAAATATTAGCATGTGACACAATTTTGCACTGCCTTACAAAGAAATTTTCTATTCAAACACGTTATCATATAAGAGTCAGGATGACCTGATAAGGCCTAAGCATTTTAAAGTCATGTCAATAAAATAAAAGGTTAGTATGCAGCAGAATCCAAGACCTGATATGCCCCAAGGATCAGGCCACCAGAGTAATCAGGGTGAAAATGAAAAGCTTTACAGCAAATTACCACCATTTTTGTGTCATTTACCAAAAAAATGCTTGTATCTTTACTTCATCTTCACTCAATAAAGCACTCAATAGGCAGTTTTCATATTAGACATTTTGAACTACCAGAGTAGATAAAGCGTGTGTGAATCCAATACATTTCTAATGACTTTGATAAAGATTATTACAGAGAGAGGAGTGCTACAGTTGGCCTTGAAAGACCTTTTCAAAGCATATGACTTGTCTTAGCACATAAATACAGGTGTAACGAATAAGATTAGTGATGAGGCCTTTCAATTTTTAAAGTCCTGGTGAGCCAGCATGAACAATACAGCAGCCTGCAGCAGCCACTGGCACACCTATGGATTTGCAAACATTATTAACGCTGTGAACTGCACCTCTGACTTTCTTGTTATAACGTGTCAAAATATGTGTTCAGCTGGAATGAGTGTTCAAGAAGCCACAGCAGTCCCACAAAATGAAACAAAAAAAAAACCTTGGACAAAAAAGCCAAAGAAAAATAAAAAGTTGGGATGAGAAAGGGAGGAAATGTCAAAATGATTTCTCCATCTGAGGCTGGTGTGGGACACAAGACAGTCTGAGTCTGTCAGTCACAGAGGTTCAAGAGGAAAGCTCTATTTACTGCTGTGTGATGAAAGGCCAGTAAATGCCTGCCCATGTACGTGCTGTGGTTTCTTGTAGACCTTGACTGTGATATATGACGCCCACCCTGTTTGTACGTGAGCTCCAGCATGAACTGACAGCTGAGGAGGCACAGCATGTCAGAGCTGGGTTTCAAATAGAGAGGAGGGGCAGGTTAGTAAGGGTAAGAACTAAGAGAATGGGGTGGGGGGTATCTAATATCTCTCCTTGTGCCACTTGAAAAACACTTTCTTCTTCTTTGCTCATCAAAAAAGAGGAAGGGGATACGGTGCAGGTCACATGATCCCATAAAACACCATGTTCACGGAAGCTTTCAGGGAACACATTTTCACAGGGCATCCTGCCATTTACACCCTTTACTCAAACAATGCACCCCTCCCCCTCAGGCCTGGACTCAGCACTAGTACTCATCCTGCAGATTACACTCAGCCTGCAAGCCAAGCTACTGGTAACTGTCCATTGTCTCCGCTTCGTGGACTAAAACCACACTGCCATGGCACTGGCACTCCCGAACATTCTGGTCTGCAGCAGAGCAGTTATCAGCTGTTGGGTGGGTTTTAGAGGAAGCAGACATGATGTGACCTTTTTGATCTACTGATGCTGGGGTTCAGACAAGAGGGAGGAGGGCTAATGCTGCCTCTGACCTGAAGATCCCAGGTATTAGATAAAAATGTTTATGACATCGCTGTGAGAGTTCCAGGAAAGTGTAAAAATAACATTGTCTCAGATAACAGTTAGTCACTGCTGGCCTCTCCTGCCTTGTAAGTGCAAGGTCTTATTGTCTCTTAAACTGTGTCTCAGCATGAACTATATAGTCTTATAATTTCCTTGTGCACCATGCCACTAATAAAATCTGCTGTAAATTCTATCTTTCATATGATATTTTGGCTCTGTTGTATGTAATCCTGATGACTAAGATTATGGGTTAAATGCAAAAGTAAGTGCTGGGTTAATGTTGTGGTAGCAAGGGATTAGGGGCTTCAATAACCAGAATGTCTAATCTTTGTTTGCAGTTATATTTCAAGCCTTCTTCCCATTATTTGCATAACTGGCTAGATTTTCAAGATGTGACTTGGCCATTCTAGGATATACAATAAAACTACTAGACTTGAACATAATGACAAAACTGTCTTAGATAAAAGAAGCACTTTTGGTTTTCCATATCATTTAGCAGGGAGAAAATGAATCAGTATTTCCATCAACAGCCAAATGCTGGCAGCTTGCTTACTCCGTTATTGGCTACCAGATCCTGTTAAAAATATGCATTTATTAAAATAAGAAAAGCAGCTAAAAAGTCTGATTCGTGGCCAGACCTTGGCTTGGAACTGGCCAGCCTCTTTGCTCCTACGCTGCTGTGCTGTAACACTTTCTCAACTTCCTCACGTCCAAAACGTCTGTCCACTTGTCACTGTGACCATAAATAGCATGCCAAGTAATGGACGCCCCATAGTGTGGTAAAACTTAAACCACAACAGCTCTCTAAACATGCCCCTCAGTCAGTGCAGCAGTGCCATAAACAAGCCTTTGTTTGCGAGTCTAATGGCCTTTGCAAGCCGAGGTCTGATAGTTTTTAGATATAACACATGCCATTTCCATGCTTCACTATACACACATGAAACGATAAAGGGAACTCACTTTGACAAGTGCTATGGGGTAAGTACTTATCGAGTAGGTAAATTATTAATAAATGGGCCTTAATTGCTTTGAAATTGATTATTTTTAAAAATCAACACAGAAATTCCTTGACCAAAAATCTGAAAATTTAATATCTAAAAGGACGAAGGACAGTATAAACAGTATAAACCATCTACGCTGGCTTCTCTTATTTTAGAAGTTGTCTAGATACGTTTACCCCAGTTTTTGTGCCAGTTCTTACTTTTTCCATCTTGCCTTGTTGACATTGCTTTAACCCACCTTCTTATATCAGCCTATATCGCTGATTGGCCTTCCTGACTGTCAGTCAAAAGAGTCGACACACCATTGGTGCGACTACTGTCAATAAACACACGGAACATAGCGTTCTTACTTCTCCTTCGTCAACGTAGCTTAACAGCGGAAAAAAAATACATAAACGGACATTATAAGCTATGTTAAATGACCATAAACTGTAACAAACGCACTGTATAATCACACCTGCCTACCCTCGTATACTCTCCACAGAATAATACACTGACACGCTGTTCCAGTCCAGTAATTTGGCAACATTTAGCTTACCGTTTAGCCCGGAGTCTCCGTTGTTGTCTGTAGAAGTAGTGTTAGCAGCCTCGGACATCGTTGTGTCTAGTGAGCAGGGCGGGTTGCATAAAAGGTTCGAGTCAGTGCAAAACGCGCACTACCCTATCAGCACACATTCAGACTTGCGGTAGTACAACTGAGCTGAGTGGCCCTCTGTTCAGTTTTTGTGTGCTAAGCTGTGGCACTGCTGCGGTTTGTTTTTTGCGTCCGCTAGCTAGTCTGGAAGCAGCATCAGCGAGCTGCTCAGACCCCCCCGAGCTGGGTTATGACGTCAGACCGTGCCGTTGATAAACAAAAGAGGGAGAGGAAGTCGAATTACATAATGAGCAAAAAATAAACAAATGGGGAAAAAAACATCCACCCAGGCGACAGCATGCATGAACTATTAGAATCAATTATGGATCTAAAGTTTAAATTAAAACAACGTGCTGCAAGCTCAATATACCCATGTAGGAGGAGGCATGCGTGCACACACGTACGCACACGCCATTCAAGACATGCGGCAGATGTGTGCCCACCATGTCTAGCTGTCTGCAACCAGATATCACATCAGCTGATCTTAAACCATCAGTGATTAAATAACCAGAGGGTGGCTGGAAATCATTCAGTGCATCGGTCAGATTGGAAAGATTCATTTTGTTTTACACCTAAAATACCACGTGCACGCGATTTTCTATGAAAACACAGGAACCCAAATGGAGAATGACTGCAATACAGGCTTAAAACACGTGCCTCCTTTTCAACTGGAAGTTTTTCAATCAATTAAATCAGCTAAATCTGTGTTTGTTTAAGGTGTAAACGTGGATCTAGGGTATCTTGGAATTGATTTTGCCGCTGACACAAACCTTGAGGATTACACACTGTCACTGACACCCCAGAGGCATCAACAGGGACAACACATTGCATAAAACGAGAGCATAATACTGGTGAGATTCCATCAACGAAAGGAAATCACAAAGATACAAAAAGTAGTTCCTTTATTATCTTCAGTCACTGTCATTAAAATTGTAGTTATACATTACTAGAGGCATCAGTATAGTCTGAACTGACCACATTTTAAATACGGTGTGGGAACATCGATTGCTGCAAATTCTTGAGCAGCTTACGTATTGTACCATCACATACAGTAGCAGTGATAATGTCTGCAGTAGTTTTAACACACTTTCAAGTGATTTTATGCCTCATATAATGTTTTGTTTTAAACTGCATTATTAAAACACATCTAAGTACTTTAGTTGGTGCAGTAAGAGAGTCCAGTGTCAAATCAAAAGGTTTTCCCTGTTGTGAAGTAGGGCTTCAGGGCTGAGATACTCCATGGGAAGACAATACGTAGGATTACTCAAAAAGATATGTGTATAAGGTCCAGCTTCATTTCACAAAATAGGACGGAACAAATCTGGTGACATTTAAACTTTTTTAATATAAATATGACAATTGTAATAATTATCTTTGAATAGGCTATCTCTTATACCTGACTATTTTTGAAAACAAAATGAGGAAGAGGAACCAATGCACAAAAGATGTCAAGACACAGAGCCAGTACCCCCCTCCCCCCCCCCAAAAAAAAAACAAAAAAACAAAAACAAACAAAATAAAAAAAAAAAACTTTGTGGAGTCTGAAGTTACAGTGCGAGTGGACAGGACATATTCCTTTTAAACTCCTTGAGATAACTGCTGCTGTCCAGTTTGAGCAGTTAAGTGTGTAAAGAAAACTTTGAGCATACATTTATGACTGTTAGAGTATGTTAGATTCAATGAAATACTGGAGACGTGAAGAGACTCAAAGAGTACTATGACAGTATAGCAGATGAATTAATAAAAGGTGTATACACACAAAAAAAATTCAGAGTAATAAACACTAGAATGGCACAGGACAAAAGGGGGACATACTATGTAAGTGTTTTCCTTTTCTATCACAGAACCATTGGGGAAAAGTTATAAAAAATAAGTGGGTCTGTGTTTAGAATTTTAAGGAAACTAAACTGGTTTACAAATGTTAACCCAAGGGAAGAAAAGGGCAGGTGGGCTGGCAAAAAAAAAGAAAAAAAAGAAAAGAAAAGAAAGGAAATTGGCACAACATCACTTAAACATCAAGGCGGGTGTTACTCTGCCACAGATAGGCTGATGATGGGCAAGAGCGAGGCTTCCTCTGTCCACATCTAGAATAAAGTGGCAAAGACTGGTCACCAAGTAGCGACAGACAGGGATGCTGGTTTTCCGGCATTACCACAGATCACCCTGGAGGAGGCTGGAGCCAGATCTCACACAAGCTCACCCTGTAATTAGATCACTTTATCCTGGAATATGTAGAGGTTGTTGGTCGTCGCCACTGCAATGATGTTGTCTTGGGGATGCCACGCAGTGTGAAGGATCTTCTTGTTGAAGTCCAAACTGTCCACGCTGATTTCATCTTTCTTGCGTTTGCCTCCTGCGCACACTTTGCGGGGCTTTAGGACCTGCAAGGGCTTGCTGTTTTCTCGTGATGCCTCCAGTGTTACATCCCGCCTATGGCCACGGTCAAACATCCGGAAGAAGTTGTTGTATGAGCCTGTCATCACCACACTGTTGGGGGGAATTTTGAGAAAGGTTTGTGAGCCTTTAATATCCTCTAATATTCTCAGTCAAACAATTTTATGGTTCTGATTTTATTGTATCAATACAAACTTTTATCAAAGACAGTGTATGACAGCTTCTTTAAATCTTTTTAATGAGGAGTTATTTTGTATGCCCACTGCATGTTCTTACCTGTCATTGCCATTCCAGCAGCATTCAAACTTGTCAAAGATGCAGTCATTCTCATAGAGCGAGCACAGCTTGCTCCTCAGGTACTCATGGACCTGTAATGATCAGTGGTAGATGTGAAGCTGCCTAAAGGCTCAAACAGCCATTGAGAAAGATTCTTATTTCCACTTCAGATTTTAATTTTCTAAATAAAATCAGCTAAAACCCATGCATAACCGATCTAAGTCCTTATTTCATAGGCATTCAGAATGATAGACATTCAGAGGAAAGAAATGACAAATGGTGTCTTTTAAGAGGGGTTAGGTGATTTAGGAAACTTCGCATACATATTTTTTCATCAAAGTCGACATTCTTAATCATGCAGTTTTTGTTTAAGTCAGCCATTTAAACCTTCCTAAAGTGGAGCACAGAAGCAATGACAATTGCTTCATCAAAATTGTGGCCACTGTGCTCTTTCATCATCTTGGGTAAGAGGTTGTAGAATGAAGATGCTAAATAGGGTGAACAGGCCCTGTGTTGAAGGAGTTCAAATCAGCACCCCTGGAGGACAATCATGACCACTGTAGACCTGTGGGCTGTAGCACTGTCCTGATAAAAGATAAAATCTCTACTTTTGCCAGCTTCCCACACTGAATCATCTTGATTTTCTCTAAAAGCTGTCTTAGTAGATCACCCTTGTGGGCCCCTATTATAGTGTGACCCTTGCCCAGGTAGCATTCCCTTTGAATCCCAGAAAACAGGGTCATCACCTTGCCTGCAGACCTCAGTGATCTGTCTTTGATGGAAGCAAGAGACTCTAGGTGATTTCTCCCCTCCCCTTGTGAATCTGTATCAACATGCTGTCATTTATCCAGTGCTAATGTTAAGTCATTTATAGCCTGTTTATATTCCTGAAACAAGTCAGACACCATACACTGTTGCTGTGAGTATCTGTCAGTCTCACCTGATAGGTCTCCACTGGCCTGTTCTCCATGTTCAAATCCCAAATCTTCACGGATAAGTAGTCTCTAGTCATCATGTAGCGTCCATTGTGGCTAAACTTAACATCTGAGATGGAGGATATGATCTCAGAGAAAAAGGAGCGATTACTGGGGTCCTCTGGCTCCTCAAACACTGGACCAGAGAAAGGAAAATATAATGTAAAAAATAAAATACAATACAGGCATTTTCTGAGTGACATAAGTCAGCAAGAACATGCCCTGTAAGAACCCTAAAAGCTAAGTGTGATAGTGAAGATCAAAACTTAATTTAACCCATTAATATTGTTGAACAAATTGGCACCTATTGGCAACCAAGTGACCACGATATTGACAATATGAAGTAGAAATGAAGCAGAAAGGATGGCCCACCCAACATGGCTTTCATGTCATGGATGAGACAGAAAGATCATACAAATGAGGCTAAGAATGCCCATTGCCAAAGTGAATACTCTGTAAAAAAATGATTGAGCTCAGTCTTCCACATGCAGCGAAAATCTGTCTGGTAAGCCCTTAGCAAAGAAGTGCTGAATCTGGTTTTAGACTCACTCCTGTTAGACTGTTGAGGGCTGAGATGCATCTGTATTTTTTGAGCAATGTCAAACCTCTCTGTCACCACTTAGACAGACACTATTTTTCTGACTGCTGTCTCCTGAAAGACTCAGAGGAGCAAAAAAGTATGCTGTGTTGCTATGGTAACCTGCAATGGCTAGTGTTATGTCATTACAGTAGCTATGGCATAACTTGCTACTAAACAGAGTTTTTAGAACAATTTGGTGTTTATTGCTTCTTTTTTAGTTCCAGTTTGTTGTATTTTATGTTTTCAAACATAAATGTTGCTGTTCTTTAAAAAAAAAAAAAAACTTAAAAATGCAGAGCAATGGATGAATAGTTATTAAAAGTGACAAAAATAAGTACTCACATTTGGAGTGTTTGTCACACAGCGCTGACATCCTCATGTCACACAAACGGATGGTTCCTTTGCTGCTGCTGTAGACAAAGGTGTTACACTGATGAGGATGGAACTCTGCTGCTGTGATCACCTCTGTTAGCTCCTCCATGTTGGCCGGTTTAATATCAACAATATCTGAAGAGCACAGGGCTCAGAGAAATAACCCTTTTGATGACTCATCTGGTTGAAATACTTGCTAACATGTACAGTGCAGTTTTTTCGCCACAAAATGTTTCTGAATTGTGCTCTGAGAATCAAAGCAAAATCCCATGGCAAAAATTTGATAGTGTTCCTAGAAAAGCACACTCTCACAGGGGAAAAAACAAAAACAAAAAACAGACTAACACTAGACCAGTGTCTGGTCTCGAGAAAAAAATCTGGAGACAAAAATCAACATCAGGGTTTATAATTGATCTTTTAAGTCTATTTAATTTTCAGAGACAATCGACAGGATGCCCTGACCCAGAATAGTATGTTCAGATATTATTTTACACTCGTGTGACAGCATCATCATGTCATCTTGGCCTCAACATTATTAATCACCCTGCATCCCCCTTCTTGTCCCTTTCCACTCTCCCTCTGAAAGCTCTGTAGTATTTTTTTTTATTTTAAAGGCTAACCATAGTGCTATTGAATATTTGTTTACATCTGGTACCTTTGTTGATAAGTCTTGCATTATGTAATTGTATATACAGGTGGGTGTTGTGAGTTTTGCAGGTGCACATATACAAAAGCCCACATCTATTTAAGGATACTGAAGCTGCGGTCAGTGATCTCCAGGTGCCAGAGGTTGATGCGGAGGTCATCTGCAGACAGGTAGGTCTCATTGTCACTGTTGACCGAGATAGAGTTGATATGGTAGGTGTGAGCGTTGGCGAACACCCTCCTTGGACTAGCTTCTACCATGAGGTCCATGGGTATTAAAACTGGTACCTGTGATTAGAGCAAATGAGAAAGAATTTCAAACTTAGTCTAGAGAGCTCCTCTTGATGAATTTTTTATCAGTCACAAAATATTTTAGAGTATGTAGCTGCTGTATTGCACCATAATATATTTTTAAATTAGCTGGATGTAATAGGAAGCACCAACAGTATGTATGCAAATGAAATCAAACTGCTTCTTTCAGTTATCCACCTAATTTGAGTCTGATGAACAAATGTGCTTCTTTTTAATATACAGGCAATCTACAAAGGCCAAAAGATAATAAGATATAAAATTAGTCTTCACTTGGTGCCTGAATCGCCAGGATGACCACATTGTGGACATGATCATGATTTGATTCACAGCGTGCATATAAAGAAAGGGCTATTCAGACTGTAACAATTCTTGTGTTTGCAAGAGAGAGAGAAAGGTCTCTACATAATTAATTTTTTTTTTTTTAAATAATTTAATGGTGCATATAATGACACAATTTCTTGGTGTTCATCATTGGTCGAAATGGCTTCCAGTGACATGTCCCAGAAATCCTGATCAGGGCACCTCAAATAATTTGGTAATCTCAACTGCTAGTAACCTAAAAAAAGTGCAATCAGCCAGAAAAACTTTGTGTATTAACTAGCCAAAATTGCTCTATCAGTGTATAAAGGCTATTCCATGTCCTGTGGAGAAACCTTGGTCTGGCTAAATAACCTCACTTCCTAAAGATCCCTTTAAGTTGTGTTTGATATAAGAACTGACCCGCAGCGACGTGATAGTGTTGGGGTCTTTGTAGCGTCCATCCTCCTCTTTTAGGTTATAGCCCTCTGGTCTCTTGTCTCGTTCACTGATTTTCCACAACTTGATTGTTTTATCTGGCAAAAAAAAAAGAAGCTAAGTAAATTACAACAGCAACAATTCTTTCAAAGAACAAAATGAGCACTAAGTATATAGTGAAGGGGTCAAACAGCCTGAACGTGTTGATCAGTTATTCTGTCAGACAAATGACACAACAGGGGGCATTAAAAAGCATTTCTCAGGATTTTTTACTTTGCTGTCATAGTCATGATTCCATGCTAAGGTGCAGATTTCTTATTTTAAGTTCCAACAATAACAGGGAGTTTTTAGAGTATGACAAAGATATGATGGTCTAAAAAGGTTGAGTAGAGCCTGCATATTATGTTTGAATTAGACAACTGGAAATATGAAATTAAAATATCAATTAACTTACCATTAGTTGATAACAGGAACTGGGCAGCATTCTTCTGAGGAAGCCAGCGAATCTTGTTGATCTTCTCTTCTATTTCCAAACTCTTCAAGTAGTCAAATTCTGGCTCATGGCTCTGGAAAGTGCTGTAAACATTGTATTCACTGCGGAACTGAGGCGGATTCTTATTCTGCAGGGAGCCGTGTGTGGAAGAAAAAAAGAGTAGACATTAGACTAGAACAAACCAGTGATTATTTTTTTGTTCTTTACTTGATAAGTTTTGCTCCAAAAAGACCTATCCTTTAAATAAATCTGACTTATTCTCTTACTAAAAAATTGAACTAGCATGGACGTAAGCATATAAATAGTTAAAATGCAACATTCTACTTTTGGACTTTTTTACTTACATAATTTTTTTCAAAATAGAAACATCCTTGTTTTTTCTTTTTTTAACTTAAACGAGTTCACAGGGTGACCTCTTAGATGGATGAAGTGTGGGAATAAAAATCAACAACAGACAAACTAGTGGCTGTACCTCTATTTCCTGCTGGAAAATGACTACACGCCCTCCCTTGTCTCCTGTGGCCAGTAGCTCCCCTGTGTGGTTAAACTCAACTGTGGATATGATGTCCGCTGCAAAGACACACATGACAGACAATTAAAATTCTGCATCTGCAATGTTATTTTAAAACAGGTTACGGAGATAAAAATAACGTATCTCACACACAAATGACAATGAACAAGGTCTCAGTTAATCCTAGATTTATCTGTCCTGAAATCAGAGTGCTGGATGGACAAGTGTGTAGGCCAGAGTCGGAGTATGTAGAGCAGACAAAAAATTATCATTAACCTAGTTTTTCCCCTTTTCTCTCTTCCCTCACTCAGACAGCATTACACTTTTCCCCAGCAGCAATATGTTGCTTTATAAACTGAAACACTCTTAAATACACATACACATTTACTTAACCCTTTTTTTGCCCACTGAAGCAGAAAGACAATGCTACAAAGGTTGTAGTAGGAGCATATACATTGTATGCCCTGAGGGAGTTATACACTTAGACTAGCAGTGAGGCTACTAAGAGGCTATGTTTAAAACAGCTTTTTTTAAAAAAGACTTAATATTTACCCCATCCATCAGTTATCATTCGTTTATTCTACTAATTTTAAGATTAAGTCTGTAAAATG
>JAQNCA010000013.1:6757758-6771681 GCA_029783725.1 Acanthurus tractus
CTGCAAGAATGATACAAAACCTGCAAGAATGATACAGAACATCATGAATTAGCAACTTTACCCCCTGACAAAAAAGCATGTCACCATTTCTTAGGTTTCAGCTACTCGACCATTTTCAGTGTGTTCCTAAGAAAATATTACACCCAAGGTATGGTAATCCAATTTTCAGGAACTCCAGAATCCAAAACTTATTTAAACTGTGCATGGATAGAAAACTTAAAGACAAAACACAAGAAGCTATGCTAACTGACAATTTACATGGAAGTTTGGCTGGGTCACCAAAAAAATTCACGACAACTGAACTCCCACTCCTAGAGTATGCAGTGTCCTCCCGACTGCCTAACACAATACACTTACTGCCTGCACGCAAGAGGTGACGGAGAGACACAGCCGCTGTTAGTGGTAGAGCTGAGGACTGCATCACTCAGAGAAGTCAACTTACTTCCACAAGTGAAGGTTTGACATTGATTAGATTGACATTAGATGAACATTTCAACCTTCATGATGGCAGGATTTATCACATGGCTTTTGTAGTTAAATGCTTTAGTTATAGCTGGGTGCACCTAAAAAACTGGTAACTGAGTTAAGCGAAATGCAACATTGTACAGCAATATACTACAACAGGCAAGCCAATTGGAGCATGCATTGAAGGAAAAATACCTTTTGTCTTAAACAGTGTAGCACTGTGTTTTTTTTTTACCCTGCTTTGAGACACTAGGGGAAATTACTGCTGCTGTTGTAATTAATCTCTAAAAAGAGAGTAGGGAATTTAGCATACTGTTTCTTTTAAGCCCTCACACTCATGAATAAAGTGTAATATTTAGCCTCTCATAGCCATTGTCCATAACCAGACATCCTGCTTGGTGAGGGCTTTGCAACTGAATTTCCCAAAGTAAACATTTTGGGAAGCTGGAACACCCGCTCATACCATGAGCAATTGAGATCAGAGTCAATAATACAGGCACAGCATAAGAGGTGCCTGTGGTCAGCACCTCTTCATTTATCAAGCTTACACTGGCTTTTTAGTTTTACTCCATATTTTGTTGTAGTACTTTAAAGTCAGTCATCAACCTAAGAGACAAAAAATGCTACTTCTGTTGCCCAAAGAGCCTGCCAGTGGCTTACCACTGAAAGTTTTTAATGTGAAGCAGCAAGAGAGGAAGTGCCTAGTTTTCTTTAGCATTGCCTTACCAGACAGCTTCAATATGACAGCCAAGCTAAGGACCATGTCAGACCAAATCAGGTGTTGGAGTGATCACTTTAGGTTTGCTCCTCATAGCAAGATTTTTCAAGTCTTTTGGTCTTTTGGGTTTGACCACAGTGTACATCAGGTTTTTGGGCCACTGTTTTTTTCTTTTTTTTGTGCCACAGCATAAGGAGACTACCCACATTAAATGAGAGCGGGCTATCATTTATATTTGAAAGTCTAACTGGTCCAATGCATGCATCTGCAAATACTTAATCCACTGACAGATCAAATTAAAAGAAAATGTTTCAATTTAATGGCTTGCTAAGGTTTGCTTGTTATGTCACGTTGAAGAACATTTTTTAACAGAATCTGGCACAGTGTTTGCTCAATGGAAAATGCACCTTGGCTACAATACTTTATCACAAATTTCATGGAAGACAATGAGAACAAAACAACATCACTAGTCTGTTTCAGCTGAATATTCTCTGGTCTCGCTCAGCTAAAAACAAAGAAAAACTGAATCTGTCAGTGTCTCATTCACTATATTTATTGTTTGTAATGTTACATTCACTTTACCTCTGCTGCGCACTGTCTAACAGGACAGGAGTTCTACTTAAGGGGGTTTATATGCATTTATTGATAGTTCTGCTTCTTAGTTAATGTTGCAGTAGAAAGTCTCCGCAATTTGTATTTCAAAAAGACAGCCAGACTTCAAATTTTTCTGTCATTATTTTAAATAATCTGTCAGTAACAAAAAATAATTGGTTAATGGCTGGAGGCTGTGCAGCCTGTGCTATACACCATATCCTTTAACAACAGTTTGCCCTATTCAATAGGGCCTATTGGCTCTAATCAATCAATCAATCATGTCTTGCTGTAATCATGGAAATTTGTGCTAAGCATAGCAGCATCAACTTGCATTAAAACTGACCCCATGATGAATCACACATTCTAACAGAATAGGATAAAGTGTTTACATACGGACATATTTTGTGTTCAATCATCATATCTGCCTTTAAAATGAGACTTTTGCTAAAGTAAACAAAACAGCAGTTAAGTGTTCTGGTGCCATGTTTTGTAGAATAATGCGCAAAATTCATAATGCACCTTTGCCTTTTTTCAAAGTGACACATATTTCAGCAAAATTCAAAATACAACTGGGTTAGTGAAGGATGTAACTGACAGTTTTAAATAGCTCTGATAATCAATGCATTACTTTTTTAAAACAATTTTTAACCTTTTGGTTTGATTTTCACTCTATTTGAATGTGTCTGTGTTTTCTTATTTAAGACTAGTCAAATAGTCGAAGTTTATTCTTCCATTTAAACATTAGAGGAATTAGTCATTTACATCATTCCTATATTTTACCCCTTTTCATACAACATAACTTCTTAAGATCATCCTTATACAAACCAATAAGTACTACAGCACCGAAGTAAATGCGTAACAAAAGAAAGCAAACATAAGAAAATCCTCCTATTTGATTATAAAGTTACTATAGTAATTGTGCTGAGTGACAGACAAAGAACAAATGAGGAAGACACTGAGCAGCTGTCTGCACACTCACCACAAACTCTATTACCTAATACCTGCAACACCTTCTCTTAATTTGCAATTTTTTACTTAAGGCTTAGAAATACCATACCGCTTGTGGCAGAGCTCATACCTTCAGCTACGTCATCATCAATGGCTCCTTTCACCTGAGAGAAGCACCACTGCATGTCACCTCCAGGTCCTGCAGAGATTTAAAAAAGGGAATGAGCTTAGTTCTAGCAGGTTATTAGTTTTCTCTATATATTTTCACTTGAAGCCTTCCTGGTGTTTTCTGGATTTTAACTGTATTGCTGTGGGCATCTACTAAACAGGCTAAGTTGCCATTCTTTTGTAGAAACAAAAACAAATTTCTTCCCCAACATTTTAATTTATGATGCTGTATGTTAAAACAATGTACTGATTGTGAGGTTAGATTTTTCTTATTTTTACAGTTCAAAAGCAGCACATCTGTTAGTAAAGATTTTGTTTTAGCACACTGTAACTCCCTGGCAGTAAAAGATATAGGAACTGAAAATGGAACAGACAAATTGCAAATCTCTTGTGACTTTTGCAAGTCAGTAAGTGAAAAATTGAACAAAAATTCACAGACTTTTCAATCACTCTTAAATTAAGATTGAGAAATAGATATCCTTTGACTATTTCAGACAATACCTGCAACTGTTCCACACAATACCTACAAAATCATTTTTATGGGAATATTAGGCTAGACGCAGATTTAAGAGATATCAGTCATTGGATTTTTTTAAGATCTTTAACATCCAGTGAGTGTATAAAATATCCACCATATCAAAATCAAGACTGTGCTTTACTTTATACTGAGGCTTTCACCTTTAAGAGAAATATTGTCATAATTCTAAATCAGTAGCAGATCAATTAAGTCTTGAACCATAACTTGTATTAAGGCTGGATTAATCTAATAATAAAGATGTCATAATGACAAGCTCCTGTGTTAAAAATACAGTACATAAACAAGAAAGAAGCACACTCCCCTGTTTAATAATCACCAGCCATTGTCTCAACAGGTTCTTTCATCAACCTAGCTCATTGCACAATCCTGTCAGATACATCCAGCATATATTTAACATGGTCATTTCTGTTGTTGCACCATGAAAAGTGGTCTGATTTGTTGATAAAAATGTCAAAGACGTAGTGAAACAGCTCTGCAGAATAAGCAAGGACATTTATGAGTCACAGTGGCTTCATCATTCACCAGTATTACGAGATGAATCATGATTTAAAACAAAAAGCCAGGAAAGGGTTGGTCTGGGCTGGACAAATTACAGCACATTCATGGATAGGCTTAACTGCAGAATAAACAGCAAACAGGTGTTTTACTGTTCAGATCATTTCATCAATTCGACCTGAACATGATGTGCAATACCTCTGCCCAAATACCAATGCCATTTCCCCGCCCAAATGGACTGAATACATGCAACGTTACAAGCATGTTGGTAGTGACCTGTTTATGCGAAATGAATGAATACCTTCCAATCTCTATTTGCGACAAGGGACTGAAATTGCATATTATTTTAGATTACTGACATTCGCTGCACAAGTCTCAGCTGATGAATGAAATGTAGAATGTTACGTGAACTAAGGCTAATCAAATCTAGGTCTTACTTGATGGGGGTAATTTTTCCATCTTAGTTTATTTATATCTCGAACACTAGCTCTCTTTTGTCAGACAATGCATAGAATATTTACCAGCTTGTTCAGTCTGCAGTAGGCCTGTAATACTAGCCTGCATGTGGGCAATGTCAAAGTTTGAGCTAACGTTAGCTAGCCTGGCTTGTCAAGCTAGTCATGGCATGTTTGAGAAATTTGTGCACTGGAGTGGAAACCGCCAGCTTTGCCTCTGGTTATTTACGTACTGTTTCGACATTAACGCCAGAATAAATATCTTCATTTAATAGTTTGTGACGTTGAATCGCATGCAAAAGTATGGAAAGTAACCCAGGTTCCGAGTAATGAGCGTTATGTTAGTGTCACGGATATCTTTGTTTGGCTAACATGGTATGCAGCATTAGCTTGCAAGACTGGTCCTGGGCATGGTCCCGGGCCGGTTGTAACGGTAAACAGCTATCGTTACTAGCAGCAGCTGGCTAGCCAAGTTTAGCCGGCAGATAGGCCAAATGATACTCAAATATGCTACCAAGCTAACGTTAGCACTAGCTCAGTGGTGTTAGCACTAGCTACAGTTAGCTAAACTGACACTCGGCCGGGTTAGCGAAATCTCACTACCATTTGAGCAGAGGGCTTGTTGTAATAAACCCCCGTTATAAAAATGCCAGCCTGTTCGTTGTGTTTGTATGTGTAAAGTGTGGCACAAGTGAATTACCTGCCATGACGAGACAGACAGTGGAGCTTGCCTCAGTCAGTCACGATCCTGCTTCCCACTCCCACGCGCTGGTTCGTGGGATCTGAACTTTTTCTTCCGCTGAATCTCCGTTCAGCTGTCGGTCTGCGCAGACCTAAATGTCGGGCGTGAGATTAACCGTAATAACGATTATTTTATTTCTCTCCTCCCTTTTATTTCCCGCTCCCCCGCTGTTGTTTTACGCCGTCTGTCACTCACTCTCCCTCTCTGTGTCTCTTGCCGCATCCCACCAGTCGCTTCTTCCCCACCCCTAGACTCTCTTTCCGCACGTGAACCAAAGGGTTTTTATAATGCGCGAGCACAAAGCATGGCAGATACATGGTCAGATATACAGGCACGCGCGTGCACGTAGCCTACATAAAGTCACAGGGTCAGTAGGAATGGAGAATAAATATCCCAGCAAGTGGTAATTGGTTACTGTTACTTGATTCAAACTTTACTTTTGTTTCAAAATCACTCAAGAAACAGTATGAGTTTGGCCCTTTTGTACTCTGTAACATTTGGTCTCAGTGAAAGTTGCATCTTTAAGTTTTCAAAGCAAAGTGGCTACAGCTTATTAACCAACTTTCTCCAATTTAGTGATGCTCTCAAAAGTCGTGTGGTCATATTTATTTTTATATAAAGGCTCTCTGGCAAACTGTATGAGTATGTACAGTCTGAGCAGTTAGTACTTCAGATACGATTTCTCCACTGGCATACAATTTGTATACAAATAACTTTTGTACAGTAACTAATCATGGATGCATATTTTACATATTTTAATTTTCCTTGCACTGTCATTCACCCTTGCACCACCACAATGTCAGCAACAATCTGACCTGCAGCTATAATGACACTGTTTTCCCTTCTCTTGCACTTGAACAGATCTGAAGTTAATTCTGATTCCAGATTATTTCCTCACAATGGAAATGTGTACATTATTGAGTACAAATAAAAAAAAACAGTCTTCCTGACTAACTGAAGATTGGTGTGGACACTAATTTTTGACTGTCCAGAAGTAGCTGAAAAGAATTCTTGCTGACTGCAGTGAAACACTAGGATACTTTACATGGAAAATTAATGCTTGGCAAAACTAGTGTTTGCAGACTGTTGCTTTCCACCTTTGACATGCTAGTAGAAACACAGTCAGAAACATTGCTATCATTAAAACTGTTGCAGCTTTAACTGGTTCTTATCCACACCTACTAAAATGACACACAGAAAATAAAATGCCAATCCCTACTGAGCTTTCCTGACAATTGTATAAATATAGCTTTTCAAAGGAATGCACCCTATCAGGTTTTAGGAGGGAGTCACAGTAACGATATATAATAGTAAGAGATTCAGTTTGGTGCAAGAGAACAATCTTGTCCGCTATATTTGATACACAGAGTTTGTTTATGATATGCTTAGCTTCATCTTTTTGCTTTAAATTCATGCATACCTTCAAAATCCAGCTTAATATTTTGTAGCTCTGCCAGATCAATTGTCAATGATGCAAGACTATGCTCGGGACCATCACAATGATTATAAACATTTGAGGCAGTGAGCCCTCAAGAGAAGAAGAAATAGAGTAGATATTGCATATGAAATTATGAAAAATTACAAATATTACATGACAATCTTGCGGACTACAAAACACTTAAATCTTCTCATTTAAGTTAGTTGCCATCACATTTACTCAGCAAACTAAAATGTGATAGTTATCACATTTTGAATAATGAGTTACATGAGTTATTGCAATTTAAAAAGTACCTCTGCTCTGTCTTTTAATGCTTTTTAGTCACAATTTTAAAGCCAGACTTTTCCTTACATTATTTTCTGTAAGTCATGTACCATAGTCTGCTGGTTGGCTCTGGAGGGGATTGAAGAGCTTGTTTCTCAGCATCACAAACACAGAGGCCTTCAAATGTGTAAGTGATAGCTTCACCACCCACACGACACTTCAGATCCTTTATCTCTTTCAAAGGAAGTAGGCCCACTGAAGGACAGGAAAATATAGCATTCATGAGCTGTGGCTTCCTAAGCTTCAGGAATGTAAGACATATCATCAAATCAACTGGCAGGCCCATAAAGAAGAAAACAAGATTAATATCTTAGCCCAAAGCCTGTTCAGTTGGAGTAGCCCCTTAAAAATGTCAAACTTGATAAATTATTAGACTCAGCAAAGCTGTCAATTCACACCCAGGCACTGATTTCTGACTCACTTCACCTGTCAGTGATTTCAAACACTTTGACTGGTGTTTTCTTAAACAAGATTCCCCTCAATTTTTCTCTAATGCTATCTGCATGAATGTGGAGGAACGTGTATCCCTGATGAAAGCTTCGGTTACAGCCTCATGTTTTTATCCATCGTTAAGAAGAGGAACAAACTTCAATGTCAACTGTTGTCACTGAGACCAATATATGCCTTCGTTTGTAAAAAAATATTCCCAAAGAGGTCTGTGTATTATTCAGAGCAAGACCATGTTTCCAGGAAGAGGCATTTCTGTTTACTTTTTAAATGCAATTTCAATGATAGTTTGTCATAAATCAAATTGACTACCTTGATGTCATTGTAATTCTCAGTTATGCCCACGAGGTCACATTCCCTTAAAGGTTGTGTTAGTTAAGATAAATAAATAAATGTAAGTTTAATTTTATGTAGTTTTGTCATTAGCCAAATTACTGGACATACTAAAAGTTTGGCCTCATGATGGCTTACTGAAAAATTAAAGACTTATAACAATACAATTCATCCTGATGGGAACATCTTTCAACCATTTTCATGACAAACCATTTTGTCATTAGAAGTGTTTGGAAATTTTACTTGAAAGTCATGAAAGTCAACCCAGTGGTGACATCAGGTCTTTTAATTTTTTCATTCTGCTCTAAAAAAGTGGCAGATCAACAAAAAGACCATTTGACCATCACTGCCATCCAGCCACTAAAATGTTTTAAAAACATTGGAAAGAAAGCATCCATTACTTGAAAAAAATCATTGATCATTGCAATTAGGTTGGTCTATTATTCTGGCAAATAAATCCAAACTGTCTAGTTAGTAGCTAGCTAGCAGCAGAGGTTTAGGTTGATATGTCTTTTGTGACTTGAATAAGCTGACCTTTTGAGCTGAACTCAAGTCCCAAATATCAAGTCTCCAGTGTACAACTCTGCCTATTGAGGGTTGCTGGACTTCCTGTCAGGCTGAAGACAGCTGGTGTTGCCTTAATATACATTTAAAGACCCTTAAACAAGATATATTTGATAGGATGTTTTCATTCATAACTGGAGCCATCCAGTGTGTGCCTAAACAGATCCTTGTTTTAGAAACTGGTCAACATAGAAAATACATCAGTGAAAGTAATCTAATAAACAGCATTCGTTTAAGGCAACATGTGGTTTTTACAAAAATCTGTTACCAACATTTTGTCCCCTAGGAGAAGAAAAGTATTTCCTGCCGCTCTAATGAAACATGTTGTTTCCACGCATTGTGTTATGACAGTGTCAAAAAAATACAGAGAAAGTTAGAATTTTGCCTTTGTCATTATCAAGGAATACTCCATATTTTTTATTTTTTACTTTAAAAAAAGAGTTTATTCAATTTGTACACATAACCAATAACTACCTAATTGAGGCAAAGACATACTGAAACCAGAATATGAAAACAAAGACCCCCAAATTATACTGTAAATTATTATTTACAATTATTTTTTAAAGGAACCAGCATACAACGCCACTTTCTACTACCTCTCCTGCTCAGTCACCAGTCTCAAGTTTCTCTGCGAAAAATGATAGTAGGAAGAAATTTACCACTGTTACTCTATTTTTGTCCACTAGAGGGCCACCAAGATTTGAAAATGTAGGTTATAATCACAGTCAATGGTTGTAATGGGCACCAGGTTATTTTAAGGGTCAAGTCATTCTCTCTCTATTAGATTCTAATTGTTTGCATATTGTGTATCCAAAAAGACCAGTGGGTGATTAATTAAACAGAAGTTGGTAATTTAATATAAAAATATTTTTAAAATACTATGGGATTTATTTGTCAGTTCTTTGAAAATAGTTAAGTTTTCAGGGGAATTCACAACACACTTAAAATATTTAAATATAACCTTGCTTATCTGCAAAAAGAGTAAAAATACTGTAAAACAAAACACCATCTTCACTCATTTAAATAATCAAAATGTTGAATTTGGGTCAGCTACATATAGTTAATAGACAACAGATTGATGATGGAAAGACACTCAGGGCCAGTCATTATCCTTAGTGTCTGGTTAACCTACTACAGTTAAAATGAATGTCCATTTTCATTTTTCCACAAATTATATGTTACTGTTTTCACTGGTGTTATCCTTAGTGGTGGTTTTGTGTTCTTTGGTGGTTTCACAAAATGCCAATCAACCAACTAAAAACAAAAATAGACAAAGAAAATGTCAAACAATGCAAAAACCAATAGATTTGATGGCAGTCTGACAGTTGTGCAGAGTTGTGTATTCCCCTTTGAATATTATACATATTTTGAATATGATCATATCAGAGATATTATCACCATTGTTATTCCCTCCTTGCAGTCAACCAAATATCTATAGCAGTTACCACATGAGCTCCTGCATTGAAGCCATTAGAGCTTAAATATTTTTGTTTCCCCTCCTTTCTTCTACATCGTCCAAAAAAATCCACAGGGATTGTAAAGTGACATCTAAAAAGCAGTTTGCTTGTTTAAGTTGCTACAGATGGCTACATGTTCCTATCATCCAGCTTTAGATCATACACTTGTAAAACATGAACATGTTGCTATGCTACACCACCCAATGCTGAGTTTCCTGTTAGGCAGGTGGTCAAATACATATCTTGGTTTTTAGATGACAGAAAATATCTCAAGACAAACTGAACACAATACAAAATTAATGCACTTTAACTTGTATTTCCTTTTCTCTTTGGTGTTTATTGCAAAGAGTTTCAAGGCCAACAAAGTAGAGTTCTGCCTTATGCTACAGACTCTTGCTATAGATGTAAGATGAGTATGTGTGTTTAATATCTCACTATAGGCCAATATTTGCAAGCCCATACTCAGGATAAACCCTACTGCTAAGTTTTTGATTTGTCTGCTTTCAGTATTTATGCTTTAAAACAGTGCTGAGTTAAGCAAATGTGAAGCAAGCAATGTCAAGCAATGTTAGGCTTCTGTAATGTCTTGACACATTTTTATGACGCAATTATCATGATGTAATTAATGAGTTACCAAAACATAGTGCAGCAACTTCCTTTCATGTTGAACAGCTGTTTTCTCACAGAGCATCAATATGCCCCATAGCAGGAAATACACATCTTTGATTCACTGTAAACATATGAAAGAACCATAAACAGGTAAAGCCTTTATTCAGAAAGCAAGGAACATGTATGAATGCATCATATAAAAGACAGGTTTCTATTTGATCTGCAATATATACTGAATTACAGTTGTTTGATGGTGGGATCTCAAAACATGCATCATGCGCAGTCTGCATTACAGCAGTGTGTGTGGGTTCGCCTTAGCATCTGCTGGTAGGCCTACACCAAGACCAGGCAGGGGCAGTGTTGTTCTAGAAGCTCATACTGATGTAAGCCGGAAGCGCGGACTCAGTCCTGACTGAGCTTTAAATTACAACCTTTGCATAAAGAAATACATTTTCGCATTCAGCTTTCCCCTGAAACACTTATTCTCTAACTCTTTTGAGGCGGTTATTTTAATGTGTTTGCAATGTACACAGTAATTACCGGTGTAATTACAACAACTTGCACAATTTTATGACTTAATGTAATTAATATTGTAGCGAAAGCATTACAAAAGTAAGTTGTGCACATTGACTGTATAAAACACATGCATGTGCGCGTCCACGTGGTGCCACCCCTCTGCAGGCGGTGCAGCAGCCAGGCCATGGGAGTGTCATAACGGGGTGTGTCCCGGGCCATAGGCATAAACAGCGGCTCTGCACTCCGCCGCCTCGCCGACTCGACGCCTCTCTGCTCCCGCTGCAGCTCGAAGCGCTCACCGCGGCTCAGTCAGGTACACGCCAGTCAGTCCGACCGTCCACAAACGATCACAACTTACGCGTTCAGGTACGTTTAAACCCTTTTATCCTCATTGATAGCATAGCCTGCGGACTGTAGCACGGATTGCGGTACAGTTAGTGATGCTTTAATTAGGGCTGATGTGGATTGAACCGTTACTTTCTGTGCAGACTAGAAAGGTTTGGTATGCTGGGAATAAAGAAAGTGTGAATAGCAAAACATCTGGCTTCTTTCTACATGCTAATGTATTTTACTTGAACCTAAGTTTTTTCTCTTTTTTTTTCCTACTCATTCAAATCTGTGTAAACCCTGATTTTACTATCAAAATGCAACGCAGCATGCTGCCATATAAGGATGTTCATGTGGAAACCCTGAATGGCTCAAAACATTTGGTTCCACTTAAACTGACCACAAGCTTGGTCACAGTCTCAACTGCTTAAAGTTAGTGAAGTCCACCATGATATGATTACAAACCCAAAGCAAAATGGACATGCTGTATTTTGCTGAATAAGAGGAAAAAAAGTCAAGTAACCAGTTAAGCATCTCACTTGAAAACCGTGAGATTTTCCTCACCAGATGTAGACTGTATGCCCATCTCTATTTACAGACATATGTGGTTGCCACAGAAACACACAACCAAACAGTGGGCTTATTCACTGCGGAAGTCAGTCACAATATCCTGTTTTTGGTTGTTAACTTCAGCATTCATTAGGAAAGTGTGCCAGACAGCATGGTTTATATATTCTGCGCCTGTGTGTCTTGTTTTGTGCGTATGTCTCTGTGAAAGAGGAAGGGATAAAGACAGACCTTTGTCAGCCAATCAGAAAGCGCTGTGTCAGTACCCCACACAGCTGTTAGATGGACAGAGATTAAGAGATGCCTGAGCCTTCACACACTTCACATTCAGATAAAAGCGCTAAACAACTGTGCATGAAGGCAGGACAGCTGCATTGAACTTTTTTGTCTTCTAGGTGCTGTCTTTAATTCCACCAAAAGTTTTTAAAGAGATCTTTAGACTAAATCTTAGGCCTCTTATCACTTTAATGTTTGTCTGCTGCAGACACAAAATCCAAGTTTTGGAGACTGTCCTCCAAAAATGACACCATACAATATGTTTTACATGATTTAATTGTTAACACAAGTTTGTTTATTATCTCCTTAAAAGCAGCCTCTCGCAGTTATACAATCATATGCTGTCGACCTCCATGTCCCCCCTCAGCAGAAAACCTGGAGGTGGTATGATCTTATTATACTGCCACTAAAAGTGCAAGGGCGGTGGCTAAGGCAGATGGTTTGGCAAATACTGTAAACTGTTTTGGAGATTTGTAGGTCAGATGTTTTCAAGAGCAGGAGCTATTCTAGTTAAATGTGCCAGATATATCTGCTTTAAAGTCAGTGTATTTCAACTTAAAGCACATCCTAAATACATAATAAAGTAAAGCAAATACTGACTTACATAGCCATCCCAGGACCTCTAACTTTTTAACAAAGGCAGCCCAGTTTTAAATGAAAATGTCAAGATGTCTTATAGTCTGCAAATCACCAAATCAATGCAAAGTGTGTGACTTTTTCCCAGTGTTGGTCTCTTTTGACAATAAAAGAAATCTTTCCAAAACCCTACGAAGGTAGTTTCAGATGTTGAAAAACCCAACCAGACCTTAACCATCGGGATGACGGCTCAGCAAACACTCATACCGGTCTTTTTTTAGTCATTTCTTTTGGACAGTTAAATGGGTTTTGCTTGGGTGGGGCATTAACAAAAGACCTCAAACATACTCTTCTTAAAGCCTTGATGTCCTCTACATGTGAGAGACACTTCAAAATCTCAAGCAAAACCCACTTTTGCTGATTTAAAGAAAGAAACCAAGCTTGTAAGTTGTTGTGAAAAATATTAACTGATACCTAATCAATGAGAAAAGTTGGGGGGGTGTCCACTGATTTCAGCACAGTCAGTGTTTTTCTAGTTCACTGTCTTCTAGTTAAATCTATTAAGTTGAACTATGTATTAAATGCACATGTGTTTTTATAAGCCCGTTTGGCCAGTGATAATGTTAGCTAAGGAAGAGTTCAGTAACAGAACCGGTACTGAGTGAAGAGAAAAGTGTTTTTTTTTTGGTGAGGTTGATTGCTAAAACAACATTCACATATCCTTTAATAACCATCAGTATACAGGATGGTTATTTACAAAGTCATAAATAGTCATTTAGTTTGAAATGCTCTACGTGGCTAAACAACGGTGAAGCAGAGAGGCTGTTAAAGAGTCTCTGCAGAATGTTATCTGTCCTGAGTGAGCCAGAGGGCAGCTGCACAGCCCTCAAGAGGCAAAGAGAGGCATACATGGAGAAAATGAGTCACCAAGAATCCCCCCTCCTGAAGGAGGAATCTCTTTTTCTGGGATAAACTCAGGACAGCAGTTGCAATGGTGTGTGCTTAACATTAGAGCAAGAAGCCAGCAGACAAATCACAAAGACTCGAGCATTTCCTATCATATGAATCCTGTGTTGCTATCTGCAAGATGGATCAAGTTCGGAGTTCTCTCGCAGGCCTCGAGCAAAGGCACACACACAAAAGAGTGGCTGGCAAAAAGTGGGGGAGGGGATCAAGTGGCTGTGAGTGCTGGAATGACAGTCTCACTCTGTGTTTACCGGCAAGGCGGGGAGGGGGAGATAAAGAGCCTGCACGAAGGTGTAAAGACACAACGAAAACCTCTGGTTAGGCAGAGGTGTGGACCACAGAAACCATCTGCCTTTCCCAGCGTACTTCTGTAGAAGCCCTGACCAATAGTCATGTGACA
>JAQNCA010000013.1:6771781-6796360 GCA_029783725.1 Acanthurus tractus
TGTGTGTGTGTGTGTGTGTGTGTGTGTGTGTTGAGTCAAACAAACTACCCCTCCATGAGTCACTCTATCCAGCCAGGAGCTGCCAGAAACATTGGTTAATGTTTTTCATGTAGCAAAACTTTTCACAAAAATATTACAAAAACTACAAATCAGTGTGTCTTTCAGACTACATTCCCCAACTGTATTCCCCCATTCCTGTTCAATTTGTTCGTATCTACAGTCTTTCAAAGTTGTTATTACATTTTTTTTTTTAAATATAGGCTTTGATTTTTCCAACAGCGAGGTGAGTCAGATGCTGTGTATCCCCTCAGATGTTTGCTGTATTAAGTCGTAGACAGTACAAATGTCTAACTGTGGGATAAAACAGCTCCGTTGTGCAGAGACTGACAGAACAGAGGGGGGGGATCACAGTCAAAGGCAGTCATGTTTATTTAGTGCCACAGAACTTAAGATCTTCAGAAGGAGAAGTGGCACTAAAGTGATATTTTACTGTTTGATGAAAGGATTGTTTGAACAAGGCACCTTTTTGTTTTAAAAGCAGCTCCATTTACAGACATTCAAAATGCAGCATGGGTGGTTCCTGGGCTTCACACGCAGTTTGTTTTTGAACATTATCGGGATGGTTGAACGGTTTACATTGGCCGCTCTTGTCACGAAACTTACAAAACATAGAGGCACCAATGCAAAACTTTACCACAAGTGTAGTTATATGAGAGAACTAGAGTGACAGGTTTCCCTGTTGCTGTCTGCATAACCACATTGTTTGTCTGTAATGTGCCCCGTGTTGCTAACAGAGACTTGATTTTAAATAAAGGCAAATTTCTCTGCTATACATCTGTCTCTGTGTTAATTACAGTTCCTGTGCACCTCTCACATCTCTGCATGCAGGATGTTTTCATTCTGCTGGGTGTGCAAGCTCAAGTTAATGAACGGCTGCAGATCAACCACAGCAGATGTTACTGATTAATCTCTGGTTGCGGGGGGAACACACGTAGAAGTCATTGTTTGCTATCAGAGCTGCTGTTTTAGATGGTTCCTCTGATATTTAGGAAGTAGCAGTCAGGAGGATGTAGCAGCTACCTCATTTAGATGCATTTCAGGATCGTAATAGTTCAAATCACTTGTGTTACACTTTGTGACAGAGATTTGTGATTATGGGATGCTAGCTGGGATCACTTATATACTGTAACACACTATTGTCAGAGAGAAATAGTTCAACATTTAGACTATTTTGTTTCTTTTAGAGCATGAAATGAGAAGCTTGTGTTTTGTTAAATTTGAGGTTTGAGACAATAGGTGGTTAGTCTGAGTATAATGGCTGAAGGCACAGGGAAACAGCAAGGGTTGGGTCCCGAAACTCTCACGAGATTTAAACGTTGTTTTTTTATGATGAAGCAGCTCGCATGTTTGAGACGTTTGCCTTTGAGGCTTTCTGCCAAACTATGATTGTTTCCTAAATATTGTGGAATAGTTTTCTTGCCAAAAACTGATCAAACTCACAACCATAATTAGAATTGATCAGAAATAATACTCTCTACTAACATCATATTTCTTTAATTCCTCGATAACTTAATGTGCGAAAGCTGCAACTGACCATTTCCACTTAACTAATAAATATGAGTGCTCAGTTTTTCCTTTAGTGAAATTTTGTGAATCAGCTTATCAGTCTAAAAGTATTTTCCCTTGGACTAATATTTATCTATTGGCATCTCTATTTTCAAATAATGGAAAAACTTTGCTAATAGTCGGAAAAGACTGAGTTAAACCTTCCTGTGTGAGCAGAGACGCTGCACATTTTCTGTCTGACTTTATGGCATTGAAGCTTCTCCAAGGTGGAAACTCCACCAGGCTACTTTAGGGCAGCTGAAGAAAAAATTCAGCTTTCCACGTCCTCAAGCTAGAATGACCCCAGTGGGACTGGAGTCAAGCCTCAAGTGGCCATACGTGGAACTGCAGTTTTTAGCACTTAAACGTTGGCGTCATTTTACAGCTCTGGAAGTCGCGCTTGACCTGAGCGGACTGTCATGGAAGCTCTGATGTTCCATGACCGTGTTTATCTCCAGGGCACCCAGTTGTTTTGGGTATGTTTCCACAGTTTTGACTGTGTTATCATGTGAAATCTAAAAGGGTTATTTATAAATGGCATCAGTCTCAGTAGTCTCTATTCACACAAGTCGTCTCAGAAAAGTCCACCAGGCAGCCACACATGCCAATAAGTGACCCCCTCAGAAATCTGAAATGGGACTGTCAAAATGGATGTTGCCAAAACTGTCCACCCACTTTTCCATGCTGAAACATTCCATTGCTACAAAATACTTTGCAGTTAGTCTGAGTGTTGCATAAGAGGCAGAATTAGGGGAAAAGGAACCCCACATTTATTGGCCTGTTTATGCGAATTCTGAGCTGCTTTCCTCGTCCAAGGTCAAAAACAGATTCCTGCCATGTCTGTGGGCAGACGGCTGCCTAGAAGAATAGGCCATTCTTGCTTCAGTGTGGACAGTTCGTCATGCAAATTGAAAGGCAGCTGGTCCGAATGGGATTCCTGTGGAAAACTGCACTCCGTGTTCACTTTGAACTGCATGACCTCTGCTTTTTAATTTTTTTATGTAATACTCGAGCCTGTGCTTTATCAACAACTCTTTACAAATGAGCATAATAATGTTTTGAATGTCTTAAATGGCATCATTTGATTACATGAGTAAAATAAAGAAGCAATGAAAGGTTACAGAAGCTCCTTTCAGTGAGGTCAAGTTCTAATTTGAGAACACAGCTTCACTTCAGAGAAGTTGTTTTTCGCTCTCTCTGCAGCTTATTTGCATTAATATGTGGTGCTGAAGTCTGTAGAAACAGAGTCTGCTGCAAAATCTTAGATGACTCATCTGTTCAGTTTTCTCTTTAAATACATAGATTTATTGTACGCGTATAAATCTTAATAGGATTACTCCCAACTATAGCTGTCATGGTCATTAAGTGGTGTCTTGACTACATAGTTTTTCCTGCAGATGTAATGGAGTTGAAGTATAGTGTGGCAACTGTGGTACAACCAGTAGTATGTCATTTTAGAAATAATTTACATCAGTATTTTACCTAAAGTTACCTCCAATATTGTACTCTGTAAGAAATTATGGCACTTGCAAAGTACATGGGTAATCAGTTCCTTTTCTTATCATTTCGAACTTTACACCATCATGTTTAGACAAGCTGGATTCCATCTCTTGGATAGACCTCTTAAAAACATGCCTAACTCAAAAAAAGTCACCCCTTAGCCAACTTGAACTGTTCTGCATACAGTTTCCAGACAACCGTAACAGAGATATCAACAGGATGTCCAATTCCCGTTCTCAAAATCTCAAACATCTACATAAGCTTCTGAGCGACCAGCGGGCTGTAATCCGAAGCAGCACAGTCACCCACTCAAAACCCTTGATTAGGCGCCACATGTATTTTATGCTCTTAGATATGGCACAAGTGCATGGCATGTGTGTGTATGAATGTTAGGGTGTGAGCTTTTGTGAGTTTGCTTGTTAGCGGACAGTTGTTTGACTGCTAATGTGTCCATTAGGGAAGTGCAGTGGGATGCAATGAACTGTGAGACCATAGATTTGAGATTTTGCTATATTGTTAGGTTTCTATCCCTTTAAATTTGGCATATATAATATTTAAGCAGCAATTTCTGTACAGTTTCAGTATTCAAAATTGTTTCATGGTAATTTTACAACTCAAGGTTGCAAAATAAAATACAGTTGTATTTTTCAGTACGCTACTAGTAAATGTTGTAAATAATTGATAATGTGATGAAAATTTAACTTTTTACATTTAGGTGCTAAGGATAAGTTGAGTAGTCTCACAGCTTGAGGATAAAAGTGGCCTTCTAATCTGGCGGTAAGGCAGCGGACACGTCTTTATCTCTTGCCAGACGGCAGCAGGGTGAACAGGTTGTGGCTGGATGGTCTGTCTTAAAATATCCTTTGAGATCTGTGCAGGCACCTCACCTCACGGATATAAGCGATGCTCGGTAACTGGTTCTGAGCAGTTTTAATAACCCACTAAATACACTTCCTGTTCCCCAACATGAACATACTATAATGCCAGTTTGTTATCCTTGAAATTGCCTCTCTATGAGAATTCGGCACTAGAATTTTGCTTTCTTAAGTTTTTTTAAGAAATAAAGTTGTTTCTAGATTTTTTTTCTTACCCGGGTTTCTGACCTGCTTCATCTCAGTTCGGTCCTTGTGGATGGGGTGTGTGTCTTTAGCTCCTTCTTTCTAAACAATCAACAACCAGCTGCCTGGTTTTGCTAAGGTTGAGCAGGAGGTTGGTCTCTGTACACAACGCTGATGATGGTGATGTTGTCTGCACAGTTCACAAGCGAGGGGTTGTAGCCATGGATGTGCAGTGTGAACAGCCCTTTGGGGGTTGGTGTTATGTGCTCAGCAACCTCCCACCAAGTTTGCCCAGAATTAAGCTCAAAGTGTTAAGATTTTTCAGTTTTATGGGAGAAATTGTGATAAATGCTGAGCTTAAACCGACAAACAGCAATCTGATGTAGATGTTGTTACCTTAAAGGTGTGTGAGGACGGGGGAAGGGCAGTGGAGACGGTCTCCTTTGTGGATCTGTCGGCTCTGAATGCAAACTGGTGAGGGTCCAGGCTGGCTGGGATATTGATGTTATTGTCGATGTGTTGGAGAATCCGTTTCTCGAAACACTTCATCAGATGTGGGCGAGTGCCACGGGGCAGCAGTCACAGTCGAGTCCACCTCGTTTCTTGTGTCCTGTTGGCTTAGGAGGAGGCGCGATATCTTGATCCAGGATGTGAGGGTGGATTCAGGTCTCTACAAAAATATGTACACAACAGTCTCTGATTTCCTGCTGCTGAGTTAGCATGAGTCTTATTTCATCCACCCACCCAAGATCCTCTGTTGCCATAACTTTATGGAGGGGCTGCACCAAATTAATTGCATGCTCTTTGAACATCCCTGTTTGCAATAGATCAGGCACGGTTACAATTAGGACCTTTTATGGCAGTATTGCCCTAATAAGACCTCTGCATTAGTGTGCTAATAAAGAAGAAAACAAGCTCCTTAGACTGCGATGGTTTTTTTCCATATCCCACACCCTTCATGTCCAGATATTTGTTGCTGTGTTGTGATGCACTAAGGAACGAAACTGTCTGGCCTGGCTACACATTTGAATATATTTTCCTGTCTATAATTATAAACAGAGTTACTCAAACCACCATCACTGGCAGTTATGACAACTTGTGAGTCATATCTGCCAGGACTTCCTTTTCCTGCTCAGAGGAGGAAACACCCCGAGCACAGGGCACCAGTGACTCACTCTGCTGAGCATTAATATCTAACTAAAAACCTAAACTTTATCTTTGTTTCTATGACAACAGCTCAGCCTCAAAGGGAGTGGCTTCTCTTTTTTTGCAGAGCAAACTTCCCACAAAGTCTCCGGTTCACTTTGAAGAGGTTATTACTACAAGTCTTATCTCTGCAGTATTTGATCACTGATCCTCAGCTTAGTGCCACAGGAGCACACCTGTATGTTAAGTCTTTGAGAACGGAGAAACACTAAATCACAGCTGTGTGGTTTGTTCTGCAGGCAAGATGGCATCACACCCAGAGTTTGAGAGGGCAGGACAGAAGCCAGGCCTCCAGGTGTGGAGGGTGGAGAACTTTAACCTGGTGCCAGTTCCGGAAAATCTGTTTGGAGGATTTTACACCGGAGACGCCTACCTCATCCTCAACACCATCAAGCAACGTTCGGGGAACCTGCAGTATGACCTCCACTTCTGGCTGGGTGAGTGCACTGAGACTGATGTGTAATTACAGCACAGATAAAGATAGTATCCGCTTTACAATCTGTACATTTTCTACAAAAAGAGGGGACATTAAATCGAAGGCTCCGCAGCATTTTTCCTTCTTTGTAAAGTTCATAGGCGTGGTCGATAGTAAAAGGAGCTGATCTCAGTTTTCCAGTGCAACCGATGACAGTTTGTATCTTTACTCTTCAAAGTAATTTCACTTGACAGTGTTGCAGTGTTGGCTCCACTGCTGCTGTGGTGTTTTGTGCTTCTGCTGCATCCTGCCTCCACAGATTAGCCTCTAAAATTGTGTCAGGCCTTTTTTCTCTACAGACTGTGGGACAGATGTGCTGTGAGATTTGTTATCAGCTTATGCGATGGAATTTCATAGCTGACATTTTTTCACCAATCTAACGCCTCAAAAGGCACATATTATGATTCTGCTTGAGTACAAGGAATGTTGTCCAGACCATTTAATGCCAACATTGAGCAAACCTGGATTTTAGGTGTGACTTGATTAAAATTGGATCTTTCTTCAAAATGTAAAACTATTAATGCAGAAAAGCCTCTTTATTGATCACTAACATTTTATTTGAAAAATAATAAAACCAGATGCATCAAGATGAAGCTCTCTATCAGTCCTTTGTACTCTTCTCTGAAATATTCTCTGAGTGAAGACAGCATACACATTATATGAGTCTGTACAGACATGGATGTAAAGTTTAACTTCACTGGTTAGCTGAGGTCTGTTCTCTCAGTGCAGCATTTCTAGGTTTCATTGATTGATTTCTTGTGCTTTTAGTCAACTTAATTCATCATGGAAACAGCATTCACCAATAAACAGGATCTGGTGCTGAACTACTCTCTGTGATCCAAAATAGATTAATGTTGCATGTATGAATGTGTCTGCTGGGATCTGACCCCCTGCTCATCCCAAATATCGATCTCAGTGCTCAGTGAGCGAGTCCTCTGCGACCGAGTTTGTCTCACACACAATGTGACTCTCTAGGAAGACAGACAGTATGGTAGCTGGGATAAAATAAGAGCCAGGATTAACATGGAGCACATCTTTGATTCCTCCGGTACAGGGGATTTCTGCTCCCAGGATGAGAGCGGTTCAGCGGCCATCTTTACAGTCCAAATGGACGACTTCCTTGGAGGGAAACCCATCCAGTACCGCGAGGTCCAGGGACATGAGTCCAAAACCTTTCTTGGTTACTTCAAGTCTGGAATCAAATACATGGTGAGATGTTTTATTATAACTGCAAAGCTTCTCTCTACAAGAGAAAAGATACATGTTTTGTGAGAATTTGGTTTTTGATTTGGTGCATTTCATATCTGGGATCATGTGATGGTGATGTAACATTAAAAGTGTGATTTCCACGTGTTGTAGTTGACATTTTCAAACTTCAATTCCAACATATATCTAAAAAGAAGAATGCTATCATGCAAAGATAAACTCATTTGTTACAATCATGTAGTCAACCAATTGTCTTAATGTACAACTATTCACTAAATGCCTCTCTGCTCAAAAACAACTACAAAAAAATGATAAAACGAAACCAAATGGTCGTGTTTCAGTATCTTTAAAATACAAGATTCTGTCCTAGGGTAATGCTGTTAATTTATGGGTCATTTGTATGAATTTCCATTCATATTTCTTTTTTTTTTTTTAGATTTGATTTTGTTGAGTTTGGAGTCACATCTTTTACACGGCATCATTTTAAATTGCCCCTCTTATCTCTTTTCCAGAAAGGGGGTGTGGCATCTGGGTTCAAGCATGTTGTCACCAATGAGGTGGTTATGCAGCGTGTGCTCCAGGTCAAAGGTCGCCGTGTTGTCCGGGCAACAGAGGTGGCAGTCAGCTGGGACAGCTTCAACCAGGGAGACTGCTTCATCGTGGACCTTGGAGATGTGAGTCACACTGTGCATTATGCAGATCAATAATATGATGGGCCTTTTTTTTTAATTCCACAGTGATCTTTCAAGTGTTGATGATGGTAGGAGGATCATGGGAAAAAAACATATTTTTTGTAAAGCACAAAATGTTCTTGTTCCACCTTCAGAAAAGATTAGATTACCTGCTTTGCGATGTGCTCTTCTCTTTGCCCTGCAGGAGATTTACCAGTGGTGTGGCTCCCAGAGCAACCGCTTTGAGAAGCTGAAAGCCACCCAGGTTGCCAAAGGTATCCGTGACAACGAGCGTAGCGGGAGGGCCCGAGTTTATGTTTGTGAGGAGGGCGCGGAGAGAGAGAAGATGTTAGAGGTGAGATGGGTAAATGATGAGGGCGTATAAGGTCTAAAACTGATCTCTGTGTTAAAATCCCTGCCTCTGTCCTCAGGTGCTGGGTCCTAAACCAGATCTACCTGCTGGAGCCTCCGATGACATCAAAGCTGATGCTTCAAATAGGAAGAGGGCCAAACTCTACAAGGTGAGAGATGTGAGAACACATTACACACACACATGCCTATATATGCTACATATCAGCAAATAGTACACAAGCTGGCAATAGGCTGACAGTTAGCGGCAGATATACGTCCCCAATGTCAGTTGGCCTAAACTTATTTTAAAATCTTCATATGGACTTATTGGCATACCTCTTACAGTTTTTTCTGTCATGGATTCAGACAATCACTGTTTAATGACACATGACATCATTTATAGCATCGAGGTCAACCCCATAATTTCTCTTAGCTTCGGAGTTCTCCTAGTTCCTTTATTAAAGTTGAGGGAATCTTAAAAGAGGAACTTCTGGTGCTATTTAGGAGTCCTCCTAGTGGTAAGATCAGTGTTTTGCCATTAAGGCCCTAGAATAATAATTACAAAAAAAAATGTTTGCACCACATGCCTCTTATCAGCCTCTCTTTCCCCGTGTCTCCTCCTGCAGGTATCCAATGCCGGTGGAGATATGGCCATCGCACTGGTGGCAGCAGAGAACCCGTTCGCCCAGAGTGCCCTGGAGTCCGGTGACTGCTTCATCCTGGACCACGGCTCCGATGGCAGGATCTTTGTCTGGAAAGGTCAGTACAGGGTGCTGCAGTGGACCCCCACCCCCCTCTAATGTTTATAGTAGCAATGGCTCGCTCTACTACAATGATATTAAGCTTGAGGTAATAAGAAATCATTTCATCTTTTGGCAAATAGCCTTCCATTCTTTTATTTTTTAGGGGTCAGATGAGAAGGATAATGATACTTTCCTACTCTGAATAAAAGATCAACAGTAAGGAGGCAGTTAGCTTAGCATAAAGACTGAGGGGAAAACAGCCAAAGATAAAGACAACATATTCATACTAAAATCTCTAAAACTCACTCACTGACATTCCAGATGTTAAATCCAGACAGAATCCAAAATGTAAAAACAGCACATTTGAGTTCTGCAAGGGGTTATGTCTGTTTCCTAACTGTGTGACTTCCTGAAGTCTGGTTTCCAGCTTAAGTGGTTTAAAAGTATTGGGATGTGGGTTTTTTTTTTAATTTTTGAATAGATCCTGGTATTTCATCTAGCTTTTTTAAAAAATTTCGGTTAAAGGCAGAGACGCCAACATGGATGAGCGAAAGGCAGCGATGAAAGCAGCAGACGAGTTTATTAAGAAGATGGGTTACCCCAAACACACTCAGGTCCAGATCCTGCCAGAGATGGGTGAGACGCCGCTCTTCAAGCAGTTCTTCAAAAACTGGCGGGACAAGGATCAGACAGTGGGCATGGGTGTGGCCTACATCGCCAACAGCATCGCCAAGATCGAGAAAGTGCCCTTCGACGCCTCCACCCTGCACGACTCCTCTGCCATGGCCGCCCAGCACGGCATGGTGGATGATGGCAGTGGAGAGAAACAGGTCAGAGAACGGAGGCTTTGAATCAAGAAATTGTGTACAATGTTGTAGTATACTGTGGATAATATGCAGTGTTGTAAAGTGTAATTTGTGGTAAAATATTGCTTAGAAAAATCTCTTAATTTTCTCAAAGAGATCTTTCCTTTTTTGCATCCTGACAGATCTGGCGTATTGAAGGATCCGACAAGGTAGCGGTTGATCCATCCACATATGGACAGTTCTATGGGGGAGACAGTTACATCATTCTTTACAACTACCGTCATGGAGGACGTCAAGGACACATAATCTACATGTGGTGAGAACAAGAGAGACAAACACTTTGACATAAGATAAAGCTGAATTTAGCAATTTGTTGCTAAAAAGTATTTTTTGTTGAAAGTAAAGCTGTCAGCCAGTGGTTTTACCTGTTACAACTGCTTAATATGTGAATATGAGATGTAATATTTAAGCTTTATATCAATTACAATGTCATATTTAAAATACAAGTGCTTTGTTTTTTGACAAGAGTGAAACAGAAATGTTCTCTTTTGATTCAGATAGTTCGAACCGAGCCCCAGTTCCTCCCTCCTATGTTAGGTGTAATGAAAATGCACTTACTTGTGTCTCAGGCAGGGCATGGACTCCAGTCAGGATGAAATCGGGGCCTCTGCGATCCTCGGAGCTCAGCTGGATGAGGAGCTCGGCGGTGGCCCTGTGCAGGTTGAGCGCATTCTTTCTTTTTAGCTGATTTTCATCTTATCATTCATGTTAATGAAGGCTGTGCTCTCCTCTGGCTTACTCAACGCAGTCATCTCCTCTCTGACCTTTATGACCTGTACGTCCTTTCACTCCTTCTCCTCTCCCTAATGCTGTCCCTGCTGCTGCTTCTGTCTCTCTTGGTTTCCCACTTTTTCTGTCTTTAGGTTGTTGGTGCTCCTATAACCACTCAGGTATTTTCCTATTCTGTCCCTGCTTCTTGATCTCCTCAACCAAAATGCATCGTGATTCTGTCCAGAGCCAGCATACAATTCCCTTCTTCCCTTCTAACATTTAGATGAATACAACGTTTTAAATGGACTCCTGACTTATTTTTCGGCTCCTTTAAAGGCTAATTAATCTGATAATGAGCAAAGTGCCATCTACAGTGCCAGAACCAAACACAAACAGGACATTCCAGAGCGGATGTTAATGGGAGGCTCCCTCCTCTCCTGTTGCTCTCTCCTTTTCCAAATGTTTTCAAATGCTGCAACGCTATGAGGAAATTATAGAGTATAAGAGTTGCTTAGAAGTCCTGGCTCTGTACTAACAACAGTCTTCACTCATTTTTGTGTGTTATGTGTGCCATCACTTTGCATGCACAGCCCTCATTTATGTGTTGTGTGTGTGTGTTATGGCATGATTCAGTGTGTGTGTGATGAACGATAGAAGGAAATTTGCACAAAAAAGTTAGATACTAACCTGAATCATAACTTTCAGTTAGAATATATTTCCATTTAGCTGAATGACTGTGGATTTTGTCCCCCATCACCTACAATAGGAGCCTGTCTGTCCATGGTCTTTTTACATACAGCACAGACAGACACGTTTCACTGGACACATGGACACCTGACTAATGTTTGGAAACTTTTACAGTCAAGTGTTTGAAAATCTGCAGATGTTTTTTTTTGTTTTTTTCCCCAGGTGTTTCCTTGTGCTCACTGCTAAAGTAAAAAACAGCTGTCTTGCAGATGGTGCTTTTGTTTAACAGTCTGTTGAACTAAACTGGACTTACGTTTGACCACCTGGGGTTGTGTATAATTAGTTCTGAATCAGTTTTGGTACAGACGACAAATAACACTATGAGAGAAACAGAAATGTCATATTTAAAAAAAACTTTTTCTTATTCTGAAAAAGTAAGATTAAGTCATGTACAAGACTAGCACTCATAACTGTTAACTTTCAAAATTTGATTATTGAGGTTGCGTACCAAAGACAGACCCTGACTACACAATAATGATCTGTCAGAGGTCATGTCAAGCACAACACACAGGGGACGTCAGAAAATTGATTGAACTGCAGATGCAGACATGAACATGTCAGTTTTGTGTGTTCAAGTTTTTTTTTATCTGTTCTGGTCTGAAAGTCTCCAGTTTTATTTTGAAACTGAGGCAAACTTTTGTGGAGGCTGAGTGGAGAGAATGCAAACATTTTAGGTACAAGGAAGCTCACAGTAGCTCAATGAAAGATTTAAAAACAAATCTAAAACTATCAAAATAAAACTTGTGTGTTTTTTAGAGATGAGCAACACCATCTGACCAGACAGCGAAGAATGCATTATGAATTCGTTTTGGAAGTTTCTGACTGTAGACTGGTATATGTTATACTCATCCATGATTAATTATCATTGGTCCATTCTCCCATGTAAACTCAGGATATTAATTTATTGAGACATGGATTCAGGAGACAAGCTGACAGCCATAAATATTTATGACAAAATCTGCAGAGCTAAAAGACTCATAATATTCTTTTAGACATAACCTGCGTCATCACTCCTAATATACAAGCTTTGACAACCACCACCTTGTGGCATAGATTAGGTTCACATGGCTTGGATATGCTGCCATCTTGTGGCTGTAGTCAGTATTTCAGCACACATTTCTTTTCTGAAGATCTGTCTGGTGTGATATGCGTGCACCACCTTTGGATAGTTCACTCAGTGCACAGTGCATGAGGTATTCTGCAAAGGGAATATCTGTAACAACCATTTTGTTAATCTCAGGGTTTAATTTCGGGTGTTTTTGTACCAGGTGAGGGTGATGCAGGGGAAAGAGCCGGCCCATCTGATGAGTCTGTTCGGAGGAAAGCCCATGGTGGTGTACAAGGGAGGAACGTCCAGAGATGGAGGTCAGTCCGCTCCTGCAGAGACTCGACTGTTCCAGGTGCGCTCCAACTCTGCAGGACACACCAGAGCTGTGGAGGTAAGAGAGCACACACACACACATCACTTCCTGTCTCACTTTATCGCTGCAACTAACAGGTGATATGCTGTATTCTTTTTACTGTTTGCAAATTCAATGAAAAGACCAGAATCCAACAATGGAGTGATCCTCGTAACAGTGCAGAGAGCCTGACATTTCTTTTGTTCACAACTAAGAAAAAACACATCAGTGAGCTTCTCCGCTGCACCAACTGACATGTTTCTTTATTGCCATGAACACACACACTTTAGGCTCTTTTGAGTCAAGTACACATTCACCATCCTGCAATCAGAAATATTCACGAGAGCAATAAATGGGGATTTATTCGCCATTGAAAATAGTCCCCCGAAAATGAACTTTTTACTCCTGTTTCAGTGACATTTCCTGAAAACAACAGTGACCAACTGAAACATAATATCTGCTGCCAATTTTTTTTAAGTGTTTTGTTGTCACCTTTTGGGTTTTGGACAGAATAAAGAAACAGACCGGCGCACCTGAGGTATTTGCATGAAATGAATTTAACAGAAAGCAAATACAGAATGAACCATCTTTATCTTTTTTCTCCAAACCCCAAAAATCTTTTTTTCACACATATCTTTAAGGGTTTTTTTTTTTATTGGGAGAGGCCATTTGCACCAAGGGGTGTTAGTTCCTTTGGTCCTATAACAAACTGCCACAGAAAACTGGAACTAAGTCATCCACAAAATAAACAGCCACATTCTTCTTGGTCAAAAGTCAATGTTTGATCTGCTCATCCACCACAACTTCTTCACAATAAGGACTTTGTTGCTCTTTGTACTCAGTGATTTAAATAGCTGCCATGTGATTTTTCTCAGCCGGGTGCAAACAGACACTCTAATTTTTGTTAGTTTGAAACAAGAACAAGTCTTATCTTGTTTTCATAAACACCCCGTTCTAAATAATGATTTGAGACACCCTGAAAAAAGGAGGAATAAACTTTAATGGCTGCAGAAGATTTCTCTTGACCCAACACATCATCTTACTACAGTACTATTTAATTAGGAAGCCTCAAAGTTGTTGTGGATACATTTTTTGGGCAATATGCCAAAATCACATTTTTCCTCAGATCGTTGTCTCATTGTTTCAGTGAATTTGTTGCAGCCAATAGCTTTATTTAAATATTACAACATTCATTTCTATAAAGGAAAAACAACTGATACTTGATTTAAGTTGACAACTTGGCAACTTAAATCAGAAGAATAAATTTAAATTACTATACAAACATATCTGCAAGGTCCTTGAAAAGGTTTGGTTTCTGCCTAGTACATACCTGCGCAACACACACACACACACACACACACACACAAAGCAAACAGAAAATTGAGACATCTGCAGTCTTTTTAAGCATGCAGGAATATGTATGTAAAAATGTATTTGTTCCTGACAGCTGGTAACACTGACAGTAGCAGAACTGCACACATAAACCTTTTAATATGTCTTGTGTCTTTGCAGCTCGACGCAGATTCATCCCAGCTGAACTCCAATGATGCGTTTGTTCTGGTGACCCCCGGAGGCTCCTTCCACTGGGTGGGAGTGGGTGCCAGTGACACCGAGAAGCAGGGAGCTCAGCAGCTGTGTGACATCCTCGGGGTGTCGGCCTCAGAGCTGCAGGAGGGAGGAGAGACTGGTGAGGGAAAGTGATGAAAGCAGAATCCCACTTTGACATTTTTTTCGTGCTTTGGATTCAAACTAAAACCTGATACCAGTTAACACACTGAGTTGTATCTGTGTCAGCTACAAACCGTGGTCAAACTGTTAAAATAGGGCTTTAATGTGAAGCTAAATAGTGGTCTTTTTGTATATCAGCTAAAGTAATAGCTCGCGTTCATCTATATTTAAGCAGAGCTGATTGCATCACCCCTTCAGATGTTATCAGTAATCTTGTGATTTGCTTTCAAAGCTCAAAAGAAACTGAATTCTCTGCTCGTTACTTCAAATATAAAACCTCAGGCTAAAACATAACAGATTTAATTTTTTATATACACCCTGCTTTTAAGGGTTGGCATCAGTTGAAAGCTGTATAAGACAACAGAACAGAAATGTAGTTTTATTTCTGTGAGCTTAAGCTATTGTCTTTTTATTTATTTTTTTAATTTTTTCAATTCAAATTCAACTAGTAAATTGCTTATGAGAAAATGACAGATTTGTCACAGGGTAAATAGTGTGTAAAATAGTGTTTTATTAATTACTTTTGACACAAACTACAACTTCATGGCTTAGCTTTTAAGGTGCTGGTGGGCGATTTTTCTCCTCCCTCTGACTGAGCCAGGCTGGCTGTTTCACCCTGTCTCTCCTTAACACATCTATAGTTTCAAGTCTTTGTGCTAAGCTAGTGTGAAGCACATATGATCAAAAATGCCAAACAAACAAAACAAGAAAACAAAAAAACAAACAAACAAACTAATAAGTAGTGAATGAAGCTCTTAGGGAGGCGTTTATATGCTTAGTTTCTGTTAAAATACATGAAACTACAGTAGTTTGAAGTGTATCTGTCTATTTACAGATCAGTTCTGGGAGGCTCTGGGAGGAAAGAAAGAATATCGCACTTCTACCAGACTCAAGGACAAGATGGACGCTCATCCACCCAGACTCTTTGCCTGCTCCAACAAGACCGGAAACTTTATTGTAAGTCTTTGTTTCCTCTTGTTGTTTGTTTGCTTCCTCTGAGGCCGCGCTGCTTTCACAGGCTCATTTTAGAGCAGTGAAGCTTTCAAAAAAAAGATCTTACAAATAGTTTGAGACAAACATAAAACTTGTGTTCCCATAAAATAAAAAATCAGTTACTCTGTTAGGTCAACAGAACTATATTTCAGTTTCAACCTGAAAATTATTTACTATTTTTTTTCGGTTAATTTAAATAAACTTGCCCTTTTTAATCAGACTCAGAAGGACACCTTGTCTCTAAAGTGTGCCAGTTTCTGAAGGCTCCAAAGCCCTTTGTACTCACAGTACATCGATACAGCTGCAGTAAATTCATCTCCTCCTTACAGATCGAGGAGGTACCTGGAGAGATGACCCAAGACGACCTCGCCACTGATGATGTCATGATCCTCGACACCTGGGAGCAGGTAAGGAAACCAGAGCTTGAAATGCTTTGGTTTACTATGCGGGTTCAGCACAGTCACTGCAAATGATGGAACAAATATGAAATGTGAAACTTTTTTTCCATTTTTAGGTGTTTGTCTGGATTGGAAATGAAGCCCAAGAGGAGGAGAAGACTGAAGCAATGGCGTCTGGTAAGAACGTCTGTGGAAAACAAAGCTCAAGATAATGTGAAGAGAAGAACTCTATATGTGTGGCACTTCAGAGTTTAAATCTTAGAGACCTGTCAAGTAGAGGAGTGAAAATTAGGAAACACCATCAGAACTGAAATGGAAGTTACACTTTTAGTGTTAAGAAACAGGACGCAATACATAGTTCACTATATGACCCAACACTCCAACAACACACACCCTGCCGTCAGCATGAACGGTTTTTGACAAGAACTGATCGGACCTCTAGCGGCAGTTCATCTACAAGAACTCCCTCTTTGAAGGCTTTTGATTGGCCAATATGGGTTAGGGTTAGATTGTCTTGGACATTAGCATGCTCATGACAGCTCTTAAATTGTATTTTGCATTTTTGTTGAATGACGATTTAACAAAAACTAGATGCTGTTTTTGTCAAGGGAATTTTATATGTAAATTTAGAATGTAGTTCAACTTTAAGCAGGCAGTATTAAGATTAGTGACATTTATTTAAAAAATTTCTGAAACAAGTTGGCTGAGTCTTACTTTAAGGGGACGGAACTTGTATGTAGTTGCTGTTTTTGGGATTACTCTGAAAAAATATTTTTTATGAATGACAATGACTGACTGTGGTTTTTACTCTGCTATAATTAGCACTAATCAAAGCTTTCCCTGATCTTCTACAGCGGTTCGTTACATCGAGACAGATCCAGCCAACAGAGACCGCAGGACACCCATCGTTAAGATCAAGCAGGGCTTCGAGCCGCCCACATTCACCGGCTGGTTCCTGGGCTGGGACTACGACTACTGGACCAGTGACCCTCTGGAGCGCGCCATGGCTGAACTGGCCCTGTGAAATCTTACCAGACCTTTACTCTCTACCAGCCCTGACCTTTGCCCTTTCCCCTGCTCCGCTGCAAGCACTGAGCTCCAAACATGAGACTTTCTATAACTGCCAAGACGCCCCGAAAACAAGGACTTTTCTCTTTTAGTTTTTGTTGTGGTTTTAAGGGATTCAAGTTAATGAATCAGTATTTTAAGTCACTTTGTCTAACATGCTACAGTGATGCCTTTATACCAGTTCTGAAACCGAACGAGCTCTAATAGATACACTGGCTTCCTGTAGGGTTTTGCACTAAATAGTCGGCTACTTTGACTTTTAAATGTAGCTGTTTTTATCTCCTTTACTTTACATGTTGACAATAAAACCTGTTCACTAGTGAAATGTAATGAAGACAGTCGTTGTGTGCTCCACTGAAACACACTGCCAAGAAAACACAGCTCACAAAAAGCAATACAACCAATGCCTTAATATTCTTTCCTTTAGTTTACAGTCAGCTTGCTTTTTTATTTTAAAAAAGAGGTACCTTTTTAGGCAAGTTGTTTGAACCTTCAGTTTAGATGCCTTATATTTATTTTTTAAAACGCCTCAGAATCACACCCAGGAAGCCTTCGTGTTACTGCAGTGGCCAATTTTTCATGGGAAACCAACGCTTTGCTGCTTTATAGTAAATTTATGTCGTCTCTGACACTTTGAGGTTTCCCTTTGAGTTGTTATCATTCAAATAAAACCAAATAAGACATGAAAAGTGCTTTTTGTCTCTGCTTTTACCAACACTTCACTACTGATCTGAAAAAACATGAGATCCAAAGACAAAATTGATTTGACAGAATCTTTATTTAAAGTCTTCAAATACATGTACTGTCAAGATAAAGCATATCAAACATTACAGAATTGTATAAAAAAGATAGCCAGCTGAAAAACACAATCATAAAGTCTGATCAAAACTTTATTCAAATAAAAAATTGCGTTTTTTTTTTTTTTTTTTCACAATGGAGAAACCTAACCCACTTTTATTAAAAGGATTGGGAGTTTTTCTCCCTTGAGTGAGCTAAACAAGAAATGATGTCTGTTAAAGTGAACGTGATGCAACAACCACAAACAGCTTGCGAAACTTTGACTGCTCAGTGATGGCCTTCACCACCTCTCTCCCTTCTCTAACAGCATTTTCGACTCAAAGTCAACAGCAATAACTAAAGGAGTAACTGTAGTGAATTAATGTAAGTGTAGTGTATTCTAAAACAAGACAGCAAAGAAAAAAAGCTGACACTTTTGACATAGAATCAGGTGTGACGCTGATCCTATCAAACTACAACAAAACCATGGTACACTTCACAGGGCTACAATTATATGTTCACATATAAGTAGAGAGATATATGTAATCAGAGGTTGCGTTAGACTTGTCTGTCATGCTGAGGGGAACAGTTGCAAAAAACTAATAACCTATTCTTATTAGTTGTTTATTATCTATGATAACAAAAAGTCCATTTAACAGCATTTGACTAAAGGACTTAATTGATCACAAAAGTGTAAAAAGGACTTACAGATTTTACATTTGTAAAGGCATGGAGTCAAAGCATGAACAGAGTTACTGATGTGCAGTCACTCAACTAAAACACCACCACCACCGAAGCAGGTTAATCTTTTTTTCCACAGTGACAGCAAAGGGCACTGACACATATCGATGTAGACTACCAGATCCCTGTCTATCACTTTTCTAATCAACATGGGACACTGACATGGAAAAAGAAACAAATTTTGCCTGCACATACATGTGTCATTCATTAGTGAGCTTGTTTATAATGACAAAAAGTTTCTTTACTTGTCCTGTTTCTTCTGTGAATACTTTATCCAACTCAGCATCGGCTACAGGTGGTCTACCTGTGATTATTTATGGCGTTTTGTAAAACTTAAGGCTGCAGTAGATCATGTCATTCCCAGTTTGGTAGTAAAAGTGTTTTAATTTGTCAAATTGACTGACATCCTTCAGAGTTTTCTATTATCATTATACAAAAAAAAAACATCAATGAACGGCAGATATTCCTCCATTAACACAACCCCAGTGTGTTATATGTATATATGCATATATAATAACAATAGTAAGTCACACATAGATACTGTATCATACATTTACCAACACTTCCATCCTTTCTATATCAAAAGGAGGAAAATATTATAAAATAGAGTGTAAAATAAAGATGTTTCACTGTTTGGCTTATTACATTACACCTAAGGAGAGCATAGTGATAAAATAGTAGTATTTAAGAAAATAGGTAAATAAAACCCTTTTTTTAATTCAAGTGGAGGTGCATAGAAATGTGGTTAAATGATCCGATGGCAGTAAGTTAAGGACTTTGGCAGAAACATTTGTGTTAAGTTTCTTTTGTAACAGCACCCACTTCTCCTAAGCACTGACGCCAGTCAAGGGCGGACAAAATATAGGAACAACTAATGACCTGTAGTAAAAACACTGCCACCTGTATAAGTGATTAATTTCACCTTTTGTGACTAAGGAAGTCAACTCCATGAGAATTGGGGGTGTTTCAAATATTCTGTTCACCCTCATTTATATACAACATATACATATGTTTGAATGTCTATGAATAAGGAGCATACTGTAAAAACATTAAAGTAACAACAGCTTATGAGCCTTGATCTCTCAGCTAAATTAGAGTTTATAATATGAGCCAAAGTATTGACAACCTCAATAAAAAATGTGTACATTTTCAAAAGAGAGAAAAGTGCTCATGTGGGTTTCTATAGTACTATTGTCTGTAAGTCACTCTTGATGAACATTTCTTCCTGAAGGCTATTTTGAAATCGTTGCTAACCTCTACAGTATAAAAATACTGATAACACCCTTGCAGTTTTGCACAGAGCCATCACATGCCTGTCAAACTAGAAAATTTTGGTTAGTTCATGCACATATATTAAATGTATTCTATGCATCATCTGTGTTTTTTCTTTCACTTTCTCTATATCAAAATGAGAGTGAAGCAGGATAAGTACTTTAAAGCATATACTGTAAGTCCTGGTATGTGTTCAAAAAGTAATGGGCACATTGTAGGTGTAGCGAAAAAACTTGAATAAGTCTTACACTAAAATTCAGTACAACATGCAAAACATTCACATGGGTTAGCTGTAATTAGGAAAAAGCCATGCGTATGGTTATAATGACAATACTTTGATGTAAAAACCTTCGAGAGCACTGTGACGCTGGCAGTGGTTGTGGCAGTACCACAAAATCAGGAAAGGTAAAAGATATGTAAATACAAAAATAGTTATATGTGAGCATGTGTGTGTGTGTGTGTGTGCAAGTATAAGGCCATGTATGTAGCAGGCACTTTTTAAAAATATGTTATTAAAATGGATGAGACGGTGTGGGGCCTAGTTCTACTTTGACAGTCGAGCAACTTTCCCTGATTTCTACATAAGCAGCATAAAAAAAGGCTGAAGGATAAAAGCTAAAACACCAGCTGCTCTGTGGCTGTAAATAGTTAAATCTCTTCTACACAACTAAATAAATTCAGTCAGTGGCCAGTTCTTGGCAGAGGCACCGAACTGACCACTGCAGGTTTTGCAGTGTGTCTGGCACTGCTGGCGCTGTGGCCGCTCAGCTGACTGAATGCGCTACATGAGCAGAGGATGGCAGAGAGCTTTCTGAGTGGCTTTTTCCCCCATATCAGATCAGTGCACAAGAATGTAAACTGATCTGAGTGTCACAACCATGTGTCACAAGTTACATTTCATATTTTCATTTGCTACCCAACTGCTTGAGCTGTCTAATTTAAAGCACAATTAAGGCAGTTTGAAGTGAAGTAAACAAAGATCCACTTGCCATAAAATGAATGGTTAGTGTTTGTTGCAGGGCTTTCTTTTCGAATATGAATGAAGTTATTCCCCCTCACACAGTCACAGAACATGCATGCATATGGCCTTGCTGTCAGTTATAGTCTTTGAGGTGGGTTTTTTTAAATGTAACAGTGGCAAATCCTGCATACAGCTTGTCTGTTACAGTCTTTGAGGTGTGTTTTTTAAATGTAACAATAGCAAATCCAGCATACAGCTTGTCGTATCATAAGCTTAAGCACACTGCTGGTTTAGTTAGACATTCTTGACTGATATAGGGCTTTAATATGTATGTGTAAGTTGATGCATGTTGTGTGACTGTGTACATGGAAACAATGTGTTTTGAAACTCTCCTTTAATGTTTGATGAACCCATGCATCATCTCCAGTGGCAGTGGGAAAATGATGGTGGAGTTCTTCTCAGCAGCGATGGTGTTGAGGGTCTGGAGGTAACGCAGCTGCAGGGCTGATGGAGACTCTGCAATCACCAGGGAGGCCTCCTTCAGTGCTCGGGATGCATTCATCTCTCCCTCTGCTGCTATCACCTAGAAAAGACAGGTGAATAAATGAGAGGGAGGGTTAAGGATGAAAGACATGGAAGTGGTTGAAAAAAAAAAGAAAACACTTTTTTAAGAACTGAACAGAACTGATTTTCATTATTTAACAGCATTTTACTATTCTGGGTTAAAATTAAAACTCTGCACTGTGATGTGATCTTTTCCAATTGATCAAGTTGATAGGCAAAAAAGCTGCTGTGACTCAGGTGAGAAATGTTATGAGGTTTGAGAGGATTTGCTTCTTTGGACACAATGGTGAGAAGGTGTAACCATCTTACCTTGGCTCTGGCCTCACGGGCAGCCTCAGCCTCAGCAGCCATGGCTCTCTGGAGTTGAAGGGGCAGCTTGACATCTTTGATCTCCACACGTTCCACCTTGATCCCCCAATCATCGGTGGCATCGTCCAGAGTAGACTGAGAAAACAAAGAGACAAGTGTTCAAAGATTATTATCAATTTTTAACTAGTTTCTGGATTCTTCATTCAAATATCTCATTCAGGCAACATTTGACAGTGACAAATAACATGACAACACAAGGATTTTTTTATTTGTAAACCTGAAAAACAAGTATTTATTTTAGTGAAAAACCAACTCTTGAGGTTTCTTTTCTCAAAGAGCAACCTCAGCCTAAAACTCTCCATCTGATCTTGCAATTTTCAAAAATGTCCAGCAGATGGAGCCTCACCTGAAAGCATATTTCTCTCCTGTTGAAAGAAGATACATTCAGAGCAGTTAGTGTAAAAGTAAAAAAAATTAAAGCTGCAAGCAGCGCTAGTAAGGACCTCACACCTTGGCGCCCATCAGAGCCTGCAGCAGCTCGCCCCAGATGCGGCCAAACTGTCAGCCAAGTACAGTATGTGCCTTCCTTCTCTCATGCAGGCAGGCCATCACATAACTGCACTTACTGCTTGAAAGTGGAAATCAGGCAGTGAATCAAGTCATTCATGTGCTAAATCAAAGTCCCCTCTTTTCAACAACAACCTAACAACCTTTTCTCAACAACCTGAGAAAAATTAGAAAAATGAGAAAACAGTTTTTGGAAACCTCCTCACCTCCTCATAAGGAAACTTTAACATTTCTTTTTTTAAGTTGAGATTGGATCTGCCTCTGAAATAGTAACACATTATCAGGGTGTGGACTCTGTGTCTGCTATCAGGGTTCTTGACTTTGTGTTGACTTATTCAAATCTTATACAACTTATCATATTCCAGTATGAAATTCTGTTATCTTTCCAACAGCATAGGTTTGAAATTTACAATTTACAGAGCCCTTGACTGTTAATATTGTTGGATAGGACTTTTTAAAAAAAAAATAATTACAATGCCATTGACTGATTAAAAGGATTAAACCCCTTGGAAGTTTGGAAATGATTAAGGAGAGATGAAGTTTAAAAGTCATGCTGAGAAATAAAATCCTTATTCAGTCAGGAACACAAGATTAAAAAATGTGCTTGGGGGCCTCTGATAAAAATTTCTATCTCTGTCCGAACAAGTTATGAAGTACACTCCCTTATGTAAGACACCTCATCAGCTGATCATTCATAGCCACAGAGCAGGAGATGCAGAGTTTGCAGCAAATATTCAAACCAGTTTAAAGTTTCCAGCTCAGTCCAGATCTGTCTCTGTTTGTCTCTGCTGTCCTGCGACCTCAGCAATACCAGTTTGTTCAAGTAAGACTGTAACTTTTACTTTAACTTTTACTTTAGATGATCTTAAAGCTGCATACAAACCCTTTGTGGGTAAACCAAACAAATATTTCTTTGTTTCTCATTTGATGTTTGATGCATCAGATGCAATCAAGGCCAAAAACAACTACAACAAAACCCTGCGGTGTTGGATTCTGTTAAGAACAGAATGATCATTTCTCAATTCTGAGAAACAAGGTCAGGAAGTTCTGCATTGCTATAACTGGAAGAAGAAGAAGGATGTGTTCCTTTCAAGGACAGGTGTGCAACATGTTTTCAATGTGTCACCGTGGTTCAGTGAAGATCTTATTGTGTTGATCACAAATATGTCAGAAAGTGCACATAGTTTCTGTAGCTGTTTGAATGTTTAAATTTCAAAAAGATACTGAAGAGCAGAGCCAGGATAATAAAGTGAAGATACAATTGATAAACAACTGAAAACAGAATTTCTTATTGGCAGATGATTAAGGTAAAAGTGTGATTGACATAGTACTGGCAGTTGTGTGGGGATCAGACAAAAAAATTTAGGCAGACAGAGAAATCCATATTCAATCCAATGGAGAAATCAATTGAACCCACATCTGTTTGAGCTGACTTGAGGTTGAACATAGTTTGAGCTACAGACCTCATTCAAATTTTAAGTGAGTCACAAGACTATGATCTATAAATCTTGTATTTACATGATTTTGCTATCTCGTACAGTTTTTGAGGTATCACATTTTTAGTTTCAGAATTTTTCTGCTCCCTCTCAGATTTTATAATGGGTGTGCAATGCAGAGTGTTCTGGTGCCAAGAGTGGGTCACATGATCGGCAGAGTGGAGAAGGGGAGAAAAGTGAGAAAACATTTTTTTTTTTTTTAAAAGTGCCACAGACTTTATCAAATCTTACACAACTTATCATATTCTAGTATGAAATTTTGATATCTTTCCATTAACATTGGTTTGAAAGCAGGCAGACTTTGACTTTAGACTGCAGGGGCCTCAGTTTGACACAAGTTCTTTTTTTCCAATTCACTGTTATAGGAAGATGCAGACAAAGATGATTTGCAACTCCTACTTTGAGGGCTTATAAAATCCAAACGATTCGAGTAAAGACAAAGTTACAGAGTACTTTTGATCAGCACTGTGTCCTCAGTCATCTATTAGCTTTTGAAGCCGCTACCATTTACGCCCTCAGAGGAGATAGACTTTGATCAAAGTGAAATTTTCTGCATTAAATTTATTTATTTATTTTTATTTTATTTTATTTTTTCGCGCTTTTCATGCCTCAATTGATAGGACAGCTGAATAGTAAACAAGAAACAGGGCAAAGATAGGGGGAGTGACATGCAGAAAGGGTTGGAGCCGGAGCTGGAGTAGAATTCGCGACCGCTGCGTGGCGGACTAAGCCTGCCGTACATGGGCCGCTCGCGCTACTGATTGAGCTTAACGGCGGCCCATTAAGCAACTGAAGACTTCCTGTTGGATTAAGGTCAGGGGTATCAGTGCGTAATTTTCAGGCCTTGATGAGTTCTACAATTTGGTTTTTGTTTGATCACTCGACAACATTCCCACAGGCTGCAATGGCTGTTTTAGTGTGCACCTTAGTGGTGCTAGAGATCGCGTTTTTGCAATTAGGGGGTTGGTTTTTCCATTTTTTATGAAATTTTTCACCAGACCTGGTGTGCATGCCAAATTTGGTGACATAATAATAATAATAAGAATAATGATAATATGAATATGAATATGAATATGAATATGAATATGAATATGAAGAAGAAGAAGAAGAAGAAGAAGAAGAAGAAGAAGAAGAAGAAGAAGAAGAAGAAGAAGAAGAAGAAGAAG
>JAQNCA010000013.1:6796460-6821772 GCA_029783725.1 Acanthurus tractus
GACCTGGTGTGCCTGCCAAATTTGGTGACATAATAATAATAATAAGAATAATGATAATATGAATATGAATATGAATATGAATAAGAAGAAGAAGAAGAAGAAGAAGAAGAAGAAGAAGAAGAAGAAGAAGAAGAAGAAAGAAGGAAAGAAAGAAAGAAAGAAAGAAAGAAAGAAAGTACAGTAACAATAGGGTCCTTGCCACAGGCAGGGCCCGGGCCCTAAAGATTAAGCAGAATACGACTCAAATACAACAGATGCATGTAAAGCATACTAACCCCATATGACACAATATCAAAACTACAAGACACTGTGGCAAAGTCACTACCAGCTTTATTGAAGTGCACTTCAATTATGACTTTAGTTTAAGAAGCACTGAATGATGAGAAAGAAGCAGATTACATGTCTTACTTTTACTTTTATGCATTTAGTTTTTCATAAAAGAGGTTTTCAGACCAACATCTACATATCAGGAGCCTTGTAGTTTTAAAACAGAATGGTCTCTGTACTTAGTGCACTGGCAGTGTTGGAGAGAGGGACTTTGTTTTTGTTGAACTTAATTAAATCAGACAAAGCCTCCTACTGTGAAAACAAAAACTGAATGTCTGAGGCTATGCTCCGTGCTGCAATGCACAATTTTCCATTTGCAAACCTGGGGTATGGTACATAAGAGGAAAAAGATGTTTTACAAGTTTTCCATCGCGTCAGTGGCAATGGAGATTTTTTTGAAAATGACCTGGAAAAGCTGGTGTGGGAGAAACCTATCTGACACATAAATAGTCTCCCACTTATTCACATCAGTGAGAAAACAGTTAGCATACTGAAACACTAAACACATTCAGTATATTTGACATTAATAAACTACAGACTGATCGCTGACAAACTGTCTGACTGTGTGAGCATCATAAATAAATATTTAATTAATTACAGACGCTCAGCATAAACTAGAAGTTAAAGTTTAATGAAAAAATAAATAATTGAACTCAAAGGCAAACTAGCAGCTGTGCCGTACATGGAAAACAGGATTACCTAGGGTTTTCTTAGTTTACAGCTGATGCTCTTATTTAACTGCAGTTTGTTAGTTTAAAGCAGAGTTCAGGCAAACCTAGCTTTAAGCAAGGTGGCCCTGTAATCCTCCATTCTGTTTTCTCTATGAGCCAGTCTGTCATATCGGAGCCTCATATTATTCCCTGCGTTTATTTTTTACCTACTACATGGTGGATTTTCTGCAAAATGTGTTGGTATGCTTTACTTCAGGGGTCCAGCCTTTCAGTTCCAACATATTTACAATTTTTTTTTCTTACAATCACAGGAAGCTTGGATTACAGTGAAGGAATGTCAAGACACTGACATAATGACATAAAACTGTGGAAGGACTGGCACCTGGTCAAAATCAAGCAAATGTCATGTATGAATTCTACTATATTTGGCTGTTTGTTTGCTTTGTTTTTTTTTTTTTTACAAAGTTAGGTAAGTTTGTTGGTGATTTTGTCATTTACAGTGTAGAACCTAAAACACTGAATACACACTGGATGTAAGACACTTTGGTGTCATGATCAGCAAATCAACATGTTGCACAGCTGCATTTTCTAGATTTTAAATACGAAAAAGAGAGAAACTGTTTGAGTATTTAATCTTTTCCTCATGTCTAAATGAGAGCACGATTGCGAAATAAGATGAACCAGCCCTTATAAACATAGACTGGTGTATCTGGAAATGATATTCGAGTTAGCATGTTGAGGTGGATCATGATGTCAGCTTGCAGTGGATATTACTGTCACTGTACTCTACCTGCATACTGTGTGCGATTTCTTCACGGTCAGACAGGATCTCTGCCAGGTTCTTGGTACCCAGGACATTCCTCAGGGTGGTCTGGGCCAGCAGCCGGGTGGCTGCATCTGCATTAGTGATGTTAGCCACAGCCAGCGTAGCATTCTGGACCCGGTAGTATACTACCCCATCAACACTTACTGTCACAGAGTCTTTGGTCAAAACCTAAAAGCAGGATAGTGATTGTACACAAAAATGAAAAAATAAAAGGCAGAAATTGTAAACGGATGTGTTCAAATGGTGTTCAATGTAAAAGTACATGACTGGTATACGGTATCAAGATATTGAACAAATTCCTTGATGCCCTTTGGTTTTTGTTAATGAAATGAAGTTTAAATTTAATGTAACTACAAATGTGCATGTCATACCTCTTGCGGTGGGATGTCGAAGGAGATGGTGCGCATGTCCACATTAATAAAGCTGTCAGTGCATGGCAAGATGAAGAACAGCCCTGTGGAATCACAAGAATGCAAATAGTTTTAACAAAGACTAAAGCTGCTGTAAACACAATAATGAGGAAGCTTCTACACAAATGTTTGAAAACACCGGGATGAATGAAAATCAGGCATGAGGCCAAGTCAAGCTCTCTTTATAAGACTGCAGCTGTGCTAACAGCAAGGCAAAGCTGTGGATATTTGCAGCTTTCATAAGCCTGTTTCAAGTCAAAATGATTGAATTAGTGCATTAAACAATACTAAGCATGTGCCTGAGTGAAACAGACATGTGCTAGGTGCGCAATCATTTAGCAAACATTAATGCCACACCGGTTTGAGATGAGTTGGCTGCATTTCCTGTCAGGATATTGTGTATTTAAATGGTGAGATCACAGCCATCTGTTCAGGAGGGGAGATAAAGTCAACATGCCGTTTTCATCAAAACATTTCTAGCATTCACAACAATTATAGTTCCTGTCAGACAAGTAAAGAAGCCTTAGTTGCTCCCACACACTCTTACTCTATGAAACATCATATGAAGTGGTGGAAAATTCCAGTTATAAGCATTCTGGAAAAAAAAGCTTTGTTCTTTGTTCATGGCAGAAGAGAAGGGTATACAGACGCAAAATGCTCCATAAATTCACCCTTTTTTATGTTATGATAAACAATCCCCATGAGTCTCTTTCAATCTAAATATACAGGAAATTGTGGTGATCACTACTTTGTAACAGCTTTTGTAGATGGTGAGGGAGCGAGATGAGCATGAAGGTAAGGGGCATTATGGGAAACTAAACGCTATTTTCAACTTTAGCACTGGCTCCTCTGGATTCTCAGGAATGTTAAGTTCACTGACAGCAAGCTATTATTACACACTGTCATAAACAGATTCCCCCTGGCACTCCAAAGAGTCACATTTCAGCATTTTGAGAGGACAGTGCCTGCCTGGTTTTTAGATCCATAAAAACAAGACATCAAAGATAAGAGATAGCGACTTATGTGATATATGCAAATTATTCCTTGTGGGAGTCTGCATTGTTTTACTTAAATGTGCTGCCTTTCAAAAGAGATATATTACTGAGAATAGGATGATTAAGGCATCCAGACAGATAAATATGCAGTAGCATAGCAACACATATGGCTATGGACGAGGAGTTCACATAAATGGGACAACAGAGAACTTAAATATATTTGGGCTTATGTATGTGGTAGTTCATCAAGCTTTAGAGTGGGACATGCTCTCGTGTGCTTATTACTATTAGAGTTATTAGAGTTTCTTTTTTTTCCTTCTTTTGTTTGGATTACTGATTTCCCTTTTGTCATGTTGCCCACCAGAAGGGAGAGGGTGTGTGGGAAATTACAGCAAGTCCCCGCCCAACTTCCCAAACTTGTAGAGCTCTCCCTTAAATACAGAGCCAGAGCCACAAGGAAAGCCAAATCTATCCTCACAGACCAGAGTCACCCCTTTACTCCTGAATACAGGCTGTTGCAATCTGGTCATAGGTACATTGTACCAAGTGCAAGACAAAGAGATTTAGGAGCTCATTTGTGACAGTTACCACTGGTCTCATTAACAACTTGATTAACAATGTGATCTATCCATTAAGAATTTTAGTATATTTGGATGTTGTACATCTGTATGTTGTGTTTCCTGTGTAGGAATTGCAGTCCTTTTCTCTGCTGGCTATACAATGAATTGCCTCCCAGGGGATAATTAAGTTTACCTAATTTTAACCTTAACCCCTGCGAGCCTTTCTATGGTCAACATATCTTAACAGCCACTAACATGGGTTGCCAGAATGTGTTTTAACATTCAAAGTCCAAAGAGGATAAATCCTAATGGTTTTGGTTATCCTCTGACCTTTCTACTAATGTCAGCAGCATGTCAAGAATTTTGATCAACCTGTAAACTACCTCAACATCTACTTGAAGGGCTGACACAAAATTTGGCATGCTTATCTAAACCAAAGTAATTTTTCCAATACCAAACAAGACCTACTGCATAAAAACTGAAAATAATTTGTACTTTGTGGTTAGTTATGTGTGTGGAAGATATTGGCATGCTAAACTAAGAATGTAAAAATGATAACAGCTCAACATAAGCAGTTTAGGATAATCATTGTGAGTATGTTAGCATGCTAAAGCTACTGTATTTTATACAATATAGTTAAAATTAGAAATAAAATAATAAATGCATTAATATTTAAGGATAGCAGAGACAAGTTTGAAATAAAAATAATGAGGTGGTGCATTGCATTTAGTTTTGGTGTTCAGCTGCCCTACTGCTCAAGAGGACACCAAACTGGACCAAGTGACACACAGATGAAACAGTCTGATTGCTCTTGCTTCATTCACTGACCATAAACAGCTTTAATTCAGTGACAATTATGTCTATAGTTACCACCAACAGTGAGCAGTGTAACACTGAAGAAAGTGGACTTGTGAATTTGTATTCTTGGGTTTTTGAATTTTGACAAGTATTATCAAGCTAACTATCTGCGCTACAACAGCACAAGTTTTTTCTCTCTGGAGAGTAACTACGAAGGTACTTAGTTTCGGAATAACATAGACTTAATTGGACATATAATCATCACAATAACAACAAAGAAAAATGTGAGAAATAGAAATTAATATATTGAACTGCTTTCTTTGTGGATTTTCATTATGCTTTCCTGTGAATATTGCTTGTAAGCTAATTTGCATGAGATAATAAAAAGGCACGTAAATAGATTTACATGTCACTTTAAATACCACATCCTTATTGTGGACTTGTCCACCTCAGAAAGCTAGGATTGTTGAGTTGCTTATTGTGCCACTGCTAGTTTTAAATTTGGTCACTGTATCAAACAAGTTTAAAATAAATGCTTGGTGAATCCAGTAATTAACAGACAGCATGTACTCAGCGGGGAAGCAGTTATTTTTAGCCTAATGCAGTGGCTATTTCAAAGCCAGGACAAACAATCGGATGCTTATTTTTTATGAAGAGAGTTGTCATGTATAAGATTAACTTTTATTTTAATATAAATTATCTCAGGTACACAATGGCATGACCTTGACTTTGTGTATGGAATCTGCATAACAGTGATTAACATCCTTGCTGGACAGGCAGAGGCTGTGCAGTCACCAAGTTCCGCCAATACTAGTAGTTTGTAAAATGTTCTCATAGTGCAAAGAAATCAGCCAAACCAATCTATTAGAGCGTGCTCTGATCAAGGCCAGTAACGAGCTCTGATGAAGGCCCGTAGGTCAAAACATTAGCATGTTTGTTGGCATGACCGAAAATAAATTCTTAAAGCTGAGATAAATAAACTTTACCCTGCAGATTTGTGTAAATGACAGCCTTACCTTGGTATTCAATGTGTCAACATCCATACAGAGTTTGTAGTATACAGCTGATTGATTGATTGAATGATTGATTGATTGATTGACTGATTGGTAAACAGACAGATCAATCGATAGGAAGATAGCTCAATACACAAACAGATATATAAATTAATAATATATTTCTATGTATTAGTATCAGGCTAGTACTTGATATAGGCCAGTACACCAAATGTGGGCATTGTCATCGCTATCATAGTCATCAGGCCATCTGTACTCGTCTAAATTAGATTGTGTTTTTTTTCTTAGGTTAACATAGTCTAATACAGCAATCTGAACTGGAACCATGTTTGCAGTACCACAAAAGAAATTGAGTGCGGAGAAAAAAAGAATTCTAAAATTATAGTGGAGAATTTACCAAAACTGACCTGGACCTTTGGCTCCTCCTCGCAAAATGCGCCCAAGGCGAAAGATAATGGCTCTCTCATACTCCTTCACAATCTGTGTACAAGGGAAAAACAAACCAAGCCAAACAAAAAAAAACACACAATGGCCATGAGTTATTGTTTTCCTCTTGATTGACATTTAACAGATGTCAGTGGATGTGCATACAGATATGAACAAAGCATAATCATCCATAAGCCTGTGATAAGCTTAAAGATATAAAAAAAATATGTCATTGTCCTGCTTACTGAGAATAATTTTCAATTAAACAAATAAATGCAAAACAATGGGCAAAAAAATACAAACCAGCCTTATTATTAAAGTGGAAAATAAACACTAGATTTTATCAGCAGCCAACCTTGATGCACATCCATATGGAGATGGGCAAAGTAGCCACCATAAGAAGAATGGACATTATGACTAACAGCCAGCCACAAAAGCCAATGTCGGAGTCTTGATTCTCCAAAGCTGGGGGAAAGAAGACAAACACATGCACAAAAACAAGTTTATCTGAGTCATGTGTTTATATATACTTTTTGGAGTATATTTGCGACCAGTTTTTTGAAAGCAAAATCTTTCAGATGCAACTGTTAGCCTTCTCTTTCTAAAATCCACATTTATATCATAATCATACTATAAAGCAGCTTTCTTTCATCTCTGTACACCCACCTGTTATAAATATGTGTGATTAGTTAGGTGTGAAGTCACCTCTTCTCACTCTAAAGCATTTGTTATACTAAACACTTGCAGTCACACCATCAGCCCTGTAAGCAGCATTTATTAAAGTTGAAATCTGATAGTAACATGCAACCATTCAGAGAGACTCATACCTTCAATGTCATTTATACCAAACTTGGTTGAACCTACAGACAGAGTTGAAAGTCAAAAAGCCATCAAACGACTTAAAATCACGTTTTGTCGTTGACACATGGTATAAACGATAATTCTAATTTTGAGCTCATGTAAAAAGTGGCCATGATGTCAATACTTGGCCTAGATTTTCGCTGAACATCTTTAAATCCCTGCAGACCTAATAAACACCGAAACCATGGGCTTTACAAGCTGACCCCGCCCCATGTTTTCAAAGTAAATCCGGTTGATTTTAACCAGCTATGTTGGCTATTAGTTCCTCTATACACAACATAAAAAAACATTTAAACTGTCACTTTGAAAAGGTTTGCGATCTGTTCATCTCGCTTAGCCTGAAAAGATTTTTTTCCATAAACCGAACGTTAAAATGACCGTTGAGAAAAGTCAACGGTTGCTCAACCAGTGCCTGGATTACCGTTACCTTACATGACCCCAAAATTAGCTATTTTTTTATTGCTAGGAAGTATTTCTCTTGCACTGACAAATTCACCGTTGAGAAGCGTTGCTGTTTACTTACGTTATTGAAAGATGGCGTGACTAGTACTAGAGTGCGAGTGAGACATCTTAGCTTTAGTTTGTCCTGCTACCAAACATGAGCTAAATTAGCGCTCGTTAATCTAATAACACAACGCTTAGTTTTAGTAACGTTATATCTCTCAGTTTGTTTATGCACTAAATAGCTATACATACTTTCTAAGCAATGCAACATTAAGGTACATTAGAATTTTGACATGAAGGGTCGCTAGCTTGTGTGCATTTTCAGTCTACAGTAAGCTAACAACACCTTTTGCCAAGCTGCTGGAAATAGCAAACTTGGCTAGCTAATTTAGAGACGCTAACGTTTACGTTACCTGATTGGCGTTCTCGTCTCTTGGACTCTTTCATTGCATGGTCTTCGTTTTCCGCATGCATTGTTACCACGGATTTAAATGTCTTTTCGTTGTATGCAAACAGTTGTCGTTCTATGTTTTTATGGGTTAACGGGCGGATTTTCCACTACGTCGCGTTACCGATGTGGGGTGAGGTCAGCTTGGCTTTCAGCCTGTACCCTGCGTTTCGACTTGTAGGTGCTGTGACGCAGAAGGCATTTGAGTTATCTGGGCACAGGCATCTCAAGAGGGCGTGGTTTACATGAACTGTCTATTTAGAAAGTACAGCTATCTAAATAGCAAAGGCAGCAAATTGGTTCCAAATTCCGAAAAAAATTAAAACAAAACAAAATTATTATTATTATTATTTTTTAAATGCATAGAGACGTTTTTCTTCCAGATTGTGCCTTTCTAAACACGTATTAGGTTATTTTAGATAATTAAGAAAAACTTCATCTGCTGGTGAAAAATTAAAAAATTATGTGGACTTAAATTAAAATTTTGACACTTGTCTGACACTTCTTACTTTATAGGGTCCAAGCCTCAAATAAGCACTGTGTTTACTGACCAAGCATGCAGCACAGAAACTACAACAGACTTACAGTGCTATGAGTGAAACCTGTCAGGGCCTTGGAAATGTCCTCTAAATGATGTATTTTTAGGTACAACAAATTAAAAATTACAGGAAATATTGCAAATGTGTTTTTGGCTTATCATTTGACTTGTAGTTAGTAAATAAAGAAATGTAAGTATTTGACTAAACTTAATATGAAAAACATGTGATGACAGCTTTTTAAGACATGTATTGGACAGCCTCTGAAAAATAGTATTTCATTTTAGGGGATAACAAAAACAAAACATAGACATATCTAAAGCATCAACAAATGCCCTTAAGAACACTATCAGCACCTTAGTTGGTGGTGAATTACATGATATTTTTTGGGAGGTGATAGCAAAAAATTTCACAAATATGTGTTGCTGCCAACATGAATTTTAAAAATATAATTTTTTGTAGATTATCTGTCCTGTTAGCCCTATTTTGGGTACCACAATGCATTTCAAACACATTTATCAATTTTTTAACCCTTTAACAAAATATGCTTTTCCTCTTATGTTTCTTTCAATCAACAGATTTATTAAAGTAAAAGATTAAAAAAGACCTGAGTGTGGTCCTGTCAAGCTTCCTACAAGTCTGAATGCAGGGCCAATATTTGCCCATAAACCCAGAGTCAGCCTTTTTTAATATGATGAGAGTGTAAAGCTTGCTAGTTGATTAGTTTGTTGATTCAGTTAATCCTAGAGTTATGTGGTTCTTTCATTCAGCTTGTATTGTTTTCTTTAGTTTATATCATTTTTCATATAATTAATAGAGATAAACAGATTTGTTTATTTGTGACATAATTTATATATGGGCGGACGTAAAGAAACTCAGCTCAGTTTTTTTCTTGTACATTACCCTGAATTGAAATAATTTGTTTTCAGACTGGTGTAAACTTAATAATTTTTTTTTCAAAAATAAATGCACAGGTCATTGTAATTTAAACTATATTTCCCCCCAACACACACATTAGGTTTCAAGGAAGATGATGGAGACAAAATCATCAGAGTTAAATCTTGTGATCTATGATATCATCTTATATTTTATAGACTATATGTGACCAGCTGTTCGCAAACAGTTGCATCTCCTGTTTTTAGACTAACCCATATGTGAAAGCCCCTCTACAAAAGTACTTCAGTGACAGACCCTTTCACTGAGTTCAGATGGTGGCCTCCACAGAAAATCCAGGCAATTCCAGTATGTGTGATTATCCCGGGAAAGCAAGGGGACGCTGGCTATGCATGTTGGAGTGGCAGAGAGCTCCATCCCATCTAATCCTCTTTTAATTAGGGTGAGAGAAAATGCAGGACCCCTCCTGGATTAGTCACAGCACATTGACAAAGCACCAAGCTGGGACAAGTGTACAGAACTGCTGGCCAGTTACGTACAGCGAATACCCTCTCAAGTGTAAAAAAATGCTCCCTCATCTCCCTGCAGATACCTGGAGCTTTGCCCTCCTGCTTCCATAAACTAAAGTGTCTTGGTCTCTGGTGGACTGGGAGGATAAGTTACAGCATATGATTCGCTCATTTCCAATCCTTTCCCCATTTTTCACTTTGACTTGAAAGGCTATTGTATCTGTGGTCACACTTGCTTCCTATTATCCACCCTTTTTGCTAATCCTACAGGGTACTTTGCCCTCCTCGTTATATCTCCCCATCACTATCTTTCTCTCTTCATGCTCTATCTGTCCATTTCTTCATCCCTCCCTCTTTTTTGGCCCATAATGGAGGTTCAGCCTCATGCTGATGGGGACTGAGGTGAACAAAAGAATCAATTCTCATCTTTAAAAATGTACCAGAGGGCTCATACCAGCAAGTTTTACATATTGTTGGGACCTCACCATGTGAGTTGAACAACGGAAGGCCTTGCAGACCGCACCTTAGGGGATAATCTGGCCTGAATCTGAATTTCAGATAAAACCTCCAGGAACTCAGGTAAAGGGCAGAAACTCAACTTCCCAGATTTCATACCTGGGTGTGAACAGACAATAAAAACCATCTCTGCCCCTGCATCTTTCTCTTCTTGCCTCTTCTGCGGAAGAGCTCTTCTCCTCTCCTCCTGAGAAGCTGATATGATGACGATTGTGGTAATTTTCCCAAAAGAAGAGATGACACGGAATGCACCGTAATAATGTTTAGAGGCCTGGATTCTCCACACTGTACATGCAGTATAAGTCAGAGAAAAGAGAATAAAAACTCTGTGAAGATGCAGGAGTATATATAGGCAGATACATATGAAATCACAAAGTCCTTGAATGGCCAGTTCCTGTGTCCCAGACTTCCTGGCACCAGGTCAAGACTTGACCTGTGTTGGGTCACATGGGGCTCCAACTATGTTGGGCTTCATAATTTGGGATCGGCTATCTCAAGTAAATAATAGTAAATCAGTAATAGGATTTAATTAACATTAAATCGACCTCTGGTCACCACCCTTAGAAAGGGAAATGAAAGCCAATCATTTAATCAGTCTCTTTAAATTACCAACTGTTTATTTGGAACTATGATAATTAATTAATTTGATAAATAATCAAAGTCCTAATCAATTGTCAGTAAGTTGAAGGAGTTCTGCAGTGTAGAGGTTGGCAACATTCACTTTTGTACAAGATTAAACAGACAAATGACTTGTGTTAAAAGCATTTTTTTTAACAAATCACTGGTTGCTCCCTTGTTCCATAAGTTAGCAGCCAATGGCTAACTTTCTAACTATCATTTCCCTTTCTGGGTGGTGCCCCGCGGTAGATTCAATATAAATTAAATCCTATTACTAAGTCTCAGCTGGCAGACCTTGTGTCCTGGCCGCTGGTGCTGACTTAGCTTGCTGACTCCTGGTGAGAAGAAGTGCAGTGTAGCAATCTGCACCAGGAGTCAGCAAGCTAAGTCAGCAACAGCGGCCAAGACACATGGTCTGCCAGCTTAGACTTACAAGCATCAGGAGTCACAAACCAAAGTTAGCCACGAGCTGCTAACTTATGGAACAAGGGAGCAACCAATGGTCTTCAGAGACCCAGGGTTTGGAGGGCCAGACCAGCCTGTAACCCATCAGGAAGCCTCATAAATCTGACTCAACATCGTCACAAGCCTGCAGCTTCATGGACTTGACAAAGCAACGCCTTGAAAAGGACATCTTTTCCCTCAAAGGACTGGGTAACGTAACTGGGCATCCCCTAGCACAAGACAGCACAGCTAAGCAGAGAATTATTCAACTGTTGTCATTGTTGCAATGACTTCATTGGATGTATTCTTGAGCTTTATGTCTAGGCTTGGTTAGTTAGTAAGTTAGTTGCACATTTCACACACATAAGACTGGAAGTTCAGCCAAAAACTTGCATGTGAGTAACCTGTGTGAGACTCCCCCCTCTCTAATCTGGCACCTTTAGCTTACATGCATTGGGCCTTAACAAAGAAACCTTTAACCTCCCCCACTAACCGTGTGGTGTTGACCGTAATCTTCCGTTTGGCCATCTTTGTTTTAGATTCCTTTGTTTAAGCCATGCAGTCCCAACCACGATTATGAGTCAGCCATCTTGTCTTTGTCTGCCCATCAGACACACACACACACGCACACACACACACACACAAATGCACACATACATACACACAAATGTAAATAGTGCAAATGCTTGTAGTTTAGATATTGCATGTTTTGTTTGTTAATTGTTAAATAAATGCTTTGAACACAAGTCATATGTCTGTTTAATATTGTACGCTGCAGAACTCCTTCAACTTACTGACAATTGATTAGGACTTTGATTATAACTATCAAATTAATTATCATAGTTCCAAGTGGATAGTAAGTAGCTTTATGAGACTGATTAACTGATTGGCTATGATTTCATGGGTGGTGCCCCGAAGTCGATTTAATGTTAATTAAATCCTATTACTAACTTACTATTATTTACTTGAGATAGCCAATCCCAAATTATGAAGCCCAACATAGTTGTAGCCCCATGTGACCCAACAATATCATAGTACAATGCCATAAATATCTACATGTTGCACATGTAAAATTAAATAAATCCAATATATATGCAATGCATATTGTATGATTCATTTTAATAGTTTGATAGTCAAACAGTGAGGACTTTGTAAATGTGAAATTTGATCTAACTGTTTTTATTTAGATTTTATATTTTAATTTATTTTTTGTAAAAAAAATCCTGGACTGTATGTTAACTATATAAATGTTTGAGAAGTGATTGGATAAGTGACCACTGGGGGTCACTGAGGTGGTTCCATTGAGTTCCTCCTCTAGCTATCAGCAGACATCAGGAGTAAGCAGTAAGTAAATGAAGCTGATCTGAAGTCATTATTAACATCTTATTATTCAATCCGAAAAAGACAACAGTTTATATATAAAGGAATTAATTTGTAAAGAGTTATAAAGTTATAATAGTAGAGGGGTAAAAACAAAAAGGAATTATGTAACACAATGGACGGATGTAGCTCAGGGTGATTGTTCTGGGTTTTATTCTGCTACAATTTCCACAGTTGGTGTGAGAAGGTTTGGTGTTACAATACACGGGTATCCTCTTACATGTTTGAATGCAGCATTTTCCCACATTGTCAACTTAAAACTAGTTTTACTGGACAATTTGTGAATGGCAAATAAATAACTGAACAATGGCTCTGACTTAAGTGTAAGTTTGAAAACATGAGATCCAGATGTCATGGTGATCATTCAGCCATGTTTTAGTAAAATCCATCAAGTGGTAGTAATTGTTGTTGTCTGATCAAGGCATTTTACAGTATAACTTCACAAGGGCATTTCTACCTTTCCAAAGTTTAGTGAAAAGCAAAAGTGTGTGTGATATACTGAAATTATGATCTATTGGATGAAGCAAGTGAAAATGTCTTCATGTGTTTAATGTTAATCAGAATACTCTCTGAGGATTTTCAACTTGAAGACTAGGCTGCACCTGGGCCAGTGGGGTTTCACAGAGAACACCAGGGACCTGTGACGCAACCGAGTCTTATTGACATGAATCCACATCAGCAGTCAGCTTAACACAAAGTTAATTTTTCCCATGCATTATACTTGAGAGTGCAGTTGTCCCTGTGGAGCATCAGGGAGATAAAGCAGTGAGAGTTCCTGAAAGTTCCTAATACTGCAGGAAACGCTGAGCTTAGTAAGAGTTTTGATTTGATTACTACAACCAAAAAATTGAGCCATTTGGCCATATATCTCTATTTGCTTATTTGGTAATGGAAAACTTAGCTTGGCTATATTTTCTACTGCACTATGTTTCTCTGTAATTGACAGCTGATATTAGTAATGGTTTTTGTTGTTATAATTGACAATGGCAAAAGTAATTATGTTTGAAGCCTAAAATAAATAAACCTCTTAGTTTTGTGTATGCGTGTGTATGCGTGTGTGTGCGTGCGTGCGTGTGTGTATGTGCGTGTGTGTGTGTGTTGTTTGTCAGGATGTGTCAGAGAGAGCTTCAAGTGATATGGATGTCTCTCTGCTAAGGTCAGACTGAAAAAGAGCAGACTTTGTTGGGCTGGATTTTCGACCACTGTGATGTTTCCATAATCATGCTTCCGTGTCTGGAAGCTAAATGCAGCTAGAACCAGCTAGCAGCTAATTATCTGTAACACAAAGACTAGAAACAGAAGTTGCAAGGATGAAGTTTAGGCAGGTTCTTTCGGGAAAAAAAAAACATTTTATAGAAGAGTCTGACATTAGAGTTATGACTGACTGACCCACTTGGGGGAGTGGTGACTCTAACTCTGACATCATGCTGCAATATTGAGACTGTTACAGCAGTAAAATCAAAAATGTGACCAAATTGATTTAAAAACTACACCCCTGAAATACAGTTAATGCATAAAGATGAATATCTTTGTTTTTATTGTCTCTTTTTAACACATTCCTGGCATCGCTGCCCTTCGTTGGTGGAATAAAAAGAAACAATGTGCCAGACAATTGTTCTATAGTGATCACGTTCTAGGTTTGAGTAATGTTCTCGTTAGCAATCATGAATTTCACAATAAATGTGCTGCTCGGGGTGGTGGATAATTCTCCGCGTCACTCAGTTAGTTTCCTTTGACTTCATTAACACCAGACAGGAGAATTTATGCAGAGGAGGATGAGGTGAAATGGCTGATATCAGATATGGACAAACTTAAGTAAACCTCAGCTCTTCCTGCCTCACAGCCTGTAACACTGGGTGGCAGTGTGTCCCTCTAAACAAAAAATATTTCACCTGCTGTCTCCAGCAGAAAAGCTCAGTCAGTGAAAAGTGAGTCTCTGATGTTGTGTAGATGCCTCACTTTGCTTTGACCAGTATGATGATAAGTAGGGATGAAATATTAAAATGATCTGAAAACTGTCCAAACTCCTAAGCATTTTTTTTTAAAACCTCAGATTGGAACTATGCATCAACATTATCTTGCTAGTTTTTGTCTGTTCCCAATGATATCCTGGACTCAGACAGATGCAAGAAAAACATTTACGAGTGTGGCCATGCATTTTAAAATACATGCCTGAGGCCAAAAATAATTACAACAAAAATAAACAAACATTTAGACTAAGTCATTATAAAGTTTTGGTTGCTTTAATTTATCAAAAAAGTTAAACCCAATTATATAGAAATACATTTAAATTCTTTTCCTAATAACAAAAAAGTACCTGAGGAATGCACTCATTTTGTATGCTATATCAATATCTTTTTTTCTAAAGCCACAATGGGTGTTTTTTAATTAATGTAAACATATTTTCGTACAAACTTTTAAAAACTTCCTGGATTTTATAATGTGAATAAAGTTTTAAAATCCCCAAATCTGAAAAAATGTAGCTAGTGTTAGTGGTCCCTTTCAATTTACATTTGTCTTTGTATTTACAGACCCTTGAACATTTCAAATTTTGTTCAGACAGCACATACACTAACTCAAAACGCAGCCTAATCCCTCAAAGATTTATTGAATTCACAGTATCTTCTCATAAGCAGTGTATTAGACTCCAACAGACTGACAGTGACAAAAGACGCCTGAGGGATTGATCAACTCTGCATGAAGGAGCAAGTAGGGTCAATTATAAAATCACACTATAGATTTTATTGTTTCTTTTTTGGTCTCGACTGGGTTCCACAGACGACAAATGCAACTAGAAGAAAAAAAATCAATTTCCATTATTATATATAATACCAGATTATCACAGAAAAGTCTGCAACAACTGCGAATAAACCTCCAGTATATGATTTTACTCCGAAAGTTGACAGTGAAGATTGAGGTCACAGGGGTCACAGTGCAGATAAGCTGAGAACTTGTAAATCCTGTCAATCTGTTTTCAAATTACTGCAGCAACAGCATGCGAGGTGTTGTTTCCGTGTATTATGGTAATGTAATAGCTGAAGCAGGCCTTGGTCTGCAGCTCCTGTTTGTTCGCAGGTACTGCGCTCGCTGTGTTTGGCATTCTGCTCCACTTCTCCCACTGAAATGAGTTCTCTCTCTCTCCCTCTAAACTTACAGAGGATGCGGCGCCCACACAGCTGTTCTCCCCTGAGCTGGCGTACATAAAACATAAAAGGCGAGCCTATATGAAAAATGCACAGAGCGCTGGAATATAATGTGCTTGATACCCTGCTGCTGTCGAGCAGGCGAGAGATAAAGAGAGAGGCCTGCCCTGGATAGATTCCTTTTCTGCAGAATTCGTTTGACTGCAGGCTTGGATGGCTGCCTGAGCAAACATTTACTCACCACGCTCAATCCGTGGATCACATTACAAAGATTGATTGTTCGCTTGGCTCTCACCTGCACTGTTTCATTGGCCAATATGAAATCAAATGGGATCCTTGAAAGAAGGGAATCCGAAGGGTAGGCTTGTTATGCACAGAATAAGTGACTGTGCTTCTCAGGCGGACGTGAATGAGTCGAATGCTTGCACGTGTTTCAAGCAAATTCCTCCCATTGTTCTCGCGTATTCGAGATGAATTGAAATGCTGAGCGCCAGGCAGTGAAAACAAATCAAAATGATTGTTACAGTTGAAAGAGTGGCACGTAGCACCCCTGTTTCCCTCCCTCATATCGCCATGTAAATCCGTCGAGCTGCCGTGTGAACTTGTGAGGCAATTAATTTGCGACACACAGGTGCCTCGCTACCTACTGCTGCGTAATTGCAAAGTTCACAAAAAGCGAAATTAAACAAGGCAAACACTGGATTGCATGCGCTCTCTTTGGAGAATTTGTAGTCCAATTAAAACTCAGTAGGTTTGAACCGTGGTGGCGCACACGCTGCATCCTGTGGCCGTGCCAAACTTGGCTCATAATCATCATTTCAGCTCAAGCAATTGCCAAATATTTACTCAGTTGTTTTTAGGGCCTCTGGGTACTGTATCAAGAAGCCTAACTAAGAAAACAATTGTTCAGGAGGCAGAGCGAGAGGAGGAAAACTCACAACGAAACTATCTGAAAGCTCCTTCAGTCCCTCGGTGTGCCGCTGAGAACAAGATCGAAACAGACATTACAGTTCAAGGTGACCCCCAGCTTTTACCCCAGTCTTTTCCGACCAACTACACCAGCCACAAAGAATCAAATCTATAATGTGGAATTCTGTGTAGCAGGCCGAAACACCCCCCTCCTCCTGTTTTTAATCAATAGGAAAAAAAAAAGGGAGAGCGGGTAAAAGTGAGCACAGACAAGGCCAGAGATGCCAGGGATGTTGGTGTCAAAACTGCTCAAGTGGAAGTAAAGAGCCAAGATCAGGTGCTTTGACCCCCGGGGACAGGGGGTCAGCACACAGGACGCCGGGCTTTCTCCTCAGCTAACGTGCTTTCAAAATAACCAAACTGCTCCCAGAGACCTTGAGCAGCAACAGATTAGCCCCCCTCTGCTGCGTCTTGTCCTCTCCTGCCAAACACGCTCGCGCTCTCTTTCCCATTTCCCCCTCAGTGTCTTCCTTCCCATCATCTTCCAACGCACTCCCCCCCCCACCCCCCACCCCCCTCCTCGCCCCCTCACATCGTTAGCATTTAGATAGTTGAGAGCAGAGAAGCTTGGGTAATAGGCTTTTCCCCTTCCCTCCATCCCTCTCTCCCCTCTTGCTCAAATCAGCTGAAGTAAGAGGGATTAAATCAAAAGAACAACAGTGATGATGAGAGCAACTGCGAGGGAGAGAAAGGGGGAATCAGGGGTGGTGGGGGGGCAGCGGCGGTGCATTAACGCTTGATCGGCTGTGAGCTCATTAACCCAGGCCTTGGCAGAATTGATGTTAGAGGTGATTGGAGATTATCACATTTAGGAGATACTTCATCCCCTTATCTCTGCGCTCCCCCACCTCCTCCTTCTCCTCCTCCTCCCTTTCACTCTTTTTTTCCCCTCTCTCTTCTTTTCCTTGATTTCATCCAGGTCAGCTGTCCCCGGTTTCGATTCCCCAGGTGCAGGGAAGGGGCCTCGCAGATACCATCAACACCAGCTCCCGTGTCTGCTTGATCTCCTAATTCTGCTTCATTTAAACTTCATCAACTGTTCCACTGGACCGGAAGCGGAGAAGAATGAAAACAGCTTATGTGGAAACAGCTTTTTCTCCCTCGTTCCTCTTTTGTTGTTCGATCTGATATGATATTCCCCAAAGCTGCTGCAGCAACCCGACCAACGCCCACACACACGCAAACACACACACACACACTTCACCTTCTCTGCTAAAAAAAAAAAGATGCTCTTGCCCATGCTTCGAGTCTGGCACTGCAAAAAATGTCCACCCTCATCTTGTTATTTTTTTCTACAAATTCCTAAAAGTTATATTATCTTTCATGGTGCCTACTGCAACATTTTAGCAGCAATCACAGGACAATCATCCCCTAACTCTCATGACTTTGTCCCAGTGTGGTCCAAGTGACTTCAAATCATTTGACTCAATCTTGATTGGGTCACAATATAAACTACAGAGTTTATAATGTATGAGTGCCATATGGTCAAGGTGTAAGATGTTAACCCTGCACAGAGTACACACAAACAGCTTGACATCTATAAGGGAGCTGGACTTAAAGTGGTGCAATAATGTTACGCAAAGATCTTGTAACATGTAATTAAAACCGCTAGTGCATGTCAGCTTATTGGAAAATGAAAAATCGCATGAACACTTGATTTTAGTGCTAAATAATTAACAGAGTATTGAAAGTCAGAAAATTAAAGGGTAACCTCATATTATTAGATTGCTCTATGAAAATTGTTGGATCAGGTGTTTTTAGAGTTTAACCCCTGTGGGGGATAAAAGTCAGGATATCTTAACATTTCCTTTTTTGTTTTTCTTACTATTTATTTTGTTTGAATATATCTCCCAACTTCAGTTTCCCAACTTCATTGAAGTGCAATGGTGAATTGCTGGAGTGTCCTTTCATTTGACAACAAACAGTTTCTGGTTCAGGTTTCTTAACTATGAGAATTTCACATCATTGCATATTAAATATCTTTTGGTTTTGAGATATTGTTGGACAAGACAAAATACTTTAAAAAGTCAGCCTTGTTTAAAAAAACTTGTAAGGGGCATTTTTATCTGTTTCCTTTTATTTTGTAATTGGAAAATTAATTAAGTAATGAAGAAAAATGAACATTTGAATCAATTATAACAAAAAGAGCTTTATTTGCAGCTTCAGTTTATTTAAAGAAATAAAACAAAGTTTATCCATATCTGAACATGACTGCCCTAGCATCTTTTTTTTTTTTTTTTTTTTTTTAAGGTGTAACTTTGGCTTATTACATCTGGGTAAATTTTGTAGGTTTACTATAAGTAATGAGTAATCACAACATCAACTGCAACAGTACAAATAAGTCAAAGTCATAGACAGAAGCATAAGAGCTGAGACAATCAGAGGGGTTGTAAAAGAGCGTGTTATTAGAAATCAGACATGTTATTGGAATCACATTACTTAGATAGAAAATTGAAATTGAGCCTACCTGAAATATGAACAATAATTCCTAACTTAAATTCAATAGAATGTCAGTGCACAACTAAAACAAGTATGGCGGGTCCAATGTGAACCAGAATATTTTTTGCAAACAATCATTTTAATTGACTTTTACAGAAGTTAACGGCCAGTTTGTTGACTTGATTTTGTTTCTTGATTTGTTTTTTTGTTGTGTCACTTGCATTCCAAGATCCAAGCAGTTATCTATGTAAGTGATATGTGATAATCATAAGCATAAGAATAATTGTCAGAAATTGAACAACTATAATAAAACAGGATGACATTTTAAGGACTAAAATATTCCTGGTAAAATGGATTTTTTTCTTTTGTGGTATGCCACTGCTGCAACCCAACATGCAAACAGACTGAGGAAAGTCACTAATCCCGCATGCCCTGGACGCTGTGCACACCCTCTCTCCTCCAATCACACTGGGAAATTTAGCATGCCTCCTCGGCTGAGGCAGAAAATGAGATTACTGTATTTAAATGACTATGGTAATGGCGAGCATGCTGCCGGGCCCCTGTAGGATAAGGGATTTCTCCTGTGCTCATTGTTAGCAGTTTTGCAAAGTGCCATCGTCCTGCTCTGCCTCACAATGGGGATGTCATTTAAAAGACATTTCTCTTTCTTTCCCACTCCCCCCTCGGTCCTTTTTATGCCCCTCTGTTCCCCCATCAGCTTCGTGTACCAGTCCCCAGGAGGGTCGGTCTCAGAGCATGTGTGTGCGCGTCAGCCTTCCCGACCCACCAGTCCAGACATAAGGTGAATATTCTTCATTCAAAGCCGCACTAGAGTGATTGGACACGGTCAGTCTGTTTGGGAAGACATAATCCAATCTATGTTTGTAATGAAGTGTACTCTCTGAGGACTGACACCATGTGTTCCTTGTAGAACGTAGAGGCCAGGTGGCCAGTAGGTCAAGTGTTTGGTCGTACCTGCACAACTATGAGCTTTTTTTTTAAGGCCATGATTTATTCTTGTGTCTTACGCGTTCACCTTTTGATTTAGAGGTTTTGGTGTAAAGATGCAGTCAAGTCACAATTCAGTGTGATAAACGCCTCTAAATTATGGGTTCAGCACAGTCAAGGGATTTGACAAAGCTGTAATTGAAACAACCTTTGACTGTATATGATGCATTATTTAATTTTTCTTAGGAGCAAAATGTGTATAAAATTTTCAAGTAACACCATGTTGACACAATTAGTCAATAGATCAATTAGTTTATTGGGAAGAAATCATGGATGACCATTTTGAAACTGAATAAAAGGAGGTTAAGTCTGAAACTGCTTAAATGAATTTAACAAATGTAAAGATTTGCTGGTTTTCTGTATAGACTGACTGTAAATTCAACATCTTAGTGCTTCACACTGTTGGTCTTAGATATGATTATCATTTTTTTTCAATTTTTTGCAATAATTTTAGTTATATGAATTTAAATTTCAATAGGTTTAGGTGCAAAATTTTATTAATAGGGAAAATGAATCAATAGCTTTGAGAGAAGATTTGTGTCAACATAAAACTAAACCAGAGAACAAAAAATGATTTGACCAGCATGTCTTTACAAAGGCTTACAAATGTCTAAACTTACTTGGAATAAACAAATTAACAATATTTGTAACTGTGCCCCAGAATGACACCTGTAAGCGTTTTCTGATCTATGTCAACAACGTCTTTCTATTATCTTGCAGACATATTGATGCTCTCCACGCTGCTGATGCTAGACCTCTCTCTTGCTCCATGGCCTCTTTATGTCTCTCCTGTTGCCACCTGCTGTGTCTCAGACCCTGGAGTCAGAGTCCTGGTCAAGCTGCTGTAAATAACTTTGCCTCTGTGACCCCTGTCATGAAACTGGCCACTGCTGATCTCAGAGGCCGTGCGCGGTCCTCGTCCATCCGTGTTTGCCATCATGCTGCTCTGTCTGGTTCCGTTGCCCACATAAAACACCAACACTTTTTCAGAGCTCCTAGACTGTGCCAATTCAGTCAGCACATGGAGCTTACTGAGCTAAATAGCAATGGCCGCCTGCGAGGACAGCAATAGACAGCTAAAACTACAAGTAGTGTGAGCAGAAGTTAGTGGCTACTGTGAGATATGTTGCTTATTATGTCTTTAAAGTAAACTTTAATGGTGGCCAATTCTCACTTATTGTACATTTAAAAAGAGGGACTAAAACTGTTGGTGGGTAGTGAGTAGGTTAACAGAAGTCTACAGCAATCCGTGGTTGACATTTTGTTGACCCATCCAACCACCCCGACCACCTCCCTCTGTGGACACTTCTGGCTCTATAAAAGCATCCCATAATTTCCTCCATTCCTCCTGACAAACATTAGTGTTTGTGTGGAATTTATACTCATGACTTCAGTGCTCTCTAAAATCCTGGTTATGGCCTTGTACCATTTCAGTGATCACTGAGCACAGACCGCTGATCCAAGCTAATTGTGGAAATTATCGCTGCGCTAATGTTGAAATTCAGTACTCGTAAAGTAAAGAGGGAAGAGCCTAATAAGGGGGGAGGTTATTCATAAAGAAAACAGATGAGACTAACAGAGACATGGAGGAGGACACTGGAGAGAGGGCAGCACAGAGATGGAGTGAAGAAGGAAAGAGGAATGCGCTCGGAGGGACGGCAGGACGCTGACTGTGAGCTGTAATGTTGCTGTTGCTTTTCCTGCGCGTCACAGAGTACTTCATCATAGGTGGGTTTTTCTCTGGGTCCCCACCTCCCCCACCCCCTCCGCTCAGCCCCCCTACCACCATCCCCATTCCCTGTCCCTCTTTGCCTCCCGGGCCCCCCGCCGCAAGCCTGATCTATTGGTTTTCAGCAGCCCGCGGAGCGATAAATCATGGGAATGGGGGCCGGCGATGATTAGGTTGCGGGTTGCAGAGAGAGAGAGAGGAGAGGAGAAGAGAGGGGACGGATGGATTGGGAGGAGGAAGCGAAGAAGGAGGAGGGGGGTGAAGGTGGGTGCAGCAGCCTTGTGTACAGCAGACAGGTTACTGATGGTGTTTGTTTCTCCCAGGCCTGTACCTGTGCAGGGGGCAGATTCTCCTGGGTGTTACATAAAGGAGCTATGGGTCTGCCGGGGCCCGGCGCCGCCTCGAGGACACATAAACTGAGTTGGAATTACCCAGGCGCCGAGATATATATGGGCATGGCAGCATTGCTTATTCTGGCCAAGCCCATTATATCAGCCCAGCTCCTGAGAGCAAGAGGAAGAGGAAGAGGAGGGAGGGAGGAGCAGAGTGGGAGCAAGATGAGCCCATGGGAACAGGAAATGTATATTAATATTGTTGCATATTTTACTACAATTAAAACTTCATTTGTCTAAATGTGTGGACTTTAGCCTCATTTAAGCCTTGGCGGCTTGGTGGTTTTTTAACGAGAGAAAAATTAAGAGACTGACCAGAAAATATTAACAGCTCACCAGGAATACACACTGCTGTTTTAGTTCTGTGACGTTTTAAAAATTGATAGTTACACCTTATTTTGTCCAACACCGAGAAATTGAGCTCCCTGTCAATTATTGATACCTCCAACAAATCTGATTATATAAATAGGAATGTTGATGAGATTTGTCTGGAATTTGAGCAAAACTTGAGCTTTTTGCCTCATTGACAGAGATTTGCCAGTCAAGCGCCCTTTAGTCTGTCACCTTTTTTTCAGGTAACAAATCCCCCACAATGCACCCAGCCGCCATGTCTAGGGCTGAGGTGTTGGAAAACACAAACACGAGCAGGGATGATAATGAACAAGCTTGTGTGTGACTGAGAGAGGATGTGCCACAACAAGCCCCCCTCACATTGTACAACTCGGTTTTACTGCTCGCCCATTTAATGGCTGTTCTCTGTTACTGTATGTTTCATCAGCGGCGCAGGGTGGCAGGTGGGAGGGATCCTGCCTTTGGAGGAGCGGAGAGGGGCTTTGTTTGCTTTAGTTTACACGCTCGCTCGTTGTTTGTTGCATGTTGGCGCGCCAGCTCTTTGCCGTCAGCCTCGCTATCATCGAGTCTGACAGCTACGCGGCCATGTTTTGAAGGGAGAGGAGGAATTAAAAGATAGAGATGGGTGGGAAAAAAGGAAGAAAGGATCCAGGTGCCATGCTTTAACCTTATCTGCCAAGATCTTACAAACTGGTTCTCTTTTTAGGCTTTCTGGTTTGAGGTTCAGGGTTGAAGCTACAGAAGGCACCTTTCGAGCTAATGTGGGTGATTTTCTTCTTTTTCTTGGGTGCGGGAGGAGAGACGGGGGGGGGCCTGGGATTACAGAGATGATCCTGCCATTCATCCTAGCTCTAAACAGAGCCCCGTCTTCCCTTCCCAAACCCTGCTAATTCCCTTTTGATGAGGCGTGCTAAATAAATCCTATTTCCACGCCTTTATTCCCTACCGACTCCTGGAGCGTAGATCAGGGACGCAGATTTTAGGGGCTTCTGCCGCCGTTTGGGACCCACAATGGAGCCCGTCTGTATGGCGGCCCACTCTGTCCAGTCAGCCTCATTATGCTTTCACCCCGACACATGCCCAGTGGCCCACAAACACACACATATGAACACCAGCAGACTGACACATTTACACATGTAGTTTCTCACAAATACGCCATGATGGCTTTGTGCAATTGCTAGGACAAATGCCGGACATCATGTCATGTACTTCAGATTTGTGGTTAGAGTGTAAAAGGATAGTCCAGGTGAGTGTGTGAGAGTGAGTGTGTATGTGTGTGTGTGAGTGTGTATGTGTGTGTGTGTGTGTGTGTGTGTACTGTACATCTCCCTCCTGTCCTGTCGGCCCTTCCACTCTCACATGCTGAGCCCCTGCGCTCGGCTATGACGCTAACAAGCTCCTCCGTCTCTCCTGCTCTGTCTACACCGGGGCCCTGTTATTAATGGGGACCAGCTGGGAGTGGTGAAGGTACATCCACAGCCAGACAAAGCCCCATATATAATCATAAAGTCATAACAAACGACCTGATGTAAATGAGGATGGGGGTGTTTGAGGGAAGCTGGGTTTGGAGAGAATAGGGCCACGGATGCTGGGACGCACTAAAGGGAGAATCAAGGTGTCATCTGATATCAAAATGGCTTGTGCCCTCTTTGCTGGCTGGCAAAGACCTGCCACCTGACCTTTGACCTCCCCTCTGGACAAAGCAGACTGGGGGTCAAACCTTAAGATGCAGCACTGACTGCCTCTTCAATGGCTCAGTTCTCTGTTATGCCGCAGTTAGCCTAAGAAGAATACTCCCTCCGTACCTGTCCAAGCAAACAAAAGACAGCTTTCCAGACTCTCTGTGCTGGTAGTTTGGCCTCTTTGACATACATGGCACCTCCATTATGCGCTCTTCAGGACCTTGCCTGCCTTGCAGAGCCTCTGAGAAATTTATATTTTGAGATGAAATGATGATTATGATGTTACGTTACATGCGGTGAGAATCCTGGCCTGCTCATTTGCAGTGTGTCTGCATTGGCGAGGCTTACCCAGACACATGCTTCCAATTAGCTGGGCTTCTTCATGTAAATGCTTCATAAATTATCCCCCCTGCACTGGGATTAGGTGCTCATAAAGAGAGTCAGCATCTCAATAAACAGCAAAGGTTGTGCTCGGAGAGCAAATTAGAGGGACAGAGGGAGGATAGAGGAAAAGTGGAAAGAAGGAGGGAGGGTGATACTGTGAGATGGCAGTTAGGGTGGAGATGAACAGTCCAAGCTGTATTTATAAAGAGACTCTCCTCTATCAGGGCAATTTGGAAGGCGTCATGCCATGGAAAAGTATCAATTGATGCCCAAACTTCGTATTATTTAAAACTTGTGGCAGCTTTTTGGGGCAACGTGGCGATCAACTAGTCAATTATACTAATTTTGGAAAAAAAAAAGGGCCCAAAGGTTTAATAACATTAATAATAAAAATTATAGTTATAATTTTATATTATTTTACTTTTATATCAACATAAAAAAGGTCTTGATAAAAAGTGATTTGACAATTAAAATTTTAATAACCACTGGGCAAATTCAGTCTGCTGATTTTGTTCATATGATCAGATTGAAAGCTCAGC
>JAQNCA010000013.1:6829286-6855199 GCA_029783725.1 Acanthurus tractus
GCGCGTGTGTGTGTTTGTTGCTTTATGTGTGCCATGGAGAAGAAGGACAGGTAAGAGGAACAGAACAAACCGTGAACGTGCTACAGAGACACCTGAGAGTCTCATCTTTCATCTCAGACTCATCATGCACTGATCCTCACCCCTCTTCCCTCCTCGACCCCCCACCCCCACCCCACCGCCACTCAGCCAATTTCCACACTTTCCCTTTAACACTCCATGTGCCTCGCAGATTTTTTTTTTTTTTTAAAAACACACACACACACACACACACACACATCTGACTTATGTAGGTAATGACACCTCAGTGAGCAATTGGTTTTTCTCGGCCCTCTGTGTGTTTTTTCTCTCCTCCTGTCGCCCTCTCTCCCTTCCTCCCCCCCATCTCACTTCAAGCACTGCCTTCTCTCTCCTGTACTCCCTCAGGCCTCCCGCCTCCTCCCTTCTCCTTTTTCCTGTGGTGTCAGACACAGATTTATTCTGTCTGTGATGCGTGTAGAGCAGAGGAGTGTGAGTGAGTAGGGGGTGAGGGTTGGGGGGGGGGGTGCAGGGTCAACGGGGGGGGGGGAGTGTGTGTGTGTACAATAAAAGATAAGATCATGGCTCCCCAGGGGCTTGTTTGGCCCTGTACCCGATCCATCAAACGCCGGCTCCAAGTGCCAAGGTCAACTCTAATGAGCATTTTCTGGGGTCTTATTCTCCACACGGAACACCACCATCACCAACACACACACACACACAAGCACACACACACACTCTAAATACACTTTGGACGTACCTGCTTAGCTGTGGGATGGATAGTTGTGACAGCAGATATAACATGCTTGCATGCATCCCAACAGATATTTTACTCAGGAATCAGACATCGCCACAGGAGAGCAGGTGCTCAAGAGAGCTGGCCCAGGTGAGTGATCTGTGTCAGCCGAAAGCTGTGGCAGGTGTGGTGACACAAATCCAACCTCAGTATTTTTTGAGTGCCGAACAAATGAATCGTGCATTGGAAACTGACAACCATTAGCATTCTAAACTCGTTTATGTATTTCATCAGATACGTCCTAATCTAATACATAACTAACTAAATAACTTTTTATTAAGGCCTTTTTTATGTTTGATTGCTTTGTTTAGACAACACTAATGTCTTCTTTTAATTGCCACTTAACAAGTTTTAAGGTCAGAAAAATTTTCTCATCTCACACTGACTTTCTGACACGATCATTTGTGCTCTTTATCAGCTTGTTCAACTTTGTGTCAACTTTTGTGCTCCTTAGTGGAGCTTTAAGATGCTTGCACTAAATTAAGAATTAAGAACCAGCACACATTATATCATTTTCTTTTTACAAATTTACCCAAACCTTAGCAATGCTAGGAAAAGAAAAAAATAAAAATCGAGTAATACTCACCTCTCTGCAGGTCATATTATCTGCGGTGAATTTTCAGGTGTGACACCCGCTAAAGCTTTCACACCAGCTCGCCCAGCTGTTTCCCCTACTTTCTGCATCGCCAGGTTGAAGGCACACTTGGACAAAAATGGGCCGCAGTGCCAGGTAGGTGGGCTTTTAGTAGAAAGAGTCCCTCATCATCCCCTCATCACGCACTGATCTGCCAAAAGTTGTTAGGGTTTGAAGGCCCGCGGAGCGTGGGTGTGCGTCGGAGCATGTGGAGCATACTAATGAAGCAATAAAAGTCACTGCGGGAGGGGTGAGGGTGGGGGGTGAAGGCATGTTGGAGAAGGCAGTGGCGAGTGGAGGATTGGGAGCTGCTGACAGGAGGTGTGATAATTGAGATGTTGCGACCCCAAATATTACCTGCATATTGGCCAAATTAGGAAATAGGTAGTTTAAGGCCAGAATGGAACACTGAAGCTTCTCTGCCAGGATTCACACATAGTGTGAGTGTGTGTGTGTGCTTGTGTGTGTGTGTGTGTGAGTGTGTGTGAGAGCGTGTGTGTGAGTCAAGGAAAGGAAAGGACGGATTTTTATTTCTTTTTAGCTTTTTTAAGTTTGTTTTTTTTTAAGTTTGTTTTTTAGTTTAATAAAGTGTTTTACTTTAAATTGCCTTACAATTTTCATAATTATATCTGCATCAGAATTTCGGTTTTACAATTTTTAATTTAAAATTTAGCACTTGAAGCAGGGCTGGGGAAAATTAATCAATTTCCTTATTTAAATAAGAGGACACATGACAAATGTATTCAAGAATCATATGAACAAATTAACCTGTTGCTTACTTCCCATTAAACAGACTCTTCATACCTGTAATAATGACATTTAAACATCACATTTCACAAGTTGTGTTTGCCTAGAATTATTAATTTGAACAATGGAATTGCGCAAAGCAATATTACGAAACAATCTCACCACACTACTATTCCACATAAATGCACAATATGTCATTTCTGCCACTAGGGGTCTCACAATCAAAACAATGATAACAGAAGCCACAGTTTGATAACAACTTGAAGTAGCTTCGAAACATGGACTTTGTTTATTTTATTGTTAAGCAACCATTGTTGCATCTGAAAATTTATTTGACTGACTCAGGCAGAAATGTTCCAAGACAAGGCAACGTATTTCAGTTCATGCTCATGATCATGTTATTTTTGGAACGTTTGCCAACTTCCTATCTCAGTCTAATAAAATAAGGAATTCTCTAAATCAACATAATTTTTTAAGATGTGGCAAAATGTAAGAACGCAACTTAACAAATATATCACAAACACCTCGTCGTCTTTGGGAAACTGTTTTGTAAACCACTTACACATTAAAATCTGCATTAAGAATTTTTCAAGTTTGATATTTCGACTTAAGAATAAGAAAATTATTGTAAAAATTATATAAAATAAATTAGCAATGAATCAATGGTGATAATAACAGTTACAGCCATTAAGAGGAGTCCGGGCCACCCCCCTCCTGAAGGACACTGTAACCGTTTTCTGCAGCATCTTGTCAAACGGTGGTGTCATTATTCTTGCATATGTGCATGTATGTGTATGTTTGTGTGTGTGTGCGTGGGTGTGTGTGTCCTGAGTGACACTTGCAATGTGATTCATGGATGTAAGCACAGCCTCCTTGGTGCCCCCACTTCCCCACATGGAGGGAAGAGGCCAAGGGCTCGGCCCACCTCACTCTCCCCCTGGCAGGGTAGAGGGGAGGGGGTGAACCTGGACCCTGTGCCCCCCTCTCCTGGAGGAACAGGAGCTCCTTACACTGTCCACCAGCTTGTGTGTGTCTCCCTGTGGCAGCTGTAAGGGACCCCCCACCCAATGTGAGTCCTCCCATTGGCCATCACTCAGGGGGGTCTACCTGACAGGTTAACATTGAACTATGACACTCTGCAGCTATGTCTGTTACCCAGAACTGGTTTGTCTGCTGGAATGAATCATTTACTAATTCCAGTCTCTCGACCTTCAGAATTAGCTACTTGAATCCGATCGTTTCAAACATGAATTGAAAACCTCCCTTTTTTAACAGCAAAACCAAACTTTTTGATCAAGCCATCCCTTACTGCATTAACCTCTGATCAGCATGTTTCACATTTTCACAAGATACAGAATAGATAAGTAACAAATGTTTAAAAAATAAAGGTTTAGTAAGATAATCACTGCTAGTTAAGTCTGTTCTACTCTTGTTTTCTTATTTTTTAACTTCTTTTGTCAACATATCCCACCACCAGATCCATACAAAGTTTTTTGGTCATTCAGCTCAGTGCTGCTACTTTGGCTTGAGCTCCATACCGACAAGAATCATTATATAACAAAGCTGCACGAGATCTTTGTCATTTTAAAGAATGTTTATGATGACGACAATCAAACAATTTGACTACTTGGTCATTAAAATAATAATGAATTGAAACCTTACCGTGGATTAAAAAAATCCTGAAGGCTCTAAAGTCAGCTCTCTGGTTTAGGTCCAAGGGATCAAAGTTCAGCAAAAGTAGGGTTGGCCCCATTTGGAGGAGCTGGCATTCCTCATGAGGGACGATAATGATGGATGGTCGCAGGTCCTCGTCCTCCGCCTGCTCACACCTCTCTCCATTGGCTCCTCACTCACCTCTCCGCCTCTTGGCACCGTCCCTTCATCCCCTCTTATCCTCTGACCAGATGTGTTCGTTGAACTCTGTCAAGAATAATAAAACGCTGGCTGCAAGGGGGTTGCACACCGGGCCGACAGCGCAGGACGGGAGGGTAGGTGCATAATCAGGCTCATGTGTGGACCTGCAATCATAAAACACACACACACACATTAGTCAAGAGAGTCAGTTGAGACTTTCTTATGATTATCACCATAACTACTAATTAATTATAGTCTTTGAGATTGTGCTGGTAAAAATGAAATGTGTTGCTAAACACTCTGGGAACTATTTCCTGCCGCCAGGTGCCTAAATCTGCTGGTCACTGGTAAAAGTACAGTTTCATTCAGCCACATGAGCATATGTTAGGTCTGATATTGTTTGTTCTAAGGCTCAGCTCAAAAGATGGTCGGGACTCTGTACAGACTGGTCAGTTTCCTCCATGCCTAAACTGGGAAAACTATTTCTTAAAAGGAACTGTCTTTGTGTATGGGGCATTGCTTTGTTGATACAAGAAAGGGCCCATTGCAACTTAGCTAAAAGCATGCTGATGGCTAAATAAAAATGAATGATGTAGCATGACGGTTTCCATTACAATAATTCTCTGAAAAAAACAAACATACAGAGAATTGTGGTTTTCTAATTAAAATTTTTTTGGTACAAATGCTCTTAAATGACAGCAACAACTTTATTGATCAGTTCAAATCAACAACGATAACAACAAAAACGACAACAACTAAAAATTATTAAATAGCACCAACAAATTATGGGGGGAAAAAAATCAAAATCTAGATTTCAATTCAACAAACTGCTCCTGATCCTGCTTTTTGTCTTTTTATACTCCATTTGAACTTTAGCATGAATGTTTTTTTCATATCCACCATCTTTCAGCAAAATTTCTTGGACTCAAACCAAACTATAAGGTCACCTCACCGTGACACTTGCTCTCATGGCGAGAAAAGTTCATGGTGTATTGTTTTCTGGGGTTGACAGAAGCGCATGGGCAATGTCAAATATTGCTCATCCTGTTTTGAAAGGATGGCATCTGCAGAAGGAACCCAACTCTGATGGCGGATGAAGAAAAGGGGAGAGATGAAGAAGAGGGAGAAATTGTTTTTTTGCTCTGATGTTGCTGCTCAGGAAGCCCTCCTGGGACAGCATCAAAACCTGCCTCTCCTGAAACCCTTTCACGACGGGCGACCGGTGACCACTCGCCCCCTAGGACGAGAAGTGATGGCAAAGATGGAGGCAGGGCGAGTACATTGATGGGTAGAGTGATGATTTCCTTCACACACACAGACACAAATGCCCCCACTCATCCTCACACCTCCTCCCACCTCCCCCTGGCCCTGGCCCTGCAGGCAACACACAAACACACACACAAACACACACACACACACTTCCTATCCAACACACACACACCATGGTTAGGCCTCCAATTAAATCAAAAGTGGTTTGTTTTTATTGGTCTTTTGCGCTGACAAGTGGGCTATCATTCTGACGGCTCTACCTGTCAGTGAGCAGCTGAAAATCCTCCATTGACAATGCCCAATGCTTCCAATTAGGGGAGAATCAGACTCCTGGCGCGCTAGCCATCTTTCCACCCACCCCCCCAGGCCCACCTTCCCTCCCTCCTTTCCTCTGCACTCGCTCCACGATCCTCTACCATTCCCCTCTTTCCCTCTCACTCATGCTCTCCTCTGTAATATCTCCCTCCTCCTCCTCCTTCTCCTTTCCTCTTTCTCTCCAGGAGAAGGGGGTCTGTCTCTGCTGCAAATTACCGACACAAAACGAAGGTGGTGGCGGCGCAGGCGCTGGGAGGTGCCGGTCCAGGGCCCTGTCAGCATTAATGAGACGATGAAGGTTTATTTCGCCCGCATGCATGTGCTAAATTCTTTCTTGTGTGACAGCTGACTGGGAAAAAGTGAGTGTTAACCTTATAAAAGATTCAGCGGGTTCTCATTATTTTCTGTCAACTCCAGTACCTGATGGCATTAAGGTGCATCATTTGCATCCCTGACTGGTCCGGGGTGCAGCACCAGCTCCAGAGCAAGTGCCTTTTTCTTCTCTTTTTTTTTTTAGTACTGTTTGTTTGTTGAGAGGAGTCATCTTTTTACATACATCCCCCTCGAAAGACACGCTTTACTCGATGTTCCAAAACGACAGAGATGCCAAAGTTTATTCAAAGGCAACACATATTTTTTACAAAACATATCTACATATATATTTAACACACCTGCTCAATTGAGCAAGTAAATAAAATGTTTCCTGTTACACATCCCTTTAAAAAAACAGGAAGCTTAGGAAGCCCAGCAGGCATTATTAGCAGTAAATCTTACGACTGGATTCCCATAATGCACAGAAAAATAATAAATAAATAAAAACTAAATACAGCACGTCTGTAGATAGATTAGACTGACACTGACAGTTATGATTTAACTGCACCTGGTGCAAGTTCATCTTGTTTTAGACGGTATGTTATTGATAGTAACTATTTAAAGACTAATAGTCGGATTGGAATAAATTATTAATATTAATATCAGTCTTAAATACTTTGAGTGAAATTAAACTGTACAGCTGTCAGCCCAGTCGGAGGCAAAACACTCTTCACTTCACTGAAAAGGCCCAAGGGTGCCAACTTTGTTTTGGTAAATGTGAGTGGAGGGCGTGAAGCTTTTTAATGTGAATCAATAATAAAGTATGATTTAAACATCTGATAAAAACAGATGGAGGGGGAAGTGACGAGACAGGCAGCATTTCACCACTTACTGACCTCACTGTCCATTTCCTGGAAACAATCCTGTTTCCTCTCTTTAACATGGATCAATAACATCCTCCCATAACATCAGTGTAACTGTGTGAGTGTGTGTATGTGTGTGGGAGTGAGTGTGTATCACTGGGGTAACAGTTGCACTGGCCCTCAAATTCAGGCCACTTCCTGGAAAAAAAACGGGAAAAAAAATGTGGCTTCGCTTGACCAGAGGGACACTTGTCCAAATGAGCAGCAGCATGAGCCAAATCATTACACTACACTACACAGCACACACGGAGCTAAAGTCTAACTGAACTGTCTCCTGCCAAAAAGAAGACATTTCTCAGATTTTGAAGGATTTCTCATCCTTACTAGAAGTGGAATTGTTCAATTTAACTAAACAATGTCATCTTATTTTAATACATTTCTTGGCTGCCTATATTAAAGTGCCTCAACAATTATTTAATTAATTAAAATTTTGAATTCTCCAGTGAAAATTTAAGTCATTTGAATGCAAAAATGTTTTACATTACCATAAAACTGTTTCTCCAGTGAGGATCTTCCACCTGTCTCTGTAATAATTTTTAACAAAATTTTCTGGGAGGATATTTAGATATTGGGTAAAGGACCACACAAAACCTTGTGGTTGTTTTTTCTTCCCTTTTCTGACATTTAAAAAGACAATTTATTTAAAGAAAAAAAAAAGCAAATCCCCAAATAAGAATAAGTTAATAAAGTCCTTTTTCATAGTTATCTCAATTTTCTAATTTTCTTTGGAAATTCATTTAAAATTAGAAATGATTCTGTTTAATTTTTTAATGCAACCAGTTTATTGATCGGAAACTAAGAATGTTATCCATAATTTTTAATATATTCTTGAAGTAAAATTGAGGATAAAATAAAGAGTTTACACTTAAATCAATTAAATTGACTTTTGAGATCTAACAAATCAAAATAATTAAAGCCACTCTGTTTCACAAACCATATGATGACCACTACAGGAAAAAAAATACAAGAAAGTATAATCACTTCATGATTTATCTACTCGAGCCAGTGGACATGAGGCGCAGTGAGGATAAAGAGGAGAAGACAGTAGAAAAAACTGAGAGATCGCATCAAACCACTGCTCCTTTTCATGCACCAGCAGAGGAGAAAGAAACAGCTAAGTCAGGGTGGGTGTGTGTTGCCTTATATCTGTGTTGTCCCCGCCTCATATGTGACAGCTTGCAGCCGTGATGGGACCCCATGGGAGCGGGGAGCGGATTCACTAACCTGCCGGTGTCTGAGACCGACGCACGCCTCCAATCTGGTGGTCACATGGGGTGTAGGAGGAGGATAAGATGGGGAGGGGGTGTCGATAATGATGAGAAGGGGGTTAGTTAGATTATTAGGGGCTGTCGGGGCCGCCGCGCGGGGCAAACTGTTGTGAAGGATGGAGCTAAAAGAGCACACAATTGTATTTCACGCATGTTAAGGTGAAAAGTGCGCACAATGGCACTTCACGCGCCTTGAAGTTTTGTGTCACGCTGCTCGGGTTATTGTATGCAACTTCCAGGGGCCATTAGACAGTTATTTTGCTCTTAATGATGCATTGACGAGGACATTGTTCGTGCTCCAAAAAAAGGAAAAAACTTTTGTGAAACTGTTTTACGATTTCGTCCAAAAATAGTCTAATTTTAGAGTCAACATAAAATATTATCACGTCAAGGATGCCATGGTGTATCTGCAAAGATTGTTTTTGGATTTTAAAATTGAACATTTTTACTGAGACAAAACGTTTAACATCCAAAATTTTCGTTCAGCAATAACGTAAAAAAAGGCCTATTGTAAATTAAAATTATTTAAGAATTGGAGTCAAACAATCGACAAAAAAATAATAGTAATAATAATAATAGTAATAATAATAATAACAATAATAATAATAAAAATAATAATAATTCTTATTTCATATATCATTTTTATTGATACATTTCACAATATCATCACATTTGAACGTGAAAAGCGTGAAATCTGACAATCTGATGAGAAAAAATAGCAGCTAAAATAAATAAAAAATATGACAATAAAAAGTAAAATGTTAAAAATCTGGAAAGGGAGAAGCTGTTTAGGTAAGAAACAAATCCAGTGGAGGACAGGGAGTGGAGAAGAAAAACACCGAGCCGCTCCACATAATAACCCCATTATAAGCCTCATCAATGATGTAATGAAAGCAAACAGTGTGAAAATTGCCTGTAAACAGTTGGATCTGAGTCTCCTGATGAATTCAGTGTCTCTTTTATCAAAGTGAGGATGAGCCAGGGAGGAGAGGAGAGGATGGGAAACGCAGAGAGGGAGGGTGGGTGGGAGGCAGAGTGAGTGGGCGTGTAGGGAGGTCCACTTCCAGCTCCCCTCAGCCAATGAAGGCTTGTCACAGGGGACTCACGTGGATAAGGCGCTCTTAAAACCTAGCTCCTTACTTTTCTTCAAGTTCAATTTTTTGGGATTCCCTCCCACCCCATCACATCTCTCCTTTTACTTGCTAGTTGTGACTATTTAACCCAGTTTAGCTCTCCCTTTTTCGCTTCTGCGGCGCGCATCGCAACGTCCCGCGTCCTCCTCTTTCGCTGCTTTCTTTTTCTGCGGCAGCTCTCGGAGTCCCCCCTCTCTCTCTCTCTCACTGCTTATGTTTTCTTTATGTTTTGTTGTTCTTCTTTTAAAAAATGCGTACACTTTCCATGTGCCGTCCGTGTGACCACATGACGAGTTGCCCTCGCCGTTTTCCTCCGGTCCTCTTTCAGATCTGACGCGCTTGAACCTGTCCATGGTGCTGAAACGCGATTCTGCCCGAAGACACCGGTGCGCTACTGACGCCGCTCTCACATCTCCAAAAATAGTCATTATTTCTGCGTCTTTTCGTATTCTACAAGTGAGATAATTCCACCAATAACTGCTTCTTCTTCCAGACGAGGCGTCTTAACTTAAACAGAAGGAGTTGGTCCTAAAGGAAGCAAAAAGAATCGATTGAGACTCTCCCAAAAGAGACCAGCGGCTGCATCGATTTTAGGAGGACTTATCTTTCTAGACTTGACTAAACAAGAGAATCGGATGCATGGACGATTGCTGTAAGGCAACTTAGCCTGGAGATATTTTCTCTTTAAAAGAAACCAGTTGGGAAACTGGAAATAACAGATGAATAATCTTAATTTGTAGCATATCCAAAAAATTTTTTTTACTACGGGGAGGGGGGGTTCTTCTCTTCTCCTGGATCAACCGAGACTTTAATTATCCCCCTCCCTCCCTTAAATAAAACTTGTCCTGAATACCAAATGTTAGTTTGAGGAGGCCTCGATCGAGACAATGGAGGCGTCCGCCAACGGGTCCAGTTTTGGCATCGACTCGCTGCTGTCCCACAGGCCTGGAAGTCCGGTATCCAAAGGGGACAGTCTGGTTGGGGAGTGCCGCTCGCCTCTGGAGTTCAGCCCCAGATCAGACGTGGAGAGCGGCTGCTCGTCGCCTCCATCGCCGAGAAGGGAGTGTGTGGAGGAGGTTGCTCAGAGGCAAGGTCACGCCGTCGGCCTGCCGCCGCACCTCCAGCACGCGCAGATATCGGCGGGGTCGCAGCAGAGGACCGTGACCTCGTCATTCCTCATAAGAGATATTCTCGCGGACTGTAAGCCTCTGGCTGCCTGCGCGCCCTACTCCAGCAATGGACAGCCGACTCAGGAGGCGGGGAGGCTGGCCTCGAAGATAGCGGACGATTTTATGGAGAAAATCCACAGCAACTCGTCGTCAGACAGCGAATATAAAGGTAAGGATGGGAAATTATCAGTCTGTAGATACGGTGAATGGGCTGCTCTGCTTTGGGGGGGGTGAGAATGGAAGTGAAACTGATATGGCCTACTGTTTCACACAGATCTTCTGGCTCCTGTGAAAATGTTGGTCTTTCTAGTTGTGTCAAGTAGCTCGTTTCTTGACTTTTCTACAGATCACAACTTTTGCTTTCTGCTGCAGATTTTCTGTCTTTAAGACCTTTTTAAAATTATTTTGAAACAACCTCGCTAAAGTAATCATCAATTAACAAAATTAAAGCATTTTTTGGGGGGTTGTGCAAACTTTGCGGTATAATCCAGATAAATGGAGTAGATGATGAAGTTGCAACAACAACGAGAACAACGAGCTGAATTTTAAGGAAAGCATAAACAAAAATAAAAAAAAACGTTTGAGCAGTGCCAAACATTTACAAACCCAAAGATATAAAAAATATTTTAATATGAATTTTGGAAAGATACATTTTATAATAATAATAACAACAACAATAATAATAACAACAAAAATAATAACAATAATAATAACAGCCAATAATAGCCAATAATAGCATAATTACAAGAATAAACCTTGACAACAGTATTGACAACCCGGTAATTTTAATACTCTGGGGAAAAGGTGAGAAACTGTCAAATCTAGTGATTTCATTAATAAAGTGACACTCAGTTTTGTGAATAGCAGGCCACCGGAAGCCATTAATGCGGACAGTCTATCTGATCCCCTGCTACTACATAACGTTGGTAGAAACATGAGATTTGTCCGTGGTACGGTGATGGCCAAACGAGTTCATTTTCATTAAGTTTGTACATTTAAAATCAGCAGCTGCCTCCGTGCATGCGCAGCGCTTTTCAGGCTTCATATTAGCAGAATATCCAGAAAGCATCTGTTGATGTCAGGGAGGCAAGAATGGGAGAGATGACAGGGTCGCCTCCAGATAAATGCCATCAAGGGCCTCTCTGTTTCCAATCATGTCAGCCATAACAGACATGTCACCTCCATTGACAGTTTAATGAAGCAGTGCCTGGAAAGAGAGGACCGCTGTATGCTACTAGGGAAACACAGAACTAGCATTTGTTGGAGATTATTATTAGTATTATTATTATTATTATTATTATTATTAAAGTATTGATTTCTCTCGAAGGATCTTTCTTGTGTTGATATGGTGTCACGTCATCAATTTCCTCAACAAATTCCGTGTGTGTACGTGCGTGCGTGTGTCACAGTGTGGATGTAGATGCTCATCGGCGCGCTGATTGATTGAAAGAAGCCGCGGGGCCCACAGAGCGCCTGTACGGTAGCTTTGATTTCAACGAATCCGCCTCCTATAATATTTCAGGGATTTGATGCAATTTGTCCCCGGCGCTAATCAGATTTGTAACCGCGCAAGGCCGCCCGGCTCTTGATTTCCACTCATTTCCACGGTCCTGTGAAGTTCCTCCGGTCGCGGTTGAAAGGCTCGTCCTTCCCTTGTGGCTCAATTAGGCGGATTATTGTGCTTCTTGAGACGACTCAACTATTCAACTACCAAGATCCCTCGCCTCGCTCGCTTCTCCCCCCTTTTTCTTTTCATTTCTTTCTTTTTTCTGAGAATTGACTGTAAGGAGTGTATATCAATGCTCGCCCTTACATGACACCACGCAGAAAAAGAACAAAGACTGCGTGTATACTGACGGGGGAGAAATATCAGATTAGAAGTGCGAATATTGGAAGAGCTTTTCATAACAATTTAAGACCAAATCAAATAGCTCCATATAGCCCATAGGCACTGTTTCTAGCGTCGTGATTTCACAGACAACTATTCGGATTGTCAATTATTCTCAAATGCATATAAATAGTTATAAAACACCATGTTGAGAAAAATCACACGTTTTAAGCATTTTGAAAATAAATGCTAGAAGCGTTTTTTGTCACTCTCTTTAAAGTTTGCATTAAGCAAATAATATGCCTTCAAAAAAGCCAGTTCCAAATATGATTTCCGGTTTTTTTTTATGTGATTACTCGCATGTTATCGCATTGAAAGAATACGTTATAAAATGTAATTTAAAAAACATTTAATGTGCCATAGTTGTATTGTTTAAAACAGTTCAAAGTTGGGCTTTATCACGCTTTTTGAGAGCAGGGGGCAGGATATTTATTAGGCCTAATTTAAATCTAGCTAATCAATCACTTAGCAAACTAAGCCTGATTTTTTATCTCACACAAAACAGCTGAAAGTATACTGCTATTTCACACACAGTCATTGTTAATAAAATGTAGTTTTGTATTGATATTTTTCACACACAAAAAATGTTTTTGCAAATTTCTCTTACATAATCATCGAATAAGAGGAGTAAACTTCAGACATAAAAAGCTATGGTGTCGTAAAATTAACCAGTTTTACTGCTAAATGTATATTTTAATTTATGTCACATTTATCTCCCTTGGTTAATGCTGTTGCACTGATTTATTGGTGCTTCCGTACTTAAAGGTTGCCCGTACAAGGAGACTGATGTGGCGTTGTAGGCCTACAGTGTGAGAACCTTTTAGCTCAGTTTCACTTTCTTCTGTTCTTTTTTTTAAACTCCTCTTTTTGGCCCTTTTTCTCTCATCTAGTGAAAGAGGAGGGAGACAGGGAGATCTCCAGCAGTAGAGACAGTCCTCAGGTCCGACTGAAAAAGCCCAGGAAGGCCCGTACAGCTTTCACGGACCACCAGCTGGCCCAGCTGGAGCGCAGCTTCGAGCGGCAGAAGTACCTGAGCGTCCAGGACCGCATGGAGCTGGCAGCCTCCCTCAACCTCACCGACACACAGGTCAAAACCTGGTACCAGAACCGGAGGTAAAGACAATGTTGGTCTCCCTGAGGAGGAGGTGGGGAGAGGGGAGGGTTAATCAGGTTTCTCACGGCTGGCTCATGACTACGGACACAGGGACGCCATGTTTTCCTTTCACCAGCAGAGATGGCAGGAGTTCACTTTTATACACGAGTCACTGCCATAAGGTCTAAAAACTAACCATTATTTTAATTACGATTTACCTGACGATTTTCCACTTTAATGGATTAATCGTTTAGTCCGTAACATCGGGAAAACAGTGGGACAAAATTTGTTTCACAACGTTTCGAAATCCAACGAAATTGAGAAAATCCTCGTCGACATTTTAAAGACCCAAAAACATTTCAGTTAGGTTCTGATTAATTTTATTTTAATCGAACCTTCGTCCTTCTATTTGAAATAAAACACATTCAGTGAATTTTCTTTTATTAAATATTGATTGATTATTGACAGCTTTTAATTGATATGATATTGATTTTAGAAACGCGTCAGAGGTTCATTTACTTAGAGGATGCCCCAAAAATGTACTTGTTATATTTTTAAAGTCTTTTTCCTTCGATTTTTGATTTTCATTTCGATATTTGGTTCCGTAACGAGCAAAGTCAATTGCCTATTACAACATAAAACTACCGATACGTGCATTGGGATGCTGTAAACGCCATTTCATCACTTTAGTTTTCAGCATTTTAAATCAGCAATACTTTCTTAAGGCTCCTATCCTATTTAAACTATAACGATTGACCCTGCAAATGGCCTTATTGGAAAACCAAGGCTAAATAAACAAAGCTCCATGTACCTGGAAGAGAAGCCCTCTTGTTGATGTAACATTTTCTCTGCAGTTTTCCGTCGAATTAGGTTTCGAATTTATTTGTCTACAGTTTTGACTCTCTGGCAGCTAAATGTCATAAATAAATCTAAAAACACAACACTTTGGAGAATGAATAATGCATCGTTGCATGTGTGCATATCAATAATTCAAACAAACCACTATATCTACTCAATTATCTTTATTATGAATTATTCACCTGCATGGAGTGCATACTGGCAACCAAACAGACATCCTTGGGTGTGAATACAAGTGGCAGGTTGGTGATTTTGGTGATTCAAAAAGAAAAACAACAACTAAAAACAGATGTATTCCTAGCTTCTAATTGGACCCCAGGTAAACAGATGGGAGTTGTTTGGTGTGTGCCAGTTTCAGACACACTAACTAGGCCTAATACTTGCTACATGCATTTATAGATGAACTCATGCTAAAGGCTAAAACAGCATCTCTTTTTCTTTCAGGACAAAGTGGAAGAGGCAGACGGCGGTGGGACTTGAGCTGTTGGCAGAAGCTGGAAACTACTCCGCCTTGCAGAGGATGTTTCCGTCCCCGTACTTCTACCCTCAGAGTCTGGTGTCCAATCTGGACCCCGGAGCGGCCCTTTATCTGTACAGAGGCCCCTCGGCGCCCCCGCCGGCCCTGCAGAGACCCCTGGTCCCGCGGATCTTGCTGCACGGCCTGCAGGGGGGCAGTGAACCACCCCCTCCACCGCCTCCTCTGCCCCCCATGTCCGGCGTGCTTCCTCGGCCGGCTCAGCAGCGGTGAGCCGGCCCTTCAGAGTTTTTTTATGTTTGTTTTTATTTGTTTGTTCGTTTGTTTTCTTTCTTTTTTTCGTATGCCGAACTTGGCTATGGACTCATCAGAGAAGATGAAATGAAAGACAAAAAAAACAAAAACAAAAAAGAAACCCACAACGCGACGATTACGAGAAAAGGAAAAAATAAACTGTTCAGGACCTTTAGGTTGCGAAATGACCAATTTAGGCTGAACCTACGAGGACGGAACTCTGTGACTGAAACTAACAGTCTGTGTGGAAGGATTCCTTGCTCTTTTTTGGGGGGGAAGGGGGGATGAGCTTTATTTATTATTTATTTATTTTTGATTATGAATCAAAGCATCTAAGTTATGTATTTATTTTATTCAAGTTTCAGTATTTTCAGTGTTTTTCCCAACAAGATACAAATGTTGGTGGCACTTTGACCTACGATACAATGCCAATAAGACCCCCTACCGGCAATATTATTATTATTATTATTATTATTATTATTATTATTATTATTATTATTATTATTATTATGGTAACGTTCGTGGACAAAGGCGAGACGAACTATGTAATTTGAATTTGAATATAATGTAGGCTAGTTAGAGGATCCAAAGGAATAATTAGTCCTTTTTTTTCTTTTTTGAACATGACTTTGATTTTTCTTTTCAAGTGAACAACAACATGATGAATCGTCATAAACTTGTAAATAAGAATATTTTGCATTTTATTCGTAAGAGACTGATTTTAAAGAAACTTTTTGTTGGTTTGTTTGATCTATTAGTGTGTCTTTTTCAGACCATGATCCAGTTTAACATAGGCTAGATTAGCCATCAGAAACTATACAGGCGAAACAGTCAGAATAAAAAAAACAAGTTAAAAAAGGGGGGGAAAAACATATTTGTCTGAGAAATGATGGACTACCTACCTGGCCCACATGTAGGCACAAACACGAGAGCTACGGAAAGAAATAAATCTATATAAAGACTTTTTCTGCTTAGTTGAAGTTTTAGCGGAGTAAAAATGTCAAGTAATTTATAAAGAAGTTTTATCCCTGCAGAGGGGGACATGGGGGACGCAAACACCTCAGTAATGTTTTTTATTTTTTCGATATACAAACGGACTCGGGTCCACGTCCAGGCGTAACTGCCTGTTGATTTGCTATAGATGTATTTGAACAGACGTTGTGCATTACTTATGTTATTTCATATGAAGCCGTGATAACCCTTAATTGTTATACTCTCCTTTGGTGAAAATGTATATTGCAGATATCAAACTTGTGGAGTGGTTCTCGTATATTTCCTGGATCTTTTTTTTTTTTTTTTTTTAATTTGGTTTTTTTTTTTGTTGCTCCCCCAAACTCGCTCCCCATTACGTGAAGTTTTTAATTTTTTTTTTTGTGAAATTCACCACAAAAGTTGGACAGAAAAGGGGGGATTTGATGTAAAAGAGAATTACTTTTATAAATGTGAAAAATAAAAGTCTTTCATTTAATCACGTGGCTGCTTGTTTGTGTGAAACAGAAAAGCCACTGCTGTCTGACGGAAAAAATTTTCGACATGATTTTTCCGGACAAAAATTCTACAATTGGTGGAAAAATCAGCCACAACAGTGAACAAAAGTGATATCTAAAATATTTAATTTCTGTTAAAGCATTGATCCTTCATGTGTCCGAGACATATTATTTAGGTATTACTGTTATTTTGTTCATCTATTGAAAACATTACGCGTAGCCTTCAAACAACTCTTAAGGATATTATTCTAATTGAGAATCATAGATAACGGCAAAAAACTGCCTCTCTTAAATAAATAGGCCCTACTCTTTGCATGACATAATGGCAACATAAAAAGCAAACGATTTTTTTGAGGAAATATGTAAAAATTAAAAAAAACAAACAAAAAAAACCCACCAAAACAAAGGGGAAATGAATCGAAAAATCAGACACAGTAGATTAAAGTAAGCCCACAAGAGGCCTTGGTTGCCCAATGTTAAGAAATCTTGAGTGTTTATATGAAGTGATCGAAGCACATGTCATTGTCAATGAGCAAAGGTTGAAGAGATGGGTGGTGTAGCTTTAATTAATCACTTCCATTTTTCCGGACGTAGCTCGGATATAAACATAGGCTCGCAGGTTTTCTATTAGAGAAAAACGTGTTTGAGTGAATTTGAACATGTCTGTCAAACGACTTCTCCCGTCTCTATTTGGTTTAGTGTCGTTGATTTAATTTGTTTAATGTTGAGATGAGGATGTGATAAAAAAAAAAAAAAAAGTTCATTCGGCTGTCACAAGTGGAGCAAGTAACATCCGTGCTCCTAACCTTTTCAAAAGAAGAGCGGAGACATTCAGAAGGATATTTACTTTCTTTAAGACATTTTAAGATATTTACTATTTACTTAGCAAAATTCAATTTGGACCCATGTATGTGTGTGTTAACTGGGCAAAATGGTATTTAATTGGAGTTTTTATTTAAAATCATTTTATTCTTTTTTGGTTAAACATCCATCCTTCATACAGCTTTGCAGATTCATGAGGGAGGGAAAGTTTGAAAAAATACGTTGGGAAAAAACGTAGCACACGCACGCACGACTCCTGTCTCTCTTACACACTCGCAACAGCACAGACGCGTGCAATCACAGATCAATTCTGTATTTAGAAAAGGGCCAACAAAGCAGAAGGGTGTACTGTCCAAAATGGAGCCCTTGTCCTGTTTTGACCCCACCCCCCTCCACCACCATCTCCACTTTCCTAAATTAACAGCAGCAACTCCAATTCGTTTTTCATAAACAATACAGGAGATGAAATATTAATGTAATGTGCGCAATTGTTTAAGTGCCCTAAATGATCCCATTTGGAAATTGATTGTTTCCATCCTTCTTTTCCTTGAGGGTGCTGAATGTGCGCTCCTCTGCCAAACGGCTCCAACAGCTGGTTACCGGGCTGAAGCTGACTGCAGGCCGGGGATCAGCGTGGGGACAGCTGGTCAGCGGCTCCACCACCACCACCCCCTCCCTCCTCCATACAAATTTCACCCAACCACCCAAGCACCAACCTGCACTCTCCCCCTCCAAGTCTGTGAGGCCCCAAGTTATCCGGCCGTGGCGCGTTGGGGGTTAAGGAGTTCAGGCTGACGGACAAGACTTGGCGTGTAGGATGTTAACGATTAGACAAAAGACTTTAATAGGTTTTAATTGAAAGTCGATAATGGGTTTGATAGCCAGCTCCCCCTGCTGTCATCCACGCATGGCACCTGTTATCTAGGGCCTCCACTTAGTGGCTGACCACGCCGTGAAATATCAGACTGACGGCCTGATAACTGGCGCGTTTATGATGCGTAAAATTGCATTAAAAATACAGTGGGCCAAGCTGAGTTTGGACGACTGGGAAGGTGAAGAGGGGAAAATGGAAAGGGAATAAATCAAACACCTCCTAACTTGCCAAAAGATCATTATAGTCCCATCATCGAGATCCGTGACCGATTCAGATAACGACGACCCTTTTATGAAAAGGAGGTTATTCTTGCAAAGTGCACAGCTGATTATATACGGAAAAGCCCCCGCATGTCTTTTTGGATGACTCAGAGATTTTTTTTCTCTTTTCTTTGCATGTGAAAGGCTGGTGGTAAATCCCCCGGCTCTTACCGTGGATTGTCCCCGGCTCAGGGTTAATGAAGTGCGGATGGAGTCTCGTTGAGCTCCCGACAGACAAAAAAAAAAAAAAGGCTTAGACCCAGAGGATCAGTGACTCTGCTTAATCCCATGGACTCCAAATAATAATAATAATAATTCAAAAGAAAGAACTAAACAAAAAAAAACCAACCTTTTGATGAAATTAAGAGTGAATCAAAGCGTAATTTGCATTGTGCTCGTGGTGCAAAGCTTTTTTATGTCCTTTCATTCCTTTCAGTGGACCAATGAGGCAAATCTGCAGTTGCATTAAGATTGCTTCAGTACACTGCCAGCGTTTTGTTGGAAAAAATCCGCGGGGGAAGATGAAAAATAGATCAATTAAAATGTTCAAGAAACACGTGGCCTATTTAGCCGTTTTTACCCGACAATAGCCGTAAACGACAAGAACCAATTTTACAGTTTGGTGCACATAAGCGAAATGTGCCTTTACACGAGCTGTTGTAGGCTACAGGAAATTACATCAATTAATTCCCACATGCCCATAGCCTCTGTATCCTATATACATGCATTTAGGGCATTTTCCAACAACCCTTGAAGCCATCCTAGCACACAGAAGTGTTTCAAAACAAAGCAAAACCTCTTTATTACACACATACCCTCATGTGTAATAGGCCTACGCCAAACAAAGTGTTTGACTTTGGTTCTCAAAAAAGAGAAAGTTAGAGATTTTTTTTCCTTTTGCAATACACAAAGGCCTGTTTGAATAATAAAACATGGAATATGATTAAAATGTTTTTTAAACAGAAGGAAATAAGTAACTCAAAATATGTATGTAGGCCCTTGTGTTTCTTTCTTTTGTCTTTCTTTTTGAATATGGCAGTCTGTTTTGCTTCAGCCTATATGGCATAATGTAAATAGCGGCTGTAGTTGGACACACTGAGTTTGTTTGCTATTTTTAGAGTCTGTGCAGCCTCTGAAAGTGGGGCAAATTGTAGGCATTGACCCTGGCAAAGTCATCGTTTTCCTAAATATATTCTCTGTGAAATTTAAGTCAGCCAGCTTTATGCACCTAACCAATTTCTACGGCTCAATTGCTCAAAAACAGGAAGAGTAAAAAGGGAAAGCTTGCGATTAAAATTAATCTGACTCAGCAATGAACAGAGACATTTAGAGAGATGAAGGAAGCCACATGATGAAGTTGGCTATCAACTAATGTAAAGTGGGAGAGTGTGGAGGAGTTAAAGGAGAGCAGCAGCCTACTGGTTAGAGATCCACTTCTTGCCTGGAGGTACGGGGGGCCGCGAGGAGGAATGAAAGCCTGGTGGAGTGAAGGGGAGATAACCCCGCTAATCATTTCCCCAATATGACGGGGGAGAACTACAAACTTGGGTCAGGGGTGCAGGGATTGACATCCCAATCTCAGCAAATAATGAAAGCTTTCCTCTCGGATCAGAAGGAGGGTTAGGCAGGGAGACAGAAGAGGAGAGCGGGAGAATGGGGATAGACGCAGCAAAGAAAGAGGTGGGGCTGCTGCTGGTGCTGCTGCTCCACAACCACACACATAGCCTGCACATGAAACCCTCGTTCTTTCATTTCTGCCGGACAGCTGAACACGGTGAACGTCCTCACTGACTGACTAAAATGATCAAAGGTGACAGAACATAAGCAGGTTAACTAACAGGTGGACTAACTAATGCTCCGTTCATGAAATGGAAACATTATTCTGAGATGGTTAGCCGGTATAGCTGTCAGAAATTCACAATATCGCTAACTTGGGTTGTCTATCCACGCGGCACTATTTTCAGAGCGCTGTGAGTCAAAACCAATCTGCTTGCTCATTGAGAGAATGCTTGAATCAATGAACTTTCACCACATTATCACTGCCACCTTATAGATTCCAGTCAGAAGAAGCACTGCTAACAAATGCCTGGTTGCTGCTGAGTTGGTTGGGTCACACACTGTCACCACAAGCTTGACATTTATTTAAATGTAAGTAATTTGTTCACCTGTTGCTTACAGCCTAGCTTTTGTTCACTTAACAGAAATGAATAACAGAAACATAAAGAAATTATCTGAGGTTTTCATCTCATCCATTTTTATACTTTTAGCTTTTTAAAAAAAAAAAAATATTTTCAAGTATGTGATTTGACAGGGGGCAATCAGTTTCTCGGGATAAAATTACAAAATGTAGTAATGCTTTTTCTCATGCTACAGCAGGATGAAAGTATCAACTGCAAGTTAAAATGGATCAGAATAAAGGAAATTACATCTGCTCTGTTAAAAATTTTATGTGGGAGGACCCCCAGAAATGACTTGCAGAAGTTTATCCAAGGGACCAATGAAGCTTGTGTAGCTTTCAGCAGGAGGTCCATGTAAGCCACATACTATCCGATGACACAGTGATTATTCAATCAATACCTTGTTGTGTTACGGCAGGCTTTGTTGCCTGCCACACTGTGTTCTCAGCAGCCATTTCAGCTAGATGACATGCCTCCCCCCCAACACACACACCGAGAAAAAAAACACCCCGAGGCCCCGACCCCCACTGGCCGAGCAGGCCTGGAAATGCCTCTGGGACCAGACGACAACCTCAAGCAATGAGTAAATCTCATAGTGATCTGTACATGATCTTCCAGACAAAGATGTTTAAGAACGTGGCAAAAGCTGCTATAAAAATCACACCACAAACCAGTCTCTTTTTTTTTCCCCAACTGCTTTCTGAATAAAAATGCAAAGTTATTCATCTGCAGTAGACACAACGTGATAAATTCAACAAAAGCAAAACAAAAGAAAGACTTCACAGACTGAAAAATAACCCCTCTGTGTGAAGACACAGACCGTTTGATGTACAGATATGAGCTGGCTTGACTGCTATCTTGTGATTCATAGGGATGATACATGCAGCCGGTAAACAATGGGAGACATTTCACCACTGCATCTTAATTGACATTTTTGTGATGTTCATATTCTATAAAGTGAAAGGTAACATGGCCCTTAATAGGCGGAAAGTACAAGTGATAAGACTATTAAATAATACCAATTATACATCCAAGGTCAACAAATTCAAAATAAAGCCGATTCTCCAAGTTCTGAAAAAGCAGGTATTCTTAAAATTATCCAGTTTTCAACACAGCAGCGATTTACTATTTATAAGTGATCCCTGCATAGAGCTTATATGTGGACGAGTGTCTGTGATCTGGCCTCATTTGAAAGCAAGTTAAATTAAAGGGAACAGGCAGTTTCTTGGACACCCCAGTGGACCCTGGGGGTCACTGACCAGGGCCACAGGGAGGCCTCTCACCTCATAAACATAAAGGGAGGAGAGGCTTTCAATAAATGATGAGGAGTGGTATACATGTATTTTTAACGGCGCTTCCTTGTGATGTCTGGCAGCTCTCTCACACTCTGTCTCCTGGTGAAGGGCAGAGAGCAGAGCAGGACCACGCATTTTTGAATTAGACCTTCCTCCCTCCCTCTCTGTCTGTTGGTTAGGGTTAGAAAGGGGAGGGGTCTGATACTAGGGGCCAGGTGTTTTTTATTTTAAAAATATAAAAATAAGGTTTTGATGGCCAACAGGTTCCTGCTTTTGCCTGCAAGGTCATTGCTGTTTGTCAGAGGGTATGTGAGCGTAATGAAATTAATGAATAATTAGATCAGGTTTTAAATAGGTTAACAGATTAAAAATCAACAATTAAGCATTAAGTGCACTAATTCTGTACTAGTCATCTTGGTAAAGTACCATACTTGCAGGGTTTTAATGATAAAGCCATTAAAGATGCAAACACTTTGATATGTAACGAAGCTGGAGATATCAACATGTTAGTAGTGCTGGGCGATGATCAAAATCAATATTAATGTAATTCAGAATTTTTTTGACATCCACAAAGGACATGGGAAACGTGTGACATATATTTGGCAAAAATTTCCACAAATGTAAAACAAAAAATTTGGATAATTGTGTTCATTTTATTGGTGTTGTCTTCCAATCCTCTCTTTTATCTAAACAATAATCAAGAGCAAAAGAGACTCAATTAAGAGGATAAGAAAATGAGCAAATTCTTACCTTTGAGAGACTGAAGATACAAAATGTTTGAAATTTTTTTATAATAAAACAATATTACTAATTGATTTATCACTTAATCAACTAATTGTATCAGGAAAAAAACCCTACCTTTCAATTACTTTTTAAAAAAACGCTGGTGATCACTACTGGGACTGAAAAGTATAATAAAATGATAACATAGTGTAATCATATTATTATGATTTAGTTTCACTGATGTAATTAAAATCCAGTCATGTGTTAGAAAGATACTAAGGATGCTCTCATTCATGCAGGTGGAGTATTTGGGGAAAAACAAACCAATATTCATAAATGTAAGTTATTTCCTGGTTAACTAGTAGCATCAAGGAACTACAACTGCTTTTCAGTTTACAACACTGTTGCAAAATGACGTATGATCTTGAATCTGCTATCCATGTTTTGTATTGTACAACAGAACATGCCAACACATGTAGTTTTTATAAGCTGCCAAACTCACTTCCCCTCCAAAAAACCGAACACATCAACTGTTTACTCTTTTTTTTTTTTTTTTTTATAATTTTGTTATATCAAGCCTCCAAGTCTAAGAACTGGATAAATTATGGGAAAGTTGCAGGAATGTCGAGGGAGCAACACTGTGGGTTTCTGACAGGAAGGAAATGATTGATGTTGCTTGTAGCCTCCAGGGGAGCAAGTAAGTACACGACAATCGATTCAATCAGCGATAGCAGGCAGGAATAACAACACAGCCTAAGTTTGATTTACATGTAAAAGATTTCACAGAGCTAATGTCATTATCAAAGTACGGACATTCATGGAGGTAAATATGTTAAATCCAGCACATTTGTGTGTAAATGCTAAGCTCTACCTATTTACAAAGTAAACTCAGCGACAGTTTACCTTTGACTGTGTACTCATTAAGACAATGGGTGTTAATATTGGTTCATATCTATTAAATCTACTGATCAGGTGGACACAAGCATCTGTCACTGGGCTCTGTGACTGGACTGACAACTCATTAAATCAAGTCCAGTTTCATGCATATAACTGTGTATGGAAATTAGAAACTCGTGCTGGTGTTAGCAATTAGCATAAGCCAGTGATGGTCAGAGGAAGCAGGGCAGTCAAAGCTAACTGACAGTTTGCAATTACATTGTTGTATCTATTGATAATTTCTTCATATCTATTATTTTTTACTTATAAATTGCCATTAGCTCTTTTGCCAGATGGTGTCTCTGCCTCTGTTGGCACAAACGCCGACGCTCCATTCACACTTGCTGAATGGTCAGCATTGAAGGAAAGTCTCAGCCTGCCTTTTCCCTGTGTATGGCAGTTTCATGTCACATGACATGACAAGTCCTCTCTCTGGAACCGCACGAGTATTGTGCACTTGTTCTGGATACGAGTGTAAATTCTGTGAGTTTGTATGACTGCTTAGCATGTCACATATAATGTAGCAATTGCTACCAGATGTTAAAGGCACACTGGGTCAATATGGATACAATCTATTGTTTTTAAGATGTTTTTTGACAGTTTAGACTGTAATTGTGCTACATTAGATGCTTTCCCAGCCAGCTGCTGGCACTATTTAGCCCCCATAGCTTAATGGCAGTATTCAGTGTTTTTTCTTTCTACAGAGCTGGTCGCTAATGGGAAACCAGCACTTCATCTGCAGTATCTTACCAAGAGAAAAAGGCAAAAGATTAAAAGATTACACAAACTGGTACTGAAGGAAGGACTGCTTATGAGGCTGCTGCCAGGCTTTCAAGCTTCGTTTGCTTTCTATGCCTGAAGTTACGGATCTCCAGCAGCCGTAGCATGTGAATGAATGGCATGTGGTCCCTGGTATATTTTCTATATAAAAACATGTATCAGGAATATATTCCCACATTTCTAGTCACAATCTGTCTCTCTCTCTCTCTCTCTCAACTGTAGGCGTTCGGCATTTTCTTCAAGTTGATCTATGGTCATAATACTGACTATATTTTATCTATTTATGCATGATATTTTTTTTGCAGCAGTGGTGATTATTATCATTTCAGAAAATAACCCTGTTAATTATTTTTTAAATTAAATTTATTCTGTATATAAATTGTGAAAACTGATAAAAAGTTTTCAAGATGACATCTTCAACTGTACTATTTAAATCTTAACTCACAGTCTAAATCCAAAACATATTTTTATTACAATAAAAATAGAGAGGCAGTAAATTTTCAGATTTTAGAACCTAAAACTGTAGTGAATGTTTGGCAGTTTTTCTTGATAAACAACTCAAATTACCAACAAATAATCAACACTGTTGAGTCAATTAATAATCAACTTGTGATTTTGGCATTACGTTTAATTCATACAACCAACATGCTGTTCCACTTGAAGTAATTAGGTAATTAACAATATTATTATCCAAACACAAATGTAGTCACATCAGTTATGTCCATAAAAAACTCAGTCATGCCTGAATGGCAACAGAAAAGAAAACCACTATTTTGTGTTTGTGTGTGTGATGAGCTTGTTTGCCCACACACAATATTTATGTGTACCTGTGCTCTTACAGGGTGTCAGGTGTGTTCGTCTTAGGACCAAAGATGTTGGAAAATCAGTCAAGAGTGGATAAGTTGAGGACTATGGGGGGGGCAAAGAAAGACCCTAATTGGACAAGTGAGACTGGTGGCAATGGGGCTGACTGGGGGGAAGACAATCTACCTCAGTGACCACTCCTTGACATGCCATTTGCCTCTGAGGACCCCCAGGGCTGGCCGAGCAGCTGCCCGACAGAGCCATAACTCCAGGCCGAGGCGAGGACCTCGGGCTAACAAGCCGATAAGGAAAGACCAGCAGAGTGTGAGAGGAAAAGACAGCAGAGAGCGGTAAGGCAAAAGTAGGAATAGACCCAGAAGTCAAGAGGAAACACAGATGTGCTAAGACACTTTTCTGCTCGCAGAAACTTTATTCTCCAACACACAGAGGCAAGAGATCTCACAGTGCAGAGAGGATGGCTTTAATCGTAAAAGAAGCGGTGTGGTTTTCCTGCCTTGCTCCGGATCCTAATGCTCATTTCATCATCAGACAAACTGACACCGATATATTTACATGAGCAGGAACGGCAGAGGAATTTGGAGGCATGTTGCCTAGGAGATCAGAGGCCTGGTTTATAGAATGGAGGTAGCACAAACAAACAACAGCAAAGGCCCCTGGCTCTACGCACACACACACAAACACACACACACAC
>JAQNCA010000013.1:6886953-6900548 GCA_029783725.1 Acanthurus tractus
CTTATGCAGTGCATTTCTTGTCTTTCTACCATGCAAAATGTTTAAAATACAAGTCAGCATTCACCCATTCACACACACATTTTTTATAAAAGTCAATCATCAAATCACTGACCTTACGATAAGTGGATATCCCTCGCTACTCCGACAACTCCAGCCACCTGAATGTGTCCTCAGAGAAGCTGTACTCTCTCCCAAAAGCTAAAACCAAACCAAACTGAGTTAATCAAAACAAAAACTGGACCAAAACTTACTATAATGTGCCAACATTTTCAATGCCTTTTCACAGGAGGCATTTGCAATTTGTCATGGACGTAAAGCGAGGGAGTTTACTTTTTCATTTATTCATTCATTCATTCATTCATTTATGAAAAGTTGGGGCACTAAGGTGAACTGATGGATAGAAAATGGTGCTCTTTGTGAGTTTGCTTTGTGTCTCTCCAAAATAGTGGCTATTTTATTCTGTAGAAAAACAAGCACTCAGACATCCAAACACAACAGCAGAACTGTATGATTATCTCTCCTTAAAGAAAATAAACTGAGTCAAGCACCTCCTTAAAACAGCTCAAGTTTGGTTGCAATTTTTAGACAGTTAAATATTCAAGCAAATAAAAGCCTCCTATTGAGCTTTACATTAGCCTGGGCTTTGAGCTTTTCTGTCAGAGGATTTGATGTTTAGTATCACAGTTTGTCAAGTGAAAGTGGCTCCTCCAGTTGTAATGTTCCTGTCACTGATAGGTGGAGACCAGCACTGTTAGAGGTTAGCTGTGTTGGGTTGATCCTCCTCCTGCTTTAGTGTAATAATCCGTCAAAGAGCAGCTCCACTAGTAATTACCTGCTTCCCCTCCCTTTCGCTCCCACTGTCTTTGCTCTCAAGACTTCAAACAGGGGATTTTTCTCTTTGCATACAATATTTATATCCTTTATGTCACTGGCTGGATGGCATAAAACATTCATGGCACCTTTTCACACCTTAATTTCATGTGATATTCCTTTTGTTTTGTTTAGACTACATTTGAACACGATGTGTCCCACTGTGTTCTCACAAGAGCATCTATTCATTTTGTTGCTTCAGAATATTTTAATTTACACTGTAAAAGTGGCAGCTGCTTTCTTGCCTCCACACGTGACTGCATCACCTGGTGAGATCACAACACAGATTTTAAAGACTTGCTGCTTTTATCAGTCTCCTGTTGATTCTTAATACATTCTGACACATTTCTGAGAAAAGTTCAGGAGGAGCTAACCAGCAGCTAGAGGTGTCACTATATACCAGTAGATTTGAAAAATTTAAAGTATTATTGTGTTACTAATACACATATAATATCTTGCAAATAATACAGAGTGTTTCAAATAATTTGTGTTTTTTTCACTTTGTCATAATAGGTGGCTGTAAAGCACCTTAATGCTGGTTGCCTTCTGTCATAAAAAGAAAATGTATCAATGGTTATTGGTTTTGTGCAGTGATGTTTACAGTTCCTCTCCTCATCTCCCTTCACTCATATTTTAAGTGCAATTCATATGCCAAACAGTAGATAAAACAAACATCAAAGAAACATTAAAGAAAGTTACAGATGATATTGACTGGTATCTTTTTAATTTTTCTTTAAGATTCTATATTTTTGGTCTAAATGATCATAAAATAATAATATGATATTGTGACGGCACTATTTTACGCCATGAGACAAAACAAGACATGGATTGTGACTGTGTAGCATGCTGTCTGCTAACTCGGGTTGTATGAAGTACCTCCATTTGTGAGGCATTTAATGGTCAAGAATAAACAAATACAGACATCCCAGTCTTTTTTTAAAAACCCAAAACAAAACAAAAATGACCATATCCTGACATCTTATACACGGTAATGCTAGTTTTCACAGTGACACAATCTGATTGTTTTTTAGGTTTTTAGTGTTTTTGTCTATTACTGAATCTGAACAGCCTATTTTAAAGTAATGAACATGTGCCTTAGCATCACTTCACTTGTTTCTTAAACTTGTCAACTTTTATAGTCTTTTCTCGCTGAAGCTGTAATTTTTTTAATTACCAGTGCTCTGCCTTTGTTCATCCTGGTTTAAGTTAATGAAGTGTATGTCAGAAATATTCTTGAAGGGAGTGGATTTATCTCAGCTCACTGACAAGATTTCTATGGAGAGTGGCTGCAAAGGCATGATATTCAGGATTATGCAAAAAGCAAGGTACCAAACCGTACCAGTAATAAACAGTGAAGTTGTAGGACTCAGCAGCAGGAACAAAAATCTATATTACAATCAATTGTGATAATCAATTTGATAAATGCAAAACATTTCTTTCAGTATATATTCATTTTTGGGGCAATTTTTGCAACTGAGGTCACTGAACCACCAAGATGCTGTAGAATGTTTTCATACATCAGAACATGATATTTCCTCTCTTCTGCTGACTTACTTAAAATCTGATGCTTTTTTTCTAACCTTGACACTTGTTAAGTGTGCGTAAACCTAATCAGACTGTAACCACAGAAGTGTTAAGTTTTAACCTAAAAATAAACAGAAACGTAAAGATTCAACAAATCTGTGGTTCACCGAGAGGTTCAATGCCAACATTCATTCCTGGCAATCAGGAAATACACCAAAGTGAACACTTTGGCACAGCGATCAGCAATCCAGAGTTGCATCATTGCATCTCTGCAGCTGCTGACTCCCTTCACACCCCCACGAGGCTCCTCCGCTTCTCCACAGTCTTCTAAACTGAACTGCATCCCCCTGAACTTGTCAGTGCTAATGAAGTCAGTATGCAGCGTTGTCTTCTGCTCTCTCTGAACTGATGGGGTGAACATGGTTGTCTAACTGGTTGACTCCCCCGCTCTGCCGTCCCTGGGGAGCAGAGGGCGGGGAGGGCGGTGACCCGAGACCAGCCGAGGGGTTGTGTGAGAAGTGTGTAGGAGGGAGGCTGTATGTCCATCATTAGAGTCACTATTTGTTCGTGGCTTTGAGAGCACTGAAGTGGAACTAATACTGAACAGCAGAATGGACATGGAGAGGGAGGGCCACTTTTTACTGCTACATTAATTAAGCTCATTCTCAACATGCTCCCTGTCTCCTCTGCTTCTGCTGCAATTAGGTGGAGGCGCTGCTTTGTGTGTACGGTTGGTTTAACCTTTTCTGACGTTTAGCACATCATCCCTCACTTTCAGAGATGGGAAGTGATTGAGTACATTTACTCAAGTATTTTACTTTCGGACAGTTTGGACAGTGTTCCATTCAATTCAGAAGGAAAGTGAATGCCGGCTTGGGCTTGAACTAATGATGCGCTTCATTATCAGTTATTTATTTCTGTGAGTGATGAACTGTTTTAAAAAACTCTTAAAAAAAAAAACTCACTTCTCAGTTTTTGCCTAAAACCCAAAGGTATTCTTTTTTAAAATTTGTACATAAAAAGCAATATATCCTCACATTAGAGACAAGAATGGAGAATTTTTGAAAAAGTGATTTAAATCATTAATTAAATCTCAATAATGTTAATCAATTTCATTTTGATTGACATAATTTCTAATTATTTTGTTGTTAAGCTCGACAAGTAGGTTGTGCCTGCAGTTCGCAGGAATTCAAAGTTCATATATCTCCATTATGGCGCATTCAGATGTTCATAGTGTTTAAAATGATGTTATGGTCATGTACTCTTGCACACTAATCACAGTTACACAGTTTACACAATTTAGTTTTTCTTTTCTCTTTGTTATTTTTCCTCAGTCAAATCTGATCAGAACATGGTTGTGTGATCCTGATGGAGCAAATGAGCAGATTAGATTAAACATTTAATTCACAATGACAACTTTTTTTTTTTTTTTTTAACAAAACTTTAAATTTGGTGGTTTTCTTATTTACTGAACTTAAAATACACTGTATCCACAAAAAAGGAAAAATAAAAACTGCCAGGGGCCCCAGGACAACCCTCTATCTTATCGAGGGGCCCCAAAAATAGCTTTATGGCGTCTGTTATTTTAATATATGATGCATATCTCGAAATAATCATGGGCTTTATCAAATTACCACAACATAATTATTACCAACTGCAAGTATAATGCAAACAGGATGAAGGTCAGGGGTCATTATTGAAATAGTCATCATTCGATATTGGCTTGTCATGGTGGAAGCTGATCGCAACCACTCAAGACAATACTTGTGATTCCACCAGATGTGCTACATAAGTGCTTCAGAAGTGACTCTGAGCAGCAAAGAATATGGGCTGAGTTAGATTCAAGAATGGCACAAAGAATATTTTTTAAATTAAAACGCCCGCTGCAGACACCCTATGGAGTTACATTCATAAAACAGACAAAAACTCCAAACCATTAAATTGCGTTGCCCACTTGTTTATGGCAGAAGCATAACAACCACACAACAATGAAAAAAAGAGCAAAATCTGAGCACGCCAACAGGCACAAGGCTGCACTTCTGACAGCAGAGTATGAAGCCAAACATAGGTGCAAAAATGAACGTTGGGAGTCATGAAGTCATAGAGCTGTCCCTTGTTTAATCAAGAGGTTCGGCAGACTCTTTACTTCATACATGCTTTAATTTTCTTTGTTTTCCTCCAAAGAGTGCATTGCACTGTCACAGCGGATGTCCAATGTTGTGGATTCTTTTTATTCTTTTAATTTTATGTAGCTATAAGTTAATACTGCAACGGAAATCAAAACTTTAGGTCCTTGAATGCATTTTACAGCTAATCTGTCTTTACTTGGACTTAAAAATTCAGGGCTTATTGCCTCTTTTTCTCAACTAAAGGACTGACGTACTGCTGCATTTAATAAGATCTGTGTGATGTAGCTTTGTGTGTGATTGATGGACAGTTATTTCCTTATTGCTTCTGAACTATATTTTCTTTTTGTACCTGAAGATGACAGGGATACGTGAACAAAAAGCACCGGTGTCTGTGCCTGAGCGTGCTTTCAGCAGATCTTAAGTGAAACATACTGTTCAGCAGGCCTGCAAGACATCACGTAGCATGTTCGTAAATGCAGCGGATGATGGATGTCTGTCTCCATCAGCGCTGGCACCGTGAAGTGACAGCTCTCTGTAACAGTGACAAGTTGGGTTCCAGCGGAGACAGATTGCCTTCAGGTGGCTCCATTTTCAAAATCTCACCAAGAACGTGGAGCACTTAACTCTCCTCTTGAAGGCTGAAGGGCTCTCTGTGTCTTTTATATTCCAGATTTCAGGGAGAAGAGAAAGCAGGGGGGGTGGGGGGCTGGGGGGGATGGCTCATTTGAGAATTTGCTTTAATATCTGTCTTTCAGAGATCAGAGGGTGTCATATTCTCACACCTCATATTTCACAGCATCTATCACAGGCCATGTAAAATTCCCTTAAAAGTGCATTATGCAATATAATAGCTGGTTTGGGTGACATTTATCTGCCAAGAAGAGGAAGGCTGGTTACAGACCTATTGCCTTTTACAAAAAGGATTTCATCACACAGGAAATCTTTGTGAATTTCTGCGGTTTGTCTGGCGATTGCAGCCGATGACTGAAATAAAAAATGAACTTCATGCCTCTCTTTACATGAATATTTTTTTTCGCACATGCAATTACATTTTAAAGCTGACACAAAGCAAACAAACAATGTTTTTTGGAAGATTTTCATAATAGTTTTGGTGACTTATTGTTGAAATACGGTCTGAACAGTTGATCTAGATAATCTTGTGCAGTCTCTCTTTTCGTTTGCATGAGAGCGAGAGAAAATATTTCAGGGCCTGGTTATGCAGAATCTGTAATGAGTATTTTTGTTTTTTTTTAAAGGAAATACCGGTAATAACTATGTGCAAAACCATTAGAATGAATATTTATGCTGCTCGTTATGAAATATTCATTAAGTTGGTATAAAAAAAGAACAACGAAGGAGACTGGGGAGAGAGAATGTGTGTTTACTTGTGTGTATTTGTGTGCAAAATGGGGGCGGTGGGGCCCATCACTTATTGCACAGGAGTACTGACAAAACCCCTGGATTGAATATCTGACATCTCTTAACAAAAGCAGCAGCAGTAGCATCTTTCTCCCCTTGTTTTTTTTTGTAATTGTTTCCTCTACCACGTCTCCCTCTTTCTCTTTCTCTCTGCCTGAGGTGATTCGAGTCCCTCTGTTCATCCGATCGCCACATCCATCCCTCTTTCTCCACCTTTCATTCCCTCACTTCCCCTTCGTTCCATCTACCCAAATTAAGAAATTAATGAGGGATAGGTTCTTTACCAACTGCCCCCGCAATGTTTACCACTGATGAAATTATAATGTAGGCCCTGCTGTATTATTTATAAGCCAATTAGGGGAAGTGTTACTTGATTTGATGGGGAGCCGACACACAGAGTACATTTAACTAATGGAGACCAAGAGAGTAAAGGGAAGGAGGGGAGGGAGGACAGCTGAGGCGGACTGTTCCGTACGATGCTCTAGGATTACGTGGCTAATTGCCCTGCTTTATCTGTCTGTCACGGATAGCCATGCATATTTTAGCGTTCCCAAAGACTTTGATTGTTTGCACTCGTGTTGGGGCTGTAACAAGTAGAGCAGAGGCCAGAGTGGAGTGTAGTTAAAAACTGGCAGCAGGGGAGGCAGGGAGGGGGGGGCGACGGAGAGGAGGGAGAGGAGGGGAGAAGGATGGGGGCGGATTGAGGGGGTGGGTGGGTGGGTGGGTGGTTGCACTGAACTCAGACATTGTGACAGGTGGAGGGAGAGTTTTGACAAGGAGCAAAGGGGGTGTCGAGGTGGGAAAACGTAGCAGGGAAAAAGAAGTGGAAGCCGTTCATCGAGAGGCTGCAATTAGATGGCAGCACAAACAGTAATTAATTTCACTTATTGTTGCCTGTAGCCAAGCGAGGCTCGATGACCTCGTCTGCATATTGTTAAGAAACAATTTCATAATTCTGTTTGCTCATTTGCATGGCTCATTTACACCACACCATGGCAAAGCCGTGACATACATGGAGGCACCGTCAGACGAAAAAAAAAAAACAAAACAGAAAATGCCGTTGCACTGGAGCAGCTGGAGACTGGGAAGGAAAAACAAATGTACACATAGGGCAGCTGAATAAAACAATTACTCAATTAATTGATTAGCTAATCCAAAATCAATCTAGACTCATTACATATTTGAAGAAAGAAATGAAATGACATTAGTTCTAATGATAATGTAATAATAATAATAGTAATATTGGCAAAATTTACATGTTTCTGCCATTCTAATGATAACACTTGCAGCTTTTCTGTGTTTCACCCAAGTTAAAAGTAGTGCTAAAATGATTAACTTATTAATTTATTACGAGTTTGGCATTTAAACAAGAAAAATTAGTTGTTTCTAATTTCTGCTGTACACTATATTGTTGTAAATTGAATGTCTTTAGGTTAGGGAGTACTGGTTGAATATTGTACTCTAAGAATTGTGACTTGTCTAGTCCTGGAAATTGAATGATTGATGATAAACAAATGATTACATTTACAGATCACTTGCTTTGTTTGAATAAGCTAAAGATTTTTTTTTTAAACCAAGGCTATACATAATCTTTATTTTCATTAACTAACTGCAGCCCTACAAAAGTTACTCATAAAATAAACTCCAGGCTTCACATATGCTTCAAAACAATACTTATTATCGATCCTGGACCTGTCTGTTGGATGCAGCAGAATAATTGATTTTTTGCTAATTTATACGGGTCCTCCAGGCCAAGCCATGGGCCAAGACCCCCTTGGGCAGAGCTCATATCTGGCAGACAGATCTTGGAGGAACCTGCTTAAACCCCTGGAGTGGAGCAACTCTGACTGATGAGCTTTTTGAAAGTTGATCAGACACTTATGCTAAGAAGGGGAAACTGGAGCAAAGGCATCCTTAATTATCTGATGAGGGGGGAAGCTTATCTGAATGGTTTCTTTTTCTCTCCTCTTTTATCGTGCTGGATCACATGACAGATCTTTACATAACAAAAGAGCTACCTGGCCGGCCTGCTTCATTTAAAACTCCGTGCTGATCCAAAGACACTCTGCATGTGTGAGTCCAAGTTCTGGTCTGAGGGTGAATCTGCAGCAAAGTCCCTGCTTCATGTTACGTATGGCAACACATTCTGGAGCTGTAATTTCCCTGAAATATTGCGTGATAAAAATTTCAGGCCTGAGCATATTGGAGCATTTATGGGTTCTCTCCCTGCAATGAGTGTGTAATTAATTCACGATTAAAAGTATTAGTACAGGCTTTGTGTGGTGATTTATTTAAAGGCTGGTACTAATGCTGGCTCGGTTTCCTCCTTTAGGAAATGGGTAATAAGATCCGATGCCAGGCCTTCTTTAGCATCCCTCTACACTCACACACACATCCAGTAATAGTGTGTCTCCTCCGTTAGAAGCCCACACATAAGCACAGGAGCCCTGTCACCACCGCCGTCACAGTCACCATGTTAACTTATTCATCCCTGTTAAAGCCCATGTAACTGGATAGCTGTTAATTAATATAGCTGTCGGGTAAATGGTTGCCGCCGGACCATCGCCACCATCCATCAGTAACATAATCTCAGGCTTGTTTTCATGCCAGGCCTAGGGCTCAATTAAGATAATGCTATGCAAACGAGGTCTCCCGCCATTAGCCTCATCACTGAGGGGCCGTTTATTGGCATAATTGGGGCACTCCAAAGAACAATTACTGTGGCACCTCCTTTCCACCTATGAGATCAGCAATCATCTGCGAGCATGACTGAGAAGTCACGAGTCGTGACCGCCGGGCGACAAGTCGTGGCTGGAGATTGACCTGGGAGCTCCAACAGGAGCAGCTGGAGGGCACAGAAAGACAACTGCAGCCAAGACTGCTGGCCTTTGACCTGTTTGATGGACTGTAATTATCATTAAGTGATGCATTTATGTTGAAATACATGATACTGTTTATATAACTGACACAAAATAACCTAAACTTCCAGCTCAGTATACACAGTTTTATTGACCTGCAGGTCAATGTTAAAAAAGCTGTTTTGATGTCCATGCAAGTCTAGTTCCAAGTCCACGGGCTACGTCTGAATGCCCCGACACACTGAATGATCCTACAGGTTTACTGCATGTCAGCTTATGTTAAATAGTCTAATATAATCTTCTCAATCTGTGTCAGACTGTTCAATATCTATTTTGTGGTGTGTTAGATTGTTGGATAAATATCTGGTGAATTGCAACACTGTGACGTAAATACAAAAAAAAACATTAACTGTGTCATACATCTCATGCGAAACTCATTATTTGAGAAAGAAGCACATAACAAGCTTTGCCATTTGTTCGAACTACATCCAGAAATGGCATTTTCAATACACAGAAACATGCCCATGCAGAATCGGTGTGTGTAAGTCTGTGGGCTCTCAGTATCTTGGCTACTGTTTTCAGTTATTTAATGCAAGCTTATGTAGCTTATAGCAGCTGTCGCTAAGAATTTTGATGCTTTGGCTGCAAAGGCTATAGTGCAGTCTGCTACAGCGTGATCTAGAAAAAGAATTCTTAAAGTTTCTCTCATGGTTGTCAACTTTCATCAAGGACATACCAAAAATTTCACAATGTATGAAGCACATTAGTGTAGCATGTTGGATTTAATGATCACCAGCAGAGCTAGTTTTAGGAGTGGCTGCCTATTTTTTATGTATTAGGTAATCCTGTGTGTGTTAATCAATCTGGCAGTTGGTGGCAGTAATGTGCCAAGAAATTTGTGCCAACAAAGCTAAGAAGAAAACTACTAGCCGGTAAAAATGGATGAAAAAATTGTGGAATTTGAAAACGTGAACCAACTGGGTTTGCAAATGTGTCATTTAAAAGGAAATGCATTCATCATATTTGTTATATTTGTTGTTACACAAGAACAAACACAGCGCATTTGGTGTGTAACACAGAATGTAAACAACATTTTGACTGTTCACAAAAAAAAATCCACAGGGCTACTTAAAGTCAAAGTTAGACAAGTTGTCATCAGCAAGCCTTTCAAATCTCTTAATGTCAACCACTGAGATGAAGGCACTGAACATGCTACTTTAAAAGTTGTGTTGCTTGTGTTTTGTAAAACAGAGTCCTGTCGGTGTGCATGCTGTCATGTTTTTGCTATTTTCATGGGATTTCTCTGGGTTTGACACAAGAATATTTTTTGTTTACTTAAATGTTTGTACCAAGACAAGTCTTTAGGGAGTCAAATCTTGTTTGTTTGTCAGGTAGAAAAAAAGGGTATTGTTGATGTCAAGATGACAATGACGTTTTCAATCACTGTGTACTAATCAAGACAGTGAGCCCATTTTAAACCAGACATAGTAGTTCTTTTCTGTTTAACTAAAAATCAAAGTTCAGTCTTATTAGGACTGACTACTGAGGAGGCGCTTGAAAAACAGTGTTGGTGTTTGCTTTTTTTGAAGGTAAAGAGGAGGCCGCAGTAATCCAACATTGGTCAAAGAGGAGGGTGACGTTGGGTTGGTTTTGGCAGAACAGTGCGGCGGTAGTGAAGGTCAGAGAGGTGGGAGGGGGGTGGTTATGGAGAGGTTTTTGATCTGATGAACAGAGGTTTGAACAGTCTGCCACAGTCTAAGGAGTCAGTAAACTTTTAGGACAAGCTGCCATGGTCTCCAGTAGGGGAGTGTTTAAGCAATAAAGCAGCATAATCACTGTATATGAATCTTTTATATGAAAGTATTATGAATGCTATTTACAATACAAATACCAGACTTTAATTTTAGTGAAACTTGTTTGTAGTTTGGTTGTATGATGCTTTTACTAAACACTAGCAAATTGTTGTTCATATCATGAAGTATCTCTGCATTAAAATGGCTTTTCCCTTGTTTTTGTCTTTTTTAAATTTGTAAACCACTTTTAGCAGAGGTAGGCGTACCACTAAGTATCACACAGTGTTTTTCTGTGCATTCTGAACATCACGGTAAATAGAAAGTTACAGCAGAATGACCCTTTAAAATGACTCCTGATGCATGTTTTAAATACTCTGCTATGATTATCAGTTTGTCAAAAATGGTTTTCATATACTGAACGTAAACAACAATAAAAGGGGCTGGAGGCACAGCTACTCTTTCTTTCTCGTTGAGAAATTCTGAATCTGCCAATCTCATACTTCTGCTAAACCCATCACTGCTGCTTGTGCTATGTTCACCAATAAAAGAATTAGTTACAGTTAGCATTTGAAGAAACATGAGAGAGATTCAGTCATACATGTCTAAAGCTCAAACATGCACGGCACTCGGATGAGAAGTCTGTTGTGCACCGAAATTGGCGACTAGCAGTTGTATCAGAATGGCAAGTGTAGTTTGCATCTTTTATTTATGTCGTTGTTAGCTTGTTAGCTTGTAACTGCCAGTGGGTGACACAGCCTTATTGGTTGTGACAAACTTTGCAAAGATACATCTAAGTAACATCGACGTCTGACATTTTATGGGACATAAACATAAGAAAAAACACAACTTTGAGTGGAGGTCATCTCTAAGGATAGCTTAGCTGTCAAAACAAACAGCTTACATGTGATATTCCTGTAGACTACAGATACATTAAATTTGTAGATTTTATACACATTACATAACAATTTCTACAATACGAACAGGACAAAGTTCAGATTAAATGTACACCTTCATAAGATGACTGATGGTGTAATATCTAGGAAAGACTGCTGCCACCTAAGCCCTAAGGAGCAGACAACAGTCTCAGACCCTCTTGCTTCCCATCTTTAGCAACAAAATCTGGTGTTTTTATCAACGTATAAGGAAATTTTTCCAGACATGCTTGTGCCAACAAAACATAGTATAACAAGCCAAATCAACACCTTTCACAACCCTTATCAGGTGGGTTTCCTGACTAAATTTGACTGTCACTGCGTAAAACAGACAACTAAAAGGTAAGGAAAGGTAAACTGCCAACACAAAAAAGTAAACTTGAGTTCATCAGGTTTATCTGTAGTTTGCCAAAATCTACAAGTATGTTGAAACAAAGACTACACCCTTTTAAGATGAATTCAAGTGATCCAAAACTCCTTTTAACAGACTGTTACTCAAAAAACAAAATCATCATTTACTACCAAATGTAACATTCTGAATATGGCAACAGGCAAGTTTCATAGTCCGTGCACTGTGAACCTGTCATCTAAATTTTTATTTTTCCAGGGGAGATTCAGTGTGCTGAGTCACATTTCCCAAACATTCTCCCTCACAGTGCGTTTGCTGTTGATTTGCAGGTTTTTCTGCCTTCAGCAGGAGAGACAAAAGCCACATCTCTGCAATACTGCGGCCCATCCCATCTGTTGTCTGCTCACACCTCCACTTTGCTACATGACTCACACATTCACACACAAATGCACACACACACATACACATCCAAACACCATAGGCGGGCTTCAGCACTAGCACTAGCTATAATGATTCCTCTGACACACATTGGGGCACATCATTCCACAGCACAGCACAGCTTTGCAGCTCAAGGCCCCTAAACCTCACTCACACTTCTCACTAGCAAGATGCTTTCTGTGTGTGTTAGCGTGTGTGTGTGTGTGTGTGTGTGTGTTCACGGCCATGTGGCTGAGAAGTGAGCAGCTCCCTGGGAATTTTAAGAGTCAAGCCCCCCTAAATCTTCTTGTTTCAACTTTTGAAAATCAATAGGATAAATATCCTGTTTGCCCCTCTTGTCCTCGGCCGCCCGCCTCCAGCTCGCTCAGGTTACCAGAGCGGAGAATCTCGCTCTCACCTCAGGCTATGTTTAAAACAATCCCTTTTTTTTTAAAGCTCTGAATAGCTGAGGATCTCAGGTGCAGATTTTTTTCCCCCCCGTTTTTTTTAAACAGCGAGCAAGAGGGAGAATCATGTTAACATATGCCATTGGAGAGCGCCACTGGCTAAGTCCTCCAATCGACCTGCTCCATGTGTGATTAGGCTAGTGAAGCTGAGCCTGACCCAGACACAGATCGAAGACGGTACACTCTCAATATGGATGCGAGCCGTGCCTGCCGCGGCCACATCCAGCTGCTCCTATTGATTTTTCTGTCCTCAATTATATAATAGAAGCTCTGTTCTGGATTTGAACTTAAATCACATAGTTTGGCGAGCAAGCATGTCCCATAAATCAAGAAAACATTTTGACTTACATGAAATAGGATTCTTATCGACTGTATTTGGCCCCTCTGGAGAGATTTGCGTGACCACTGTGTGAGTGTGCGATTTGAACGTGTATGTCTCTAGGTTTTCTTTTTTCTTATGTGTTCCAGGTGATTGAGCTAAAGACAAAGAGGCACTGACACAAAACTTTGAGTGTACACTTCAGCAAGCCACAACTCAAGCTCTCACAAATCTGTTTTTGAAAAGCCCTTGGATTAGTTCTCCCAGTACACAGTTGACTCTTCTAATTGGGAGACAGCCACTCTTTTAGCCATGTGATCCATTGGCAACTTTTGTTGAAATACATCTCTAAACTCTTTATCCTCCCAGGCATATCAATATCGATAGGAAGAAGCAGGTCAGGTCATTGTGAGTAAAAACACAACTGAACACCTACAGTGTTTCACAGCAAACAGGAATATTCAGCTCAACCTAACAGCCACTGAAACTTCTGTACAGTCTGAGAGCAATTGGAGTAT